>CM077236.1:28120699-28238199 GCA_039654775.1 Spinibarbus caldwelli
AGCCGGAGAGGAAAACAACGCTATCATTAACGCACACAGTACAGCGTCCCCCAGTTACTGGCTCAGCTCAGAGCGCTGCGCTGCTGTAGTCACTGCATTAATAAATCCTATTTATTCAGTCTGTCTCAAGAGCAATGGATATCCCAAAAACAACCAGCTTTGCACTTTATGCATGAGACGAATGAAAAGAAACCCAAACAAGACGTCTATGAAGTACAAAACTGAACTACAGTTTTAGCCAAGAGAAATAAGCACAGTTCCAGTGGTAAATGTACAGATGTTTCATTCATAAAGACGGTTTCCTGAAATAGGATGCTTTTGAAGGCTACGATGTCTCTTAATTAAGAATTAAAAGCATGTACCCTTCTTTCTTCATTGGTCAGGCCAGTTTTGGGAAGAAAGCCATCATACCTCGAGAAGTTTCTGAGTCTGCAGCGCTGGCCATGTTGTCTGTCATGAGGTCGGGGATCCACGCATCCATCAGAGCCGATTTGTAGATCTGCCGGCTGTCGAGATCTTGAGTGGGCCGATGGTTATTCCTCAGGTAATCCACGGACTTCACATGATCCTGCTGCTCTGTGGTGAAGATGGAGTAGAACGCCTCCAGCTGCAGCGAAGGAGAGAGATAGAGAGGCAGAAAGACAAAGAACAACATTATCCACGAGTTTAATCATGATTTTCTGTTTCATTTCATCATTTTTAGGATAGCTTTGCAAGGGAATGTATGAATTTATTTTCAACTTATTTTGGCAAAAAGGGTGTAGAAAGGAGAGAAGAGCATGCTGGGTATGACTTTGCGGCTTTACTCTGTGTGATGCTGAATAAAGCAGGTAGAAAAAATTGTAACGGATAAGTTAATCCATGTTAGCTGTTTCCAGAGTGAGATCTGGAAGTGAGGTTGATTTATTCAGAGTGAAGTTAACGATTCAGTCATACATCAATTTTTTTTTTTAAATGTGCTTTATTAATTATTATAAATAAATAAAACAAAAACAAACAAACGCAGCACACAGCAGATGAGTCACATTGCTAGTGTAATATTGTCTGTTTGTGTTTGTGTGCTTGCTTGCAGATGGTACGAATGTGATACAGGAGAATGAACACAGACCAATTTCAAGCATAGTGCACACAGCTGGAGGTGATACATGATCATATGAATGTAAAGTGCATGTAAGTATGATTATGTGTGTGTGTTTTTGCCAACCTGGTGGTAGGACAGGTAAACAGGTCGACTGAAGATGATCCACTCCACGACTTTACTGCAGGGAGGTGTCGTCAGCGAGCCGGTGTAGCGGTAGTAACTTCCCAAGGATGATGGCAAAAGATCCCTTAGTATGAATGGACCAAGGTTTGTTTCCTTCTCTGTTAAATAAAAGACAGAATAAACACTCTAAGACTGAAGGAGATCTTATGAAGCCTGCCTGAAGCACTATGAGGCAGCAAGATGTGATGCACTTGTGGCATATACACAGGTTTTGGTGACATTTTATTATCTTATTGTTAGTTCTTCTGGCATTTAGAAATAAAAGCATCTGCCCATCTTTCTCTTTATTTCCATCTTTCTCTTTATTTCCAGACTGTAACTGGGTGGACCAAGTTTCTGAACAATAGATGCAGTGAATTACATTACTGTTGAATAGTTTGGGCTCAGTAAGATTTTAAAAAAAGAAATTAATACTTTTATACAGCAGAAATGCATGTAATTGCTCAAAAGTGACAGTCAGTGCCTTTAGAATGTTACAAAATATTGTCTTTTAAATCAATGCTATTCTGAACTATATCTATTTTGAACTTTCTGTTAATTAAAAAGTCCTGAAAAATGTATCATGGTTTCTACATAGCAGCACAGCTGTTTTAATAGTCACTGCTAATAGTTAAATATTTAATGAGCAGCAAATCAGCAAATTAGAATGATTTCTGAAGGATCATGTGACACTGAAGATGGGAGTAATGATGCCCTGGCCGGCTTCAATGCCCTGGCCCAGACGGTACATGGCCCCGTCCATCGTCCCTTTGATGCGGTGCAGTTGTCCTGTCCCCTTAGCAGAAAAACACCCCCAAAGCATAATGTTTCCACCTCCATGTTTGACGGTGGGAATGGTGTTCTTGGGGTCATAGGTAACATTCCTCCTCCTCCAAACACAGCGAGTTGAATTGATGCCAAAGAGCTCGATTTTGGTCTCATCTGACCGCAACACTTTCACCCAGTTCTCCTCTGAATCATTGGCAAACTTCAGACAGGCCTGTACATGTGCTTTCTTGAGCAGGAGGACCTTGCGGGCGCTGCAAGATTTCAGTCCTTCACGGTGTAGTGTGTTACCAATTGTTTTCTTGGTGACTATGGTCCCATCTGCCTTGAGATCATTGACAAGATCCTCCCGTGTAGTTCTGGGCTGATTGATCCCTGTTCTCATGATCATTGAAACTCCTCGAGGTGAGATCTTGCATGGAGCCCCAGACCAAGGGAGACTGTTATTTTGTGTTTCTTCCATTTGCGAATAATCGCACCAACTGTTGTCACCTTCTCACCAAGCTGCTTGGCGATGGTCTTGTAGCCCATTCCAGCCTTGTGTAGGTCTACAATCTTGTCCCTGACATCCTTGGACAGCTCTTTGGTCTTGGCCATGGTGGAGAGTTTGGAATCTGATTGATTGATTGCTTCTGTGGACAGGTTGTCTTTTATGCAGGTAACAAGCTGTAACAGCTCCTTACCTGTATAAAAGACACCTGGGAGCCAGAAATCTTGCTGACTGATAGGGGATCAAATACTTATTTGACTCATTAAAATGCAAATCAATTTATAACTTTTTTGAAATGTGTTTTTCTGGATTTTTTTGTTGTTATTCTGTCTCTCACTGTTCATATAAACCTACCATTAAAATTATAGACTGATCATTTCTTTGTCAGTGGGCAAACGTACAAAATCAGCTGGGGATCAAATAATTTTTTTTCCCCACTGAATATATGTATTAGGGGTGTAACGGTTCACAAAATTCACGGTTCAGTTCAATACGACACGGTGTCACGGCTCGGTACGTTTTCAATACAGGGGGCAGGGCAATTGGTTACGTCGCAGTGTTGGAAATATTTCTGTTTTAAACCATGAAGGCGAGCCAATGGATATCACACAAGCACGCGTTTGCACCAGGGTTTGAATACATGCAAAATTTGCACAAGATCTATGCTGGTGAACGTCTTAATCTCAGTCAATTCACTATAAGCAGAAAGTGAAAGTAAAAATGGAATGATGGAGTAATGACGGAGCTTTCGGCATCTGACGCCGCATATTCTCTCAGAGACAAAGAGAGACGAATCTACTTCAACATGCTGATAATGGTATAGCCTATAGTTGTTTTCATTTATTTCCTTTAAATTTCTCTTGTGGCCTATATATATATATATATATATATATATATATATATATATATATATATATAAAAATATCACCGACCCCAAACATTTGAACAGTAGTGTATGTTTTCGTAGTAGTTAACTTTTATTAAAAAAAAATACAATTCAAAATTTATATTTAGTTTCTCATTATATGAACTCCATGTTCTTAATTCCAAAAGAGAACTTTTTGAAATTCATGGTTCTTTTAAAAATCCATCTATTTGCTTCCAAGAACCTAGAAAAGCTTCATTTTTCCTCTATTAGAACCAATATGTTGTTCTGAAGAAGCTATATTGCAACACCTTGACTTTTTAATCTCCAAAGAGCCATATAACCAACATAAGAACTGTATATACAGCAAAAATAGTTTGTTGTGCTAATGCTTAGGCACTATTATTGTTTTTATTATTTATTTTCACATTTATTTATTTTTATTTCATTTTATTATAATTGTGCACTCTGAAAGCTGTTTATATAGCAACATTTACCGTGATGGACTACCCGTTTGAGACCTGTGATGATGGGCTCAGCTGCAATGTTGTCTTTCTTCGCCACCTAGAAAAAAAAAAACAGAAAAATGCAGCATGAAATTAGCGATTATTCTGTTTCTCTATGTTAAAGAAACACAAAAAGTATGGGCTGCATTTAAATTCTGCTATTATCGAACATAAGTTTGCCATGTTCTCTGCTTATGCAACATTAAAAACTAGAGCACGCTGACATAAGCACCTTTTATTCAGGTTGATGGAGAAGCTCATTCAGGTCAGAGATGAAATATACTCACTTGTGCTCTCTGAGGATTCATTTGGTTGAACTAGGTGGCAATAACAGAGCCCAAGGGTACCACCAATACAGGAGCTCCACATCGATTAACTATATAAAACCCCCAGGAACGGACATGTCACACTCCACATGACACCATTTGTCTAAGCACTAATAGCGGTAAGCCATAACGCTGTCACATGTGGGCGAAAGAGTTTAAGTCCGCCGACGTAGGTTATTCTTTCACCGTTTGACAATGGATAAACATAGGACACACCTGCGTTCCACTTTCAGCGTGAAGAATAGGCCTGTCACATTAGTTAAGGTGTGTAAAAACCTACTGTATGCGAGTGTGCGAAGCATGTTGTGAATGAAGGGGAATGAATGCGGTGCTGCGCTGCAAAAAAGCTTATGTTATTTTCACGGATCATCACGCTGACCTGTTAAGCCTGTTTTTCTCTATACATTCATGTGACATCCCTGAATACTGAGGCTGTGCACCACAAATCTTCCTTTTTGGCTTGACTCGTTAAGAAAAGCGTGGAAAATGTGCCATTTTCACCCTTGATAAGAACATTTGTCACAGTTGAAGAAGAAGGGAAAGTAAAAATAAACAGGAGACAATGCTGGTAGGAGCATAATGGTATATGTTTTTGCTCTGTTATGTCACTTCCTTCAACTCGTCCCTCAGTTTGTTAAAGCAAAAGAAAAATATATTCGTAGCAATGCAATTACAATGGAGGCAGATGAAGCAAGGCATTTCAGTACGCTTTCTGAGAAATCAGAAATATGAAGCTTGCATTTCCATTTAAGCACTTAAATTATTTTTCTACACTACCGCTTAAATGTTTGGGGTCAGTAGTATACAAGAAATTAATACTTTTATTCACATTAAATTGTGACAAAATATTTATTTCATATAAATGCTGTTCGTTTGAACTTTCACAAACCACAAAAAAAAAATCAGTTTTCAACACTGACAATAATAATAAATGTTTCTTGAGCAGCAAATCATCATATTAGAAAGTTTTTTTAAGGATCATGTGACACTGATGACTGGAGTAATGATGCTGAAAATTCAGCTTTGCCAACACAGGAATAAATAAAATTGTAATACATAAAATAGAAAACAGTTATTTTAAATTGTAATAATATCTCACAATATTACTGTTTTTACTGTATTTTTGGTCAAATAAATGCAACCGACATTTCAAAAACAAAAAATCTTACCAATCCCAAAATTTCCAAACAGTAAAATGTGTGTTATATTAGCTGTAAAGTTGTCTAAACCATCCTTTCAGTGGTCAGACTACTTTTCTAGAGGATAAATGTCTGATTATGCAGGCCAAGATGGAAAACAAAAATAAAGTCTGCAGATTTTCCACAAAAATCTGCAGACTTTATTTTGGTTTCCCATCTGGGCCTGCGTAATCAGACATTTATCCATAAACCACAGCATTACCTAACAATTTTAGTAAAATATTTTTTTCATCAGAATACATGGCTAACTACATCTACCAGAAGAGGACATGCTAACCAGCCAAATCTTGACCTCTTGGTTACGTCATGCCATTGTTTACATGTTCATACATGATTGCATGAACCTTTGAACAGACAAGGTTAGAAGGCCACTTCATCTTGCTAGTCACTCACAAAGTCTTGCAGCTACACTTCTGAAGCAGTTTAGTCGTACTTTAACTTTTATCTCATTGCAATGCCTTGCCCCATGGACTTTCATTATTCTTTGAAACTGAAGTTAGAAGCAAGTTTATTCTATAATACTTTGAGAGAAAGATGGCTAGAGGGCAGCAGAAGACGTTTGTGCTTTCTTCTACCTGTTGCTAATGGTGAAAATAAGCCTTGAGGCTACATGGGCCCAAACCAAATCTATCTGATGTTTTTAGTCTCTTTCTCTCTGTCTCTGGTACCATGAGTTATAAAGTCCTATTTCACAGACTGGTAAACATTCGAAAATCCCCAAAAATCAAAGAAGATCTTCACCTGAAAGAAGACAGCCATGGCGGCGATGATTCGTCTCTCCTTTATCGCGGTGCTCAGACTGTCAAAATCATCCGAATTGTAGAAATAAATCTGCATCTATGAGGCAAAGAGATGAGAACATGGTTTTATAACTTCATTCTTATTTGACAGGGTATGAAATGGCTCATACTAATGTTCTGCTTTGACTTTCCTGTTTGGTAAACACAATGCATTGTGGTATCGAAATTGGTACAGTAGCGCTGTCAAATCCTCACGAATTGATATTCCTCTCATCGTCTTCACATGCACAATAACAGCATATCTGTCATATCCTACTTCTCTCATCACTCCACATTTTGACATCTGAGACAACTAAGGATTATACGCTTTCTCTCTGAGGACGGATTTAGGAAGAAAGCGAACCTCAGAAGCAAATCCCCTCGGCGCGGTGCAATAAACAACGTGTCTTTGTTGCCTTAAACATTGTCTCTGAACAAACACACAAAGTGCCATGTGTCAAATAAATGCTAAATCTACTATTACAGAAAAAACAGGGACGATCTTACAAAGAGAGAGAGGGAGCGAAAGGAAAGAGGGATGAATGGCATGTCAAAGCTCACAGCAGCTGAGCAATCGTGAAAGAGATCGTTGAAATGCAGGGAATAAGATTAAGTCTCGCTATCACAATCACGTTCCAATTCAGCTTATTCTCTGGCAGCCTTTCGTGCGCCGACATTATTTGCCCGCCGATGTTTTTCTCTCTTCATTTTATATTGTAGACTTCACTTTAGCACATTTCCCTGGTCATTTAATGGTGCATGTAAGAAAAATAGCAAGCTCTCGTTTTGTTAGACCAGTGCTTCTCAACTGATGGGGCGGCAGCTTGTTTTGATAAGGTTGCGGACAGGAGATGAGAAAATAATGCTAAATACAAAGAATAAAATGCGGCCAACCATATAATCTTACACTCAGGAAAGGAAAATTCGTTTTTAAAGAAAAAAAAAACAAAAAAAAAACAGAGGCTTTGTGTCGAATCAAATTCAACCTTTTAGGAGCTACAATAGACAAAATTGCTATGGTAAAATAAGCACTGCAAAGAGCATGATCCAAACTACATTAAAACAGGTTACAGGTCTAGTATTGGCCTGTAAAACATACTATGATTTTTGTTATGTAGTTACTAAGGCACTCGGAGTGGTGTTTAGCACTTTCTATGAAGTTGCATACTAACACACTTGTCCTTAGATAAGAATTTATAGTAGGTAAATGGATTTGTTCACTTGTTTTATCATCAGCCAGACAAAGTCAGATCACTTAAAAAATTAAAGAACATTCTTTCTCAAAAAACTGCCCAATTTAAGATATGATTTAACCTTATGAAGCCTACTATATCATATCAGATATATGAATCTAAGGCCTCTGAATTATCAACATGATCAGCAAAAGTTTGCTGAAAAACCTGTTGCACAAAATCTTTAGAATGCAATCTGCCCTCTGATTGATAATTCATATTCTTTTAGCAAGTAAAAAGTCCTTCAGGTTGTGGTGCACAAGTATTTTTGTTGTGAAACCTTTAATGATTATAAAGTAAACATAAGAAGAACATTTACTGGACTGAAACAACTAGCGCTACTTGATTATCCATTCATAATTTTTTAGAAAAATCTTGCTATAATGTGAACAGAGGTTTGATCATAAAAATAAGCATTTAAATATCATCTTAAGATATTTTGGGGAAATAAATAACTGTGTCAACTGTGATTTATATGCATTTTTTGCAAGTAATCTGTGCTCTCATTGATTTAAGTAGTCTGTTGTCGATACCAAATTGCATATTTTTTCTCAACTTGGGCCTCTGAATAAAATTGAAGTGTTTTTTTTTTCCTCCATGAAACTGAGCTCGATATTCTCACTATAAGCCTGATGCATCAAATGTGATACAAAACATAAAAGGTGCACACTTAAAAAAAAAAAAAAAGTTTTATATATTTTCTCTAAAGTTTCAGTAAACTGTTCCAACTATTCCAAAAAAAACAAACAAAAAACTATAATTTCACGTCAGGCTTAATGGGGTTAACATATGTAATGCAAACAGTTTGTGCCGAAGTTTAATACTTTGGGTTAAGAGTTCATTTAAATACTAATGCTGATGCTTGTCTTGGCAAGAAACACTAAAAATAGTGGCAAACAGGCCAAAAAATAAAATTAACATTATTGCTGTTGTAGTTTAATTTACTGTGCCAGATTTGAGGCAGAGGTCAACAGAAGTCGTCGAGAGATAATTGGATGCCTTTCTTCTCACTCTCTGGCTTCAGTGCATTTGGGTTTTAAATCGCTAGATAATGCTTAGCGGCTATCCAGCGGCGTGCGGATACACATCAATTGTATTTCTGTGTAAAATGGGATTTATGGAGCGAAGTCGATTCGTCTAATGAGAAAGTGCTGCCAGAGAGGTGGAGCCAGCCCAGGTCGTCTGACCTCTGTGCCAGCTAATTTCCAACAAACTTAGACTGATGAATACAAATGATTTCGCTTTCCCATCCTCTAAATTGTTGTTGTGTAGACACTGCATTAATAGAAAAGAAATACTGCTAGATCATGGATAAATGCCAGTAGGGTTTGGCTCAAGAATTTAGGATTAATATCTACTCTGAGTATATTCTGACCTTGTTTGAACACTGAAATGAAATGGAATGAAATAAAGAGCAATTTCTGTAAAGTAGACTGGTATGCCCTTGGCAAGGCAACAGACGTGTCAAAGGAACCCAGGGCATTTCAGGCAAAAGCTAGGCAACTGAAAACTAACCTCCAAACAAAGTAATTAAGACCAGACAATGTCAGAAGGGGTGGACAATGAATTAAACCGCTAATAAAGAAAAGAATGAACAAAGTTAAAGTCTTTAATGAAAACCAATCAGTCTCCTTCAGGCCCCTTTTAAATCACAGACTTTAAAGGTGCCCATTTATTGTGTCTTCACAGGGGGAAATATATTACTCATTTATCACTAAACCTCATTAGCCAATTAGCTTCCTCCAAGAGCCAATACAGAGTTTATGGTGACCGAAAGTAAAGCACAGCACAAACACGTTTAGTTAATGAATCAAAATGGGACAGAAACCATGTGTGGAAACAAAAAAAGGCCAGTATACACTTGACTTCACAAGTTAGCGTATAATGTGTGATTGCATAACGATACTTAAATTGAATGCAGTGGTGTGTCCATCCGGAATTCTCTGGATTTGCACCATTTTCTCAGAAATCTCAAAATGAAAATTGATTGCAGTGTACACAGTTTCCTGCATCTAACTTTGTCTCACACAGCTCTTAAACTTGAATGTGCATCCAGTGTTTTCAAGGGCAAATGGAGAAGGTTTACAAGCAAGAGCTAATACAAATTTTTGCGTAAAATAATATCTGTAAGGCAAAAGAGACACTTTTTGAACTGGAAGGTTGTTGAAAACAAGTAGAAGCACCCTGTAAGGCATGGAAAGAAATTACACTTAATTAAAAATTAAGGCTTTTCGTCATTGTTGACTGAGATGAGCACTAGGGCTCATTCCTTAATTTCTCATATCCACAAAATTCATTTATAAAACAAAACAAATTAATAATACTACTAATAAAAAGATAGATAAACAAAAAAAAAAAATAAATACAATATATACTGTATGTATATATATATATATATATATATATATATATATGTGTGTGTGTGTGTGTGTGTGTGTGTGTGTGTGTGTGTGTGTGTGTGTGTGTGTGTGTACAGACACACACACAGCATACATATACATTTATTATGTCTTATTAGTATTATCATAACATAATAATAAAAATATCTAAAATAATTATTACAATAACTGAGATAATACTGAATAGAAATAAATCCACCCATTTACACAGCAAGATTAACTGGTGAAGAATCCAGAACTCAAATCATTTTTAAAGACATCACCTTGAGGCGAGAATTAAGGAAGCCAAATATCCTTGCTCTTCAGTGAAATGTAGCGGCCGCACCATCAAGTCGATAAAACGTATCGATCCCAGTTTCATGGAGAGGTTCTTCAATTAGTGCAGATTAGTACACCACTTTTAACCTACTCAAGTCAAGGTGGAATCCTTGAACTTTATTGAAGAAACTCATTTAGTAACGTTATCCTCCTCGCTTAAAATCCATTCCTAATAAGATTTTTTAAATGTGAAAGTGGGTGGTTTAAGGACTATTCACAACGACTGTTGTGAACAGGATTTTGTAAAGAAACAATGGATTCCTTCAGGCACAAACTTTTTCTTTGTCGAAGAGAGATTTGAGATTTTGAGGTTTCCAGAGCTGTACTGACAGCACTAACATACCGAAAGGCACTTAAACTTAAATGGAAGTGGAACTGATGTTGTTTCTTTGAGTGTAGTTCACATACTTAAAGGGAAAGTTCACCCAAAAATGAAAATTCTGTCTTTAATTATTTACCCTCATGTTGTTCATCTTCTGAACACAAATCAAGATATTTTTGATGAAATCTGAGAGTTTTTTGATCGTGCATAGACAGCAAGAGAATGATCATATTTCCGGAACTACCAGAACTTGGATTTCATCAAAAACATCTTAATTTGTGTTCCGAAGATGAACGAAGGTCATATGGGTTTGGAACGACATGAGGGTGAGTAATTAATGACAGAATTTTCATTTTTGGGTGAACTATCCCTTTAACATTACGGACATAATGTGACACTCACCTCTACTGGAAACTTCTTCCCATTGATACTGTGCTCAGAACCAGCTGATCCATTGGTGCTGCCCCAGTGAAACTCCACCTTCTCTGCTTTGAAGCGTCCAGGCAGGCCGGCCCCTCTCACAAAGTAATCATTCTTCAGAATAATAGACACTGGAATGAAAAAAGAAGACCAAATGAAAGAGTTAAATACTTTTAAAAATAAATAAAAATTTATATACATATAAATTTTAATTTAATGTGCAGTATATGTAAAACCAAGGCTGCCAAGTATATGTATTTTTTTTAAGCTGTGTAATTAAACAACACATAATGCAGGCAGATATTATATATATATATATATATATATATATATATATATATATATATATATATATATATATATATATATATATATATATATATATTTATATATTTTATTTTTTTTTATTTATTTTATATATATATATATATATATATATATATATATATTATATATATATTTTTATATATATATATATATATATATATATATATATATATATATATATATATATATATATATATATATATGTATGTATGTATGTATGTATAAACACACACACACACACACACACACACACACACACACACACACATTTTAATATCCCACTCTTCTTCAGACTTCAGACTGTTTATGTTGACAAAGGACTATTAAAATAAATAATGATGCAGAATAAACTGAGAAACTCTGTAGGCCAGAGCGGACACATCAAAATGAGCTCCATGGGCTCTCCTGGCACAGACCGTCACATTATACCACATTAAAGCCTGGATTGATAAACAAATTGAAATATCTTCCATTTCTTCTGCTGGGCAGACTCCGCAGAAACAGTATAACTACTTTATACAACTTGTTTTTCCATTGCCAATTAATGAACTTGGTCAAATGCAATGCTGTTTTAAAACATTCTGGACATTTGAATCCATTTAACTGCAAGTGAAGTCAAATATGTGCATCATTACTGACCTTATTGTTAATAAATCAGAGCGTTAACGAAAATTTTCACAGTCAGATCATAAAAACATTAACTTTACAATGCATTTATTGAATGTTCAAGTTAGAATGACCTAACAAATATAATTGTCTCTGTATTTTGCGATTGGATAGAAGAATGCAGAAATTACAGTTAGAATTATAATACAACTCAATACAAATTTCACTTTAAATGGCCACTTTAATTCAGAGCTCTACCGCATACTCTCTAAGAATTGGTCAAGGCCCATTCATGTCCTTTGTTGAGTGTAAAAAAAACTAGGATGAACTACAAGGAACCACTCAAGAATCTCACATCAGCAAAGCTCTCTTGTGGAGATCTCTGTTTAATTCTTAAGTAAACTAAAGCGCTGGGGTGAGAACAAACAAACTGATTTAGGCGGATATGAGGAATGTTTGTGGAGAGATGGGATCTTTTGGTGAACATACACACACTGGGCTAAAGACTCGTGGTACTCAGGAGACGCTCGTGATGCTGGGGTTTTAAAGGATCTAACGCTGTGCTCTGTAAACAGTAGAAAAAGCTCCTATGGTAATTATACCACAGCGTGTTTATGGTCCTGGCGAGCATTCCCAAAAACCTTCTCAGGAGTAAATATAGCGCTCTACAGTGTGCCATTCTCAAAATCACTCCTAATTAAAACCACCATAAAGCAACATTTGAAATGTGCAAAGTATGCTAGTTATTGGTTTGTAGGCAAAAAGAATGATTTTCCTACAAATGACTGCAAAATATGCAAAAGGTTTGGAAATGGAATGGAAAATTTTTCTATTACAATAATTAAAGCTTTTTTGATGATGATGATGATAACAGTATAGATTTCAGTCAAATTATTCACTCAAATTTTTGTATGGAAGTTTTAGTCTTCAAAAAAAAAACAAAAAAAACCTGTAATTAACACTGCTAATTTTTCCACATCCGCAAGGCATCACAACAGATCTTATAGAAAATTTGTGAGGGCAGTGAGCATGTCTGATATTTGCTTGGGCTTTGACTTTCAAACTCCCTCAGACCTGATGCAACTGTCTGTCATGATGGGATGCCTGCAAACTCTTCTTATATTGCAATTATTTGGAAATATTTTAAACATTTAAGTGGCCTTAAAGGTGGGGTAAGCGATTTCTGGTAGCCAATGTTGACATTTGAAATCACCAAAACAAACACACCCCTACCCCAAAAGGGTCTCACTCCTATTTTGATAGCTCCTCCCACACATACGTATGCATCCCAGGCAACGATTATTTCTGTGAAACAAAGCAAAGCTCATTATAATCAGTGATGCTGTCTACACTGGATGCCGCGCCGCAACACGACAAATCCCCGACAGTAAACTGCTGCCGCGTTCTATTTATGACATATTGACACAAATTTCAAATGATTTTCAATGGTCGCTTTGTCGCGTCCAGTGTAGACAAACTGTGACAGGACAACTGTCGCGTTCGGTGTAGACACAGTGTAAACCTTCTTTTGTTCCGCAGATGTTTTCCTCTTTTGTTTTTTATCCGCCATCTCTATCTTTCTGTCGTCGCTCAGCTCGGCTCGGCTAATGTCCGTCATGTGCACTGATGAGCGCTCTCTCTCCTCTGCATCATGAGTAGACATGCCTCTTACTGCTGACTGGCTACAAGTTTGTTTTGGTACTCGGCCCCGACTCGTTTTCTAAAGCATTTTTGAAAAAATGCATACCCCACCTTTAATCTAACAGTGTAGTGATGGTCAAAGTTCTAAAACAAGAGCAGTTTCATTCTTTGGCGAACCTGTTTTGCCTGTGTTCTTCATGGTGGTCCTGTTTGATGACTTGGTTTCAAAGCCATCCAAGGTGAGCTCCTGGCACTCCTGAGAGACCTGGGTGTCTAGAGCTGGGATATCCACCGGAGACTGATTCCTTTCCCCGCATTCTGGATAAGCAGAGGCCCACCTTCTTGGTCCGTAGGTGCCTGTGAAAGAAAATAAGAATAAACAAGAAAGTTTATATTTACACATTAGCATATGCTTGATAAATTATAAGAATGTATATAGTACCATTAATTTAACCTCACCATAAACTCTGTAGTTAATATATAATGTCCTTTTTAAAAAATCATTTTAGGTTAAACTTCATATTAATATGTAATGAAAAGTACATTTTACTGCATTTTTTTTTGCACAATTTTGAATCATGTTTTTCCTTCACTGGGTCATTTTAAAAGGTCCTGCAGTGTGGCAAATTACTTTTTAAAAGCTAAAATATTTGTAGTCAAGTAATTAACATGAGGCCTTTTAATAAATAAAAATAGCATGCCTAATCATTTAAACTTTATAAAAAAAAAAAAATAAAAAAAACCTGAATTTGCAAAATGCTGTTTTAGATGGAGTGCATCATGTCACACACCAGGACCGAATTAAATTATTCCTCTGTTGACTAAACATTGACTCATCTCTGTCTAGCAGTTGAGGAAAAGTACACATTTGCAATGTAAATCTGAATTAGAAAAACACAAATGCAATGCAAACTTTTTCAGCACATAAATCCCTCTTCTCGTGATGTTGTTGAGCTATCATTTGATACTCATCAGCCATCTGTGTTGGTCTAAGACAGAGAAATATGAGCACACATGTTCTGCAAACATGCAGCGCTAAACTGATGAATGGTTTCATTACCAGTGGTGGCAGACGTATCAGAGTCCATGTCATAGTGGTGTATGTAAATTGCCTCCTAATGGTTAATGCTTTGCGCATCAAATTAAGTCTCCCACACAGTATATGAATAATAATCTGTGACATGTAGAGGGTTCCGGTAAACAGCTATATGTCTGGATGGCACTCTTAGGAGCAGTAAAAGCAACTGTGTTTCTCTTTAACAATCTGTGCAAACTATCTAAGGAAAACTGTCATTTTAATCACCATTTTTCAGCTGCAAGGACAAATGTACACAGCGATATGTTATTATAATTTCTGAAGAGCAGTTATGGGGCGCCTGAATCTAATCACTCCAATTTTGGGACCTGCTTTTCCAGAGTCAGATTAAACAGACTTTGCTATGGCAACCTGAATACTATTAGTCACAAGAAGGTACGAAATTTAACTAACCACTATAATTTTATCATCAGCACTGCTCGCGCTGAGATTCTTTCCAGCCTAGATAGTAAAAACTGGGAGGAGAGGAGAAAAACCTCATGCACGGTTGCCATTGCAACGCTATCTCGTGTACACAATGACCTCATGCCAATCAAATGCATAGTCAAAAACGGGCTTGCATTTTGAAGCAATTTTTGAGTTATAACCAAAGTATTTTATGCCGGAGGTTCAAAGACAGCACATCAGACTTGCCCTCGGGCTTGAGGATCTGATCGTGGTGTCAAGAATGATGTTGTCTCTAATCTTCTGTGCTAAAAGTCTGTCAACTCCCAACTGAGCTCAGTCACGCTTATTTTCCCTGTTGATAGACTGTATGACATCCTGATGATATTCTGAGAGACACAAGTCTGACAGAGTTTGGTTTGTATGACTGGCGTGGGTCATTGGTGGAGAGCGGAAACCAGACAAATCAAACACTGTCAAATAGACTTGGGTCCACAACAAAATCTCTAGTAGTCCACACTTTTACTTTTTTTTTTCTTTTTACAAAGTAATACAAAAACAATAAGTTAATATTGAGTACCTTATATTTTATACACCAATATTGCCAGTTTACCAAGGTTTTTTATTATTTTATTTTTTTTACTCCATTAATGAAAATCAGGGCTTTTTAACTAATTGGTTCAGTGAAAGATCCAATGACTCACTCACTGACAGTCACTTGTTGCTTTACTTAATGAATTGATGCTTTTGAAGGAAGCGATTGGGTTGCCTGAATGACTCAATGATTCACTTATAAAGACAGTCACTTGTTGCCACCTACTGGTGTATTGATGTAACCTGCAGAAAGAGTCACTGAATCAATGCCTAAAATGTACAGATAAATAAATTTTAATGTATAGCAATAAAATAAAATAAAATAAAATAGTGGTAGACCGCTAATGGACCAAGCAATCGAACTCTGAAAACAGCCTGATATGCCCTGACCAGTTTCAACCCTTCACCTAGGTCACTGGAACAGGAACATTGAGACCACGAGAGAATGGGGGAGCTCTCTTTTCCATCTGACAGATTAAGGTCAGATCACTTTCCACTGGGACAGAAGAAGTCATGCTTCTCCTCTTTTAAGGAAAGGTTACTCCTCTTACCCAATTAATGAGGGGACAAGTAGGTCATTCCAAAGTTCTTGGCCCGCCACTATGGTGCAGAAATCTCCTCGGAGCTCTGCTAATTGACATCAATTTTCCAGCAACGAAAACGCAACTGGTTTTTTAGCTGTGAATATTTTTGCATTCAGACAACACGGCTGTCCAAGTCCAAAATGATGAATTGATTCTACAATCTGACGCTGTTTTTTCCCCAATGTCAGAAGCCAATTAAATACATCCTGAGGGTTATCCTGGCTTTCACTGTATCTCCTCAGGGTTCTGCGTCTATGCTTTTAATCTAGCAGCTCAGACGACAGCCAGCCACTTGTTTTTTCTGCCCAGGCATAGAGTCCTGGTGCTAATATGATTCTTAGATGGATGCTGGATTACCTCTTTCCACCTCCCCATTGATTTCTCTTTGGGCCAGACTCCTCTATTCTGATTTGTTAAGTGCTTGCACGGTGAGCCCGAACCAGCTGTCGGTTTTTGTCCCAGCAGGGGTTGGATATCCGCACAAAGACACTTCACCTGGAATACTCAATCTCTCCTCCAGATTCAGCCCGCTTTGACATAAGCCCCCCACAGCAATGCAGGTCACCATCTTCTCTAAAATAGATTTAAAACACCTGCGCAAAGCTGAGATGAATTCCCTCCACTTTCTTATCTCCTAATTAATTAGTCATCCAGGTTTGTGAAAAGATCAAGACGCGGTTCTCATCCTAAGCTATCGGCCTACGCTATTTCCCGCACACAGTCCACGTCCGTCCAACTGACAGTCCACAAATCTTCATTGAACCATTTAATCTCTCCGTGTCACAGACTAAACAATTGGCTCTGCCGGCGTCTTCAATTGTGACAGTGACACTACATCCACCCTGCCAGGGTGATCGTTGGATTGCTCTCTCTTAAAAGTCGCTCAACGTCTCCCTCGCTTCGACACTTCGTTCGTCCTTAAGGAGCGTATACATAACTGACGACCGGTCACCTCAGACGATGTGGCTCATGAGCTGCGAGATGCAACAGCTTTCATCGCGTCACACTGAGAGATGTGTTGAAGGAAGGTGATAGCTGACAGTTTTGTTGTGTCTTTTCGTGTCTTGCTCTCACAAACGCAACAAATTTGCAGCAACACAGAGAGGAAACCTATCAACTCTGCTTCACAGACTGAGAAAAAAAACATCAGAGGAGATATGACAAGATAATTAATGAGACTTACATGGATAGTTCCCCCCAAAATTAAAATTCTGCCATCATTTACTCACCCTTATTGTTATAATATTCATTATGCAGACAAAAATAGTTGAAAAATTCTTCAAAATATCTTAGTTTGTGCTGCATAGACGAAAGAGAGTTTGGAAACACATGAGGGTGAGTGAAGAGTAATAGAATAGTTTTAGCCCAAGCAATTCCTTTAAAAGAATAGTATGTCATTATTTACTCTCACCTTGTTCCAAACCCATATCATTTGATTTTATTTATTTATTTTTTTGCAGATATGTACAATGCAAACATACTTTGCCCAACTGCTGTCAAGCTCAGTTTCAGGTTGGTACTTTTTTTAAATAAGAAAATAATATTTTTATTCGGCAAGAATGCATTAAATTGATCAAAAGCGACAGTAAAGAGTTTTTTAACTTCACAAAAAGATTTTTATTTAAAATAAATACTATTCTTTTGATTTTTTGAATGCTATTCTTTTAAACTTTCTATTTTCTATTCATCAAAGAATCCTGACAAATATTGAGAAGCATGACTGTTTTCAACACTGATAAAAATAAGAAATATTTCTTGAGCACCAAATCAGCATATTAGATCAATTTCTGAAGATCATGTGACACTGAAGATGGAAGTAATAGCTGCTGAAAATTCAGCTTTGCCATAACTGGATTTAAGATTTTAAATATATTAAAAGAAAACATTTTAAAATTGCACAGTCTCTTACAGCCTTGGTAAGAGACTTATTTCAAAAACATTAAAACATACCGAACCCAAACGTTTGAAGGGTAGTGTATCATTAAAATGAGGAACAGAATGAAATATTAACTTAATGAAATCTTAATTTATAAACTGAAAAAAAAAAAAAAAATGCATATTCGCCTCTGAATATGCATAAGTGTGAATGATATTTGAGAGCTACAGAAGAGACTTTTATGCTGCTTTTTAACTCACTCTCAGAGTAAATGAATGAATTACACTCTAATGGCTTCATTACCTTTCACTCATTGTTGAGAATTTCTGCTTAAATACATTTCAGAGCATTTAAGGGCATCGGTATGTATCATAAATTGATATTATATGCCTTGAAGCCCTTTTGAATTTTTCTTTGACACTCCAACATCAAGGCAATGTGAGACGTGAGCACTACATATGTGTATTTTCAAACAGTTCCCTGAGAGATGCAATTACACTGCAATACTTTCACTTTTATTGGTGCTCCACAAGCTTAAGATTAGCCTGAATTTAAATGTGAATTTGCATCAAATAAACTCACTAATATATACAGGTACATATAAACTAATTCATACAGGTGTGACTAGTCCATGCAATGCACCTCATGTTGCAAGCCATTGTGTTTGCTGACATCTTTCACCCCAACAAATGCACAAAATTCCTTTATAAAAACAGTTTTATGCAGCAATATATAAAAGTTATAGCAGAACAAAATGATTTGGATAATTACATGTTGAACGAGTCATCATCCTTTTCAGATATATTACCGTTTATCAGCATTACACTCCTCTTGGCCTTTCTGTATATAACAGAAATATCAATAAACCTGTAACAGCCTCATCTACATAAGACTGCTTCTGATTCAACAGGCGACTTGAAGCACTTGCAATCTTGCAGCTGTGTGTTAAATCTGACTACTTTCCCAACTTCTTTCTTTCGTTCGGCCAAGAAATAACTCATCTTTTATGTCCTGCCAATTCATATAATTCACACTGCATTTTAATTAGTGTTCAGAACAATCTCACCAAACAATTTGAAAGCTCTAATTTATATCTCAGTCTTGGAATAGCAGTCTAATTAACAGAGACACTAATTGGATTAATTCTGCGTGATCTGATTCCCAGAAAGAGACAGGAGGAGCGAGATAATGATAATGAGAACGAAACGACATTTTTTTCCTGTCTATCTCAGGCCTGGCAATGCAAAGAGATACACAACTATATCATCATCTGATTTATTTTTAATCAAACTTTAATTGTAAACAACTAGGGATTAAAACAAGAAGTAGCTCTATGTAACTTATTTTATTGATGACAGAAGCTGTCATAAAAAAAACACATCTTGGATTATTATGCTGTTTGTGTTGCCCTAAGGCTTGGATTTATGAATGAATGAAGGGATTGTGAGACTGGATAGTGTAAAAACACTAATAATGCAACACAAGGCCCTAGATGCAAATTCAAAATCAAAAACACATTTACAGATGCAAGAAAATGGAAATCTCCATCAGAATTATTTGGATTTCTTCATGTATAATCTTGTAAAATGATATCTGATCATCATCTAAATTTTATTTAACAAGGATCACACTAATTAAATGTTGCAAAACATTGCTCATGCAGTTGCTAAGGTATTCTGTGCGGTTGCTAGGGTAGTTACAGGCCCTAGTCAAAAAAGTCTCTATAATATTCTAGCCCTAGTCAAGGATGATAATGCTTGCCTTAGCAAACGCCTCTAAATATCAAATCGCTGATGGAAAAAGTAAGTGCAAATTTGTGATAATGGTCTCTTGAAAAGACAGTAATTGGAATTCAGGTGGGTTTGATTCGACCTGCCATATTGTATAAAAAAAAAATAAAAATAAAAAAAAAAGGGAGGAAAAAAGTTTTGGTTGCATGCACTTTGCTCTAGCAGAAATTTCAATTCAATTTCAGAAGACATTTAGCTGTTTTTCGCAGGAGTGGGCTCCCTGTGCAAAGGCACTCTGTTGGATCCCTAAAGAGTGACTATGAACCACAAGACGACAGCTACAACGTCATCACAAAAATGAACATGAAGCCACAAGTGAAACTAGTTTTTTTTTTTTTTTTTTTTCAGAAAGTCTCAGTCCACAGCACAAGTAATTTTCTAAATCAGTAGTTTCATCTTCTTACATGTTTGCATATATGTATTAGGGCTGTCAGTTTAACGTGTTAACTTAATTAATTAGTTATGAAAAATAATGTGATTCAAATATTTGAACGCAGTTAACCCACTGGCTCCGCCCCCATACCTGTACAGTATGTCATCTTTACATTTCATAAAGTTGACTGTTGACAAATATGATGCAGGGTAACAACTCCATAAATGCAGTTATGCCCAAAAATTCAAGATATTGTGGCAAAAAAAGCACCTGTATGTCATATGATAAGCGATATCACACAGGCAGCGAGAGCTATATCACACCTGTTCTGAATATCACGAATTTAAATGTGATTTTATACAATGGTTCTAGAGCCCGACCGATATATCGTTTTGCCGATTTTATCGGCCGATATGAGGCTGTTGCAGATATATCGGTATCGCCGAATATGCCGCCGATATGCCACAGATATTAAAATTTTTTTACAGAACATAAAACGCAGATAAAATGCTTGTATATGGTGTAATTACATAGTTTGTCCAGCAGAGCGTGCTTCATTGTTTGCTACTGGCGCCCTACCTGGATGAAACGCTTTAAAGCTTAAGTGTATGGAATACCATTGAAACTTTGAACAGCCATATCTCTGTAACAGCGCGGCGGATACGCATCAAATTCGGGGGGATCCCTTCAGCTCGAGGAACCCTCTCGAACGCCAAATCGAGTGTACATCTCGAGGCCCCCTTTCGAATGAGACCACCCCCGCGTCGATAGCCCCCGGGGTCCAGGAGTCACGGACGGTTAAATTCGCGGTCGGGCGCCGACCAATATGGGGTTCAAGAGCGTTCAAGAGGGCTCCTCGAGCTGAAGGGATCCCCCGAATTTGGTGGAGATCTGCCACCGCGTTCGCGAGATAATGACATCAGCCAACACTTTAACTTCAGTAAAGAGGTCTCTTGTTCACTCCAAGTAGGTATAACTGCAGACTGGAGATCTCCAAAATGGGGCGTGAACTCCAAAAGAGGGCAGAACCTCCAAAATGGGGCGGGGTCTATTCGCGCAAAGACTTTCACCATTGGCTCTGGCTTCAGCCAATTGTTATTGATTTACATTTAAAAATAAAACTGTATAAATTAAAGGGGTCCTATTATGCTTTTTCACTTTTTGCAGTTTAGTCAGTGTGTAGTGTGTATGTTTGGGCATAAAAAAAGATCTACAAAGTTACAAATCTTAAAGTCCACTCCAAAGGGAGATATTTTGTTTTTAAAAAATCCCTTTTCAAGAACTACAACGAACGGCTCGTTTGGACTACAAAGTTGTTTTCCTATATTTGTGACATCACAAATTGGTCCATTAGAATATCATTAAAATAAATCCCGCCTCTGGAAATTCGAATGCACGTTTCAAAATCGCAACCCGGTGCGGGTGTTTTTATATCACTGTATTTCTGATGGAAACCGACTGTCTTCAGAAAATTTTGGATGTCATTTTCATTTCATCTTGCATGTAATGTCTGATAAAGCAGTGTTTGTGAGCGGAGCTCTGCTTTGTGTACAGCGTTACTGGGGAAACCTCGCTCTCTCCCGCTCCAACAGCACCTCCCGCTGGCAGAGAATTAATTTGCTTTTAGTCATTCTGCCTAGCTGTTCGCCAATCACAACGCACTGGGACAGCTAACCAATCACAACACATTTCTTTTTTCGGAAGGCGGCCTTCATCAAACCCGGAACTAATCGAGCCGTCTGTGCCAGACTGGGGAGAATGGAATTTTAATGTAAATTATGTGAAAAATAATGCGTTTTTCGAACCACCAAGCATGAGAGCATGTTCTAGTACACCCCTAAAACGAAATCAAGACTTTGTAAAAGAGCATAATAGGACCCCTTTAAACATTGTTTCTAGTTGATCTAAAATAAAATATGCTATATAAGTCAATATTCTCTGTGAGAGCAGAGCCCAAAGCTCGTGGCCAGTGGTGTTCGAACCGGAGTTTGAACCTCTGCCTCATGATATAAATGCGAATCTCCCGCCAGCCGTCCCAGCGCAGCGCAGAGGAAAGATTTTACTCTGTCGCTTTGTTTTAAGAAACAGGGGCGTCCTAGGGGTCAAGATTCGCAGGGTAGGATGCGGTAGTGACGCTGGGTGTAACTAAAATGGTGCCACTGTCCGGTGAGGTCCGGTTGGGGAGTTATGGAACGGCCGGCTCGGCGATCTCATATCGCATAATCTTATTAACTGCTTATCTCATGAACTACAACTTTCTTTACCTTGCTATTCAGCGCCAATTCCGCCGTGCAGCCAAATTCACTGGTTAGGGTCAGGTGTGGGGTAGGTTTAGGAGTTAGCATTTGTGTAGCATAGTGTAAGAAATTAACACTGTGATTGACACAACCATTAAATCTTTAGAATCATCTGTGGGGCGGAGTTTGTGCTGAAGTTGATTGGGAGAAAAAACTGCGCATGCCTGTCATGTGCCTGTCTGTGAATGGGAGGAAGCCACGCCCTATTTTGGAGCTCCCACCCCGTTTTGGAGTTCCCGCCCCCATTTGGAGATCTCCAGGCTGCAGTTATACCCTTCTTGTTCAGGCTGCAGCATTCAAGCGTCGTCTTATTCGACCGTAAGTGCCCTGCGAAGTGGACTTCACATGATATTCCGCCATGATTCCAGTTCCAAGGGAACGTACACGTTACATTCAAAGCGCATTAAAGTGTGCGAGATGTGAATTTAAATTGTATTTATTTACAGTGGTATATTATGTCACACTTCTCTAGTAAGTTTCGTCTGTGTGTGAAGACAGTAGCGCAAATCCGTGAATGAATGTTCTGAAGTGAAATAAACTTCAACGGAATAAAGTTGAATGGAACTGAATTGAAATAAAATAAAGTTAAATAAACTTCAACTTTACTGTTCAGTGCACTGATGTCAGACTCATTTTGGATAATAAAGTTTGTTAAATTGTTAAATACCCTGCCTCCAGGGCAGGTGATCTTTGTCACGTCATTATAAGTGTTTGATCACCACATTTGAGTGATCATTGCAATAAATGTGTTTATGTATATATATTCTGTTTATGTATATACTATAGAATTCTATATATAGTACCATTCAAAAGTTTGGACACAGGAATGGGAAAGTGTCAAAACTTTTGATTGGTACTGTACTATAATATACACAAAGAATATCGGCCGATATATCGACATCGGCCTTTTTTAACGGCCTAATATTGGTATCGGCCCCCAAAAAACCCATATCGGTCAGGCTCTAAACAGTTCAGTAAATAATAAGTTAATAATATGTTATATTTTAAACACAACATTGTGTTTTTGCTCAGTTTTGCAGAGAAATTAAACTTTAAAGCCATAGCAAAATTATTGTGTCTCCGAGCAACACAACGGTGATCCGTTTCCTGAATGAATCTGCGTTTTGAACAAATCGTTTGAACCAATGATTCAAAAGCCTATTCATAAAGTGAGCCATTTACTTCATTCCTGAATGAATCAGCAGTTTAAACAAATCAAATGAATGACTCAAAATCATATTTACCGCCACCTGCTGGCAGTTTTAGTTTCTAATTTAGAGTATGATTTTATTTAAAAAAAAATAAAAATAAACAACATTAATAGTTCACCCAAAAAAAAATTATGTAGTTTCAAACCTGTTTGACTTTCTTTTGCATAACATAAGGTATTTTGAAGACTGTTGGTAACTAAGGTGTTTTGTTTACCAATGACTTTCATTGTATGAACAATAAATACTGAGATGCTTCTCAAATGATCTTCTTTTATGTTCCATTGTTTATGTTAGGCCGTTGTAGCCTAAACGTTTATGTGTAATAAATTTTATGTTGAATCAAAGTATTTTTCTTAAGCTAATTTTTGAATTTTGTACTTGATACTACTTGAAATCTTTTAATTCCACAGCCAAATTTAATTTGCGACTAATTAGATTAATTGACACATCATGTATATTATTTTTATATACATATGTATTTTTAAAAATAACAAATACATATCAATTTATATTTTCCAGTCCAGTTGAACAGAAAAAAAAAATAGAAAAAAAAAGAAAAACACACACACACACTGACAGCCCTAATATATATATTAGGGCTGTCAGTGTGTGTGTGTGTGTGTGTGTGTGTGTGTGTGTGTGTGTGGACTGGAAAATATAAATTGATATGTATTTGTTATTTTTAAAAATACATATGTATACCTAGTACATATATATAGCACACACACACATACACATCATCGGCAATTGCTTTGATCTTGTTGAACATAAATCGAGCAAAAGTAAAAGACTGTATTACTCTGAATAGTATTAGACTAAAGTAGACAGTAGTCGTTTTCTTGATATATCAACCTGTGCAAGATATTAGAGAATATATCATTGGCGAATAGTTTTAATCTTGTTGAGCATAAACCTAGCTAAATTTAAATAGACTCATGCTTAAAATAAGGCAAAAGAAAACATAACTGTCAGTGCCTTAATGTCTTCTGCAAGTAATTTTAAAAGTAATTTTATCTTCTATGTTCAGATACTTTTTTATTTTACTGGAAAAAGAGTCTCAAGTTTGCTAATGAATACCCAGATGTACTTCTGGAACAATGTTCTATGGATAAATGAGACAAAAACTGAACTTTCTGGCACATTTTTGCAGCGTTACATAACAGAAGTAGAACAAAGAAATGAAAATTGAAATCAACTGTGAGTAAAACACGCACAGGCAAGACGATGCAAATGCTTCCAAATATGCGGTGCCATATTCAGATCTCTTTTGGAGGGAAAAACCAGGAACGCCGGCCATAAAACTGTTTTATGACTCGTGTATGTATTGAGCACCATCTGTTTGGGCTAGCTGAGTCATTTAGCTCAACAGCTACCACTCTCTGTCACATTCCCTTCAGTCCGACGGGCACATGTTTGTCTCAATCCACTATCTTTGTTACCAGCTGTAATCCCATTAACCTTGCAGATAAATAACCTGACCGGCGTTGCCACGGGAACGCTGACTGTGTGGAGATTGCCTTGTCATGTCTGTTTTGTCCCCCCTGAGAAAATGGGACACGCGGTGCACACTTTGGCAGCCGTCACACTTTTTGGCACGGCTCCGCTCACCAGTCGTGTTCAATCTAACCCTCTGTGGTCTGTAGACCGCGCACGGTCGGCAGGAAACAAACATGCGACGCTGATGCGATTGATAGTGACAGTGGAGCTGGTTGGGGTTTGGACAGGAGACCTGCGGTTATTGCCACATTTCCAGGGTCACTGATAGCTGCAAGCGATGCGAAAAACAGGCCGGATCGGATCTGAATCTGGACAAATATAGCTACAATAAAGTTACAAATCAACGAGATGCGAATTATGCAGATTCGGTCACCGATACTAAAGCGTTATTTCCCAAAAGAAGCTTGTTCTTCGAAAGACTTAGAGCTTCACTGCAGGAGTGACTCATAAATGAACAAGCAAATGATTGTTAGGCTTCAAAAAGAATTAAACATGTTAGTCATGGGAAATGAGGAATTCGGAAAGTGTCTTTGTGTGCAGATTATAGATATGCATATTCAATGGGTGAATAGAACTAGAAGTATTAATATTAATGGAAAAATATGCTAAATGTCCTTAATTCAAAGAGAAATGAGAAGCAATAAACAATCCGTCTTAAAGGATTAGTTAAGAAAAAAATTAAAAGCTGCTATTATTTCGACACCATTTCAAGCATGCAAGTTTTTCCTCTATGAAACATAAAAAGAAAAATTGTATTATTCTGAAAATTATCATAAGTAGTAAATACAACTCTAAAGATGAAGGCATGTGAAATGATTCATTCACGAATTGGACTGTTCAACTCCGGTTGCAGCAAGTTTATAGGCACACAAGCCTATTTACACGAATCTCTCACATGGCTTTGGAAGACTTAAAATATAACTCATGAATTGTTTTTATGACACTTTGATGGTGCTTTCTGCATCCTTATTGAGACTTGAAAGCCTTAGTATTCATTCAGTGTAACTGCATGGCAAAGAGTGACTAATACAATTCATTAAAATTTCTCCTTTTCCACAGATGAAGGAGAGTCATGCGTGTTTGGAGCAGCATGAGTGCGAGTAATGATTCAATTGAAATGTTTTAATCAGTTTGATGGACTCTACAAAAATCAAGAGAAGTCAAGTTATTCGAAACACAGTTTATGCAGATATAATATACTTTGCATCTTAAAGAGTTAAATTACAATTGCTGTTTGGATGCATTATGACAGCTTTTGTAACCACGCCAATTTTCTTTAATTTTCTCACATTTACCTCAAAACGTCTTCAGTAATTCAAAGAAAATGCACAATAATGCCTCTTTTCTTGTCATAATTGTTTGAAATAGGAACGTACCGGTAGTTTTAACTACTCAAAGCTGTTCAGTCAGAAAATTGTTAAAGCTTTGAATCTTTCTGGAATGAAAAACACTTTCAGAGTATCACCAGCACTTAAACAACTGCCAAATGACATTTCATATTTAAGGCAAGTTACTCTGAGGAAAAATCTGAAGGCCCTGCTTATAAATTAATCTTAGGGCAATAAAAAAGGAATGTATGATGCCTCAAACCCTGTGGCTTGAGGAAAGATGTATTATTACATTTCTGAGCAGACTCATGATTTTTAACTAGTGGAAAGTAAACAGGTGAAAAAATCTTACACAGTTAAATCTTACACTCTTATGACATGAACTGCATAGAAACATCAACAAAACATTGTCCTGAACCATTCACATAATTAGCATCCGATTTCAGCTTAAAGAACCTGATTTGAATTCAGAAGCCTTTCCATATTTAAAGCTTTGTGTCTGAATCATTTTTCAAACATTGTGTAACCTTCATTAGAGAAAAAAAATGTGTAACAGGAAAATGGGTTTTGCCGCTGTTTGGTGAGATATAGCTGAACTCATTAATTGATACCTTTCAGACTGAATTACACCCTTTATCTCACCGTCTCCACCCACTTCCTTTGGAATGTGTACTAGGATTAACAGTATTTTGCTCACGATAATGAGTCTAGAACACAAACTATACCTCAAGAAAATGCGAAGAAAAGAAAAAACTATACCAAAAAATAAATAAATAAATAAATAAAAAAATAACAACCAACAAGATACATGAGAACTGAATTGCACTTATACACTATTCAAAAGTTTAAGTGATACTTTTAATCAGTTTAACATGTCCTTGCTGAATAAAAGTAACAGTAAAGACTCTTATGTTGTTACAAATAAATGCTGCTTGTGTCATGGTTTCCACAAAAATATTAAGCAGCACAACTGTGTTCAACATTGATAATAATAAGCACCAAATCTGCATATAAAAATGTTTTCTGAAGGATGACACGGCACTGAAAACTGGAGTAATGGTTGCTAGCAGCTTTCCCATTACAGGAATAAAACATAAAACAATAAAATATTAAAATAGAAAACAGTTATTTTACATTCTAATTATATTTACTAATTTTTGATCAATAAATGTTGCCTTGGAGTGCATAAGAGAGTTCTTTCAAAAAAATCATACAGCCCTCCAACTGTTGAACAGTACTGCAGTTTCTCTCTTGGGCATATTATACATAATTCGTCTAAAAGCTTCCTTTATATCAAGAATGGCATGTTCTAGAACACTAATCTTTGACCCATTCTTCTAAAGTATCTCGGCTGCGTTCCACTTGCGTGGTGAAACAGGACATGTACGGAAATGATAAATCAAAGGTCTATTTGCGTCTAATTAGCTGGCGAGTGGCGTTCCAGACAAAACAAGGTCCCCCTCCAGTATTATCAGCCTCCATCTTAAGGTACTTTGCTACGCAAAAAAAAGTCCTTTCCTGTTCTGAGTAGTTATATGGAGAGTTCAAGTGAACTGGATGTTGTTCCACACCCTGGGAAACTTAATTTAGGAGGCTGAAAAAAAAGAAACTTTGGGTTTCTGTGCCAAGATGTTTAATGGTTTGGAACATTCTGTTTTAATTTCATAAACATCTCTTTACTGATTTTACAACATAGTATTTTATGGATCATGTGATAAAAAAAGCCCTGTCACATAAATTCCACACAAAGCTATGAATAATTTTTTTATGACAAAAAGCGTAAAAAGTATTTGGAAGTAAACAGAAGCAGTGATTTTTCAGGGCGTCTATAATAAATAATATATTCTTATGTATTCTTCTATTATTCTGGTGAGATTATCATGAATTATGAATGGCTGAGGATATGGCTGTAGCCACGGGCGCTGTGAGAAGGATTCACACGGAAGAAAAACTACAAGAAGAAACTTAACTGTGAATTAAAATTAAAAGGTCAATAATTATCTGGCATTTTCTGGAAGATGACTATCTAGCATGTAGCTGCATGTTCTACAGTCCACCCTCCAATGTGTTCATTTCCTCTCCTCCTGTTCAGACACAGAGATATGATCACTTCCATTGTATGCAGAAGTGATGTTATGGGTGGGGAGGAAAGTTTCACCAAACAAACCCCTCCTCACACAGGGTCACGATTACAAAACTCTCGTGTTGGCAGGGAGGGTAACCTTAGATTTCTCTTAGCCTGCCAGGCTGCACGTAACTGCCTAAACTCAAATGCCAATGTGAGCTTTTTTCTAGCACTTATGTGGCTACAAACAATAACACCCACAGAAGTGAAAATATTTTTTTTCCTAGTAAAACTCAGAGATCTTAACAAATGACACAGACTGTGTTCAGATTTCACAGAACTATGTGACATGTATCACTGAAAGCGGTGTCCTGAGAAAATGCATTTGTTTCTGTGACATTCCAAGGCTCTGTAAATAACCAGAAACCGTCAAGGGGCTTGCCTGCACTTTTTTTTAGCCAATCAGAAATTCTCTATACCTGTCATTTTGCACAAAAAAAATGTGTTTACCTATTAATAAACTGCATTCTCAGTTCTGCATTTAAGTTAATCTCAAATGCTAATATGTGATGAAAACAACGACTTGAGAAAAATGACAGGTTTGACAAATCTTTTGCTTAAGGTACTGAAATGTGCTTTTAATGCTGATAATTCTACAAACAACTTTCGAATTATTTCATTATTTACTATATAAAACCATAAAACAAAAGAAGAAACTTTAATTTGCCTTGAAGAGCTTAGACAGGGATGATGCAACTTGCATTTTACTTTCACTTTTTTTTTTTTTTTTTTTTTAAATTAAATTTTATTTTCACTGCCAAGAAAACTAAACTAAACTAAACTAAAACAGTTACTGGACGTTTGCTAAAATGTTGTGAAAATACACTGAAAATATATTTATGTAAAAATGAAATGACATACTTATTATAACCTGTACTTTTTTCAGGTATGTAAAAGAAAAAGGGATCATACAAATTTTACTATTTTAAATGATTCAAAACATATTGCTGCCAAATGGGTAAAACCAAGTGTTGAAAGACAGTGACAAAGATTGGTAAAGATTTAAAATGACAATTAATTAGTATTTTAGGGCTGCACTGTGATCCCTAAATAGACTCGTTTAATGTTATCTAATGAGTCTGGCTCTAAATATGCTGAGATTTTGCGTATATAAATTATTGTTAAACTAAATGACATTTTAGTGGGTGTCTTCCACATCATGGATCAAATTTATGATAGTCATTTTTTTCTGCTCAGAAAAGAGGACAACAGGATACATTCTAATTTACAAAAAGAAAAAGAAAAGTGAGTACTTCCTAAAGCCTATATATAGTATATGATATCTTCACAATTATGCATATATGATACAGCTTTCTTCAGAATCACTGCATTATTTCTACCACTGCATCTTTTCTCCAAACTTTTATCCACGTCACTCCACATATAAACAGCCCGGAATACAAATCCTCTTTTGGATGCTGTACGTGCTTCTTTCTCTGAGTAACCACAGAACATCTGAGATCATTCTAAGCATCTCCTTCTGTTGCGCTATATTCCATTATGTTAAACAGATCCTATCTAATTTGAATTCTTAATAAAACTTGTTTTTCCAGCAAGGACAGGCACTTTGCCACAAAAAGCTTCGAGGAAGATATAGAAGCTGGATTTCTCACACAAATTGGTTCCTGTCTTAGCAATTTATCATTGCAAATTATGAGAGCTCGTCTTGCATAACCATCTAGGTTGGCCATCTTGACCCATCAATCACAGAGGGTTGCCAGGGACACAGAAAAATGATGCTGGGGAACGTCGCTCTGACTTATTTTAGCATCCAACCACAACAGGCTGTCACATAAATGACTGGGAACGACCATTAAAATCCTTAGCAGTCTCATAATCCTGAATTTCAAAGTTATGTGGTTAAAAATGGAACCCAAATTACCTAGAATTCACTTGAAAATGTTGAACCGTTCATGTAAACAAAATACGCAAACTGCTCCTGTAATAACAGCATGCTGGGACGACGAAGGCTGTCAAACACTGATACTCTCTTTTTAGCACAAAGTGAATATTTGCTCAGATATAGCGAGAGGAAAGGGGAGGGAAAGAGACAGACAGGGGAGAGAGAGAGAGAGGGAGAGGGAATGAGAGAATACTGGCAGAAGAAAATGAAAACCTGGCAGAGTATGAGAGGAAAAATATGAGTAATGATGCGTGCCCACACCTCCTGGGGGAGACCCTGCAGTGTGGCATATTATCTGTCCCTTTTGAAAAATACCTCCACACACACCCACATTTTAAATAAACCATAATCAAATCTCACCTTGCAAGCTCTACAGTCATTTCCTGGGCTCCTTCCTCAGCCGAATCCACATCTAGCTGTGCATATAGAGTCTTTTTTTTGTCTTCTTAAAGAAATCTAATTACGTTTAACAACTACTTTTACATACATCTGCATTTATAAACAGAATGAAAAAAAGTTTAATTATGAAGTCATTTACAAATGCAGCTGCAAAGGTGGGTCACATTATGTTGACAGGCAATTAGTGGTGTGTCTCGGCAATTAAAGGGACCTGACAATTAGCACTTCGATATGTCATTTTTCTAAAGCAACACATGGTACTGAACCGAGTTCCAAAAAGATCATATTGCCAGTGCCAGAATTGCAGGCACATCTGTCACAAAAATAGCAACATTATTTGTCGTGTCACATGGGAGAGAGTAGAAAATTATAACAGCATATGCCGAGCATGGACAAATTGCATCAGCAAAAAGGGGAAAAGTGGTCCAAGCTCACATGTAGAGACCATTTAGTTGCTAAATGTAAAAAAAAAATAAAGTTCTTAGCGGTAGTTTATGCTCATGTGGGGATTGTTTAAGTCTGTACTGTAAAAAATTATTTTTTTGTAGATAATACAAAGCTTATTGGAGTATGTTTTACAGGAAATATTTCAGTTTTTCTACTAGAAAATGTCATGTTTAATTCAATATGTTACTTGCCGTTTCTTTGAAACTGTTTGTAAGATTTACCAGCAATTTCTGAGTGAAAACTGTTTCTCCACAAATTTTTTTGTCTCAAGACAGATGTGATTGTTTTTATTTCAATTTTTGACAGCAGTGAGACTAACTAGTGTGCAAATTGTGACTTCTGCTAAAGATTCTAGTTTTTAGATGTTTCTCCTGAGAAAAAGACCCCAGCAATATTACATTGCATCTAGAGTTTCAAAAGATATATTTGATGTCAATTTCAACTTATCAAATTCTTCTATGATTAAATTATTTTTGTCTTCAAAGGGATTTTGGTAGAAACGTCTGAGAAAAATCTGACACTCCAGCACTTTTCTCTTCATCACTTCCTGACCTTTCTATATGTTATCTCAGCAAATAAAAGTGGCAAAAGGCCAAAATTAAGTAAAAAAGTACAGTCTCAGAGATTACCACCAAACTTTTATGAAACCTTTATGAAAAAATAAACCTCTATATTAAGAGCTTCACAAAGCTGAAATTTATTACAGTGCTACTATACAGAAACTGTCTTTATCCAAGGTCAACACAAAGACATATAACCTGGTGTAGGAATAAATCCTAGACACCTGAGCAATGGCAAAAGTAATAAAATATACCTAATGAATCTGTTTCCCTCAGTCTGACGCAATTAAGTATTAAGGAAGTCAAAAGATGAGCTCAAACCTAAATGGTTGAATAACTATGAAGAGTAATGTGTCACATTACATAATTACTCTTAAATTTTGGTGCTGCTAATGATGCTGAAAATGACACACTTAACTTTTCAATAAAAAGAAAAGAAACATGCATTATACACATTTGAAAAAGGTAAAAAGTTTGGGGTCGGTAAGATTTTTTTAATGTTTTTGAAAGAAGACTGCATTTATTTGATCAAAAATACTGTAAAACAGTAATATTCAGAAATATTATTACAATTTTAAATATCATCATTACTCCAGTCTTCAGTGTCACATCCTGATCCTTCAGAAATCATTCTAATATGATTTGGTGCTGTAGAAACATTTCTTATTATCAATGCTGAAAACAGGCAATTAATATTTTTTATAGAAACCATGATACATACTCTTATGATTCTTTGATAAACAGAAATGTCAAAAAAAAAAAAAAAAAAAAAATTCAATTGAAATTATAAAAGTCTTTTGGTCAATTTAATGCCCATTTCCTAAATAAAAGTAACAATTTCTTAATAAATAAATAAATAACTTTCCCCAAACTTTTGAACGGTTTCCCTAAAAAGTACACTTTACAGATCCAGGTACATCCTATACAGTGTTTTTATGCTATATAGAGCTTTATATAGAGAGAACCACTTCTTGGAATGAAGTTCTGGAGCACAAAGCAAGAAATAGACTCCTTCTTCATCCCTCATAGAACTGGAGGCTTTTCTTCTGTGAAGGATTGTGCAATATTCTTCTCGAGATTGTTGGAAGCTGTTCTGAAGGCAAAGGCTGGATCTGCTCCTTATTAGGTTCTTCTTGAGATCAATATATTGCAAGGGGGGTTCTGTTATTTCATCCACTCTACGATAAAGTTAGCAGGATCCTTTATAGATAATTGGCATGCAAATAAACTGCTGATTTGCACATTACACGCCTAAATTGGGAAAATTATCAACAAAGGCCTACTTATCTTGTTTCCAAACTGAATAATGTCAAGCTAGAAAATATGAGCTACAAAATAAATCTTGGATGACCAGCAGAAAGCAATCTATAGCATTGTCTAATCATTACCAGTGTCTCCTGCACATTTTTGAAGTTTATTTTTCATAATTATTGCATTATCTTTCTGCATATAAACGCAAAGGTGTAAATCCTGAAATAGAGTTTAGATGGGCTTTTTGGGCAATCTGTAATTGTTCCCGCACCTGCCAAGCTTTGATTTGCTTTTGCTCTGAAAATGGATTTAAAGGAGGGAAAAAGGTAAAGAGGTAAAGCCTGCAGAATGCTTCTGGCACAGAAATTATTGTGAGAGCATGAAAGGTTCGAGTGCATTCTGGCTCTACTCAAAAGAGGCACAAACATACAGACTAAAAAAAAACAAAAAAAAAACACTTGCAATGCTTCAAATGTCACCAAATTTTAAATGAACAATAAAGATTCAGCTAAGAAAAGCTACTGAACTGCTTTCATGAACGTCCTAAACATGACTTGTTGGTTAACCATTTCAATTGAGAAACTGTTAAGAAAGCTTAACACAGAAATCATTACAAGGCACAGATTTTGGTCCAGAAGCCTGAGAGACTTCTATGTTTTGCATTCTTTACAAATTATTCTAACAGCATAAATATTTAAGGAAAAAATCTAACTTAAAAATGTACATTAAATTTTCTCAGTCTCTTCTTACTTTAGTATTTGAAATTAAATTATTACATTTTTTTCTTCATTTTCTCCTTTTTTTTTTTTTTGTTGAGAATTTCCTGTTTAATCTTACATTTTAATATAGCGCATAAAACTACTTGAGAATTGAAAACAGAAAAAGCTTTGATCCCCAGAACAGTTCCGAAAATCCAGACTGTGCTCTCTTTAGTCCACAGAACCACATCAGCTATTGTGGCTTCAAACCACCTGATACTAGCAGGGGACTTGACAGTGAACATACAACACAGTACTCTGACACGGACAAGCTGCAAAACAATGAAATTGAATCAAAAAGAGACAAAAATGACAGTTAAAGTGTCTGGTGAGAAAATAAATCCTTTGTAAGGGGGAAAAAAATGTGCGAAAGACAAGCAAAATGCACAAATAAGCGCAGCAGACAGCTATTGCTTGTGAACTGAATCATAAACCCTTCATGCTGACTAGCCTCATTAATGCTTTCAGAGAAACTATTGTGGAACCACAGCTATACCTGAGAAACAACAACATCTGTTCAAAACACTCGAAGAAATCATGGAAACTCATACAAGGTCTACAGAAAGTCTAACGTTTCACAGGCTCCTTCGCTCAGAAACCAAACCTAGAGGAAAACTGAACTGCTTATAGGTTGCTCGTTCATATTTCAGGAGTTATGTTGAGTCTCAGATGTTTCTCAAAAAAGAAAAAAAAAAAAAATGAAGGAAGTATTGACACAGCAGCTCAGAAGATCATTTGAGTTCATACTGAGATCTCTGATTTTTTTTCTATAGATTTATAGTATCTTGTGAGGTTGGTTCACAATTGAATTAATAGCCTATTAAATTTCAATTAAATTTCTACAATAACAAACATGATGCAGAATTGCAACTTGAATTTGAATGTAATGAATGAATTGAAAAGAACAAATTAATAGAACCAGAAAAATCAATAAATGCAAAATTTGTCAAGATGAATGTCAAGATAATTTTTTTAGAAAGTTCTAAAAAAAAGTTTTAAAAGTCTTGAAGTTTTGAAAGTTAGTTAAATAACAGAATGACAGACAGAACGATATATAGAACAAAAGATAGAATGATATAATATATTATATACAGACAGACAGACACAGAGAGAGAGATAGAGAGAGAGAGAGACAGAGAGACAGAGAGACAGATAGATAGATAGATAGATAGATAGATAGATAGATAGATAGATAGATAGATAGATAGATTCCTCAATTCTGAATTTTGCACAACTGGTTTCTTGGCAAATCTTGTAGCTGCATGTGAGACTACTGTGTTTTTATTCTCATGAGAAAAAATAGAAACACGAGAGAAAGAAACGTGATACTTTAAGAAATATCTCCATTCACGTTCCACTCAAACACAAACCAGATACTGAGACATTAAAGAGATCATTTGGGGTTTTCTTTCCTACAGGGAGATATGAAAAGCAACCACAAAAAAATCAGAATCTCAGAAAACAGTATCTTTTGACATAGATCACTGGATCATGGAAACGACATTTGGAAAATGCTGCATCGTCTATTAGAGCGGGCACACACTGAGGGAGAAAGCCTCGCAGGGCTTATCGCACGACTTCACATGGTAAATACACATATATGGCTGCCGGCAAGTCAAAAGAAGGGAAAAAGCACCATTTAAAGATCATTCCATGCTAGAGGGCTGCTGGAACCACAGGCATAAATGTTCCTCATCGCTCTGAGCACCGACACAAGTCAGAATGCTGGCAAAGAACAAGCCGGCATTGGTCTGTCAGAGACTCAGAGCTGATGAAGCGAACAGTTCAGATGCCCAGAGGAACGAGAGAAGAAAAAAGTCTGAAAGAACAGCTGGAAATACGAGGGGGGAAAAAGAGAGTTTGAAATGAGATAAGAGCAGCTGCTGTTCACGATTATTGACCGTATGTCCGCCAGAAGCCATTGATTGATTAATTTTCATAACTCTCAATAAGTACGAAATAAGAACTATCCAGCAATCGCTCGCAGATTCTGCTGAGTCAGATGAGTTATAGATTATGCAAAAAATTCTCTCTCCGAGACCAAGCTTTCAGTGTTTTCAATTGATTTTGCCCAGTGGCTCCATAGTGGTCTTTTCCTGGTGCAAAACATGTAAAACTAATAGACCAAACCCACCTGCCGCTTTTCAAAAGGAAATATACTCATTAAATTTCCCAATAGGGTTGATTCCCCACAGACACACAGGCTTATGCTGAGTAAACATTGTTGCTATTGCTTACTGATGCTGTGCACACATTTTCATTGTTTATTGGTCGAGGAGAGAGTGACTCACCTGAATACGCCCAATAGGGTTCCCCAGACGCCCTCCGCTCTCTTTGAGTGGCTGAGCTCCCACGACGCTCTGTTTCCACATGAGAAGCTGTCGGAGATAAATCAGATGACACTATAATGACTTTCCATTAGCAGTCAATGCAAAACATGATCAATATTCGAATACGGTCCCACCTTAGAAAACACTCTGCCTATAATGCAAGTCCTAATCCTTTTACCTCCATTGCTATAACTGCATACATGCCGTGTCTCTTGATAAAGTAATCAAAAGTAATAATAACACTAATAATAACACTCAAAGAGTACTCAGCAGGACCTCCAAACCTGTGAAAAACCTGGCACTTTGTTCCTCTCATTAGAAACACTCACACAAGCTCAAGTTCCGGTTGCAATAATTACTAAAGAACGGCATGATTTGTAATTCTGAAAGAGTAGTGGGAGGTCATGCTTAACAAACAGAAAGTTTCTTTTTGATCATCAGGCTTCTTTTACTCTCACTTGTCAAGTCTGAGCTCATGAATTGATCGACTAAGAAATTGAACCAACAGAGCAGAAACAATAGTTTCTACCAACAAAAAATTGTTTCTACATTTAAAATTCACATGCATGAGAGCTTATAGTACAGAGCTTTGGAAAAGTACAATTTTTCTTTTACTTTAATGAAGTGAGTGAAATGAAATGTCGCATTTTAAATCAAATTAACAAAGGACATGTGACATTTGACAACCAGAAAGTGTTTAAATATTTTTTGTCTTCATTCTTAACAGTCTACACAAAAGTTTTAGTGGTTAGTAAGATTAATTAATACTAAATTAATAGGTTTATTCAGCAAGGACACATTAAAGTGACAGTTACAATATTTGCATAGTTACAAAAACTCAAATTCTATTGTTAATATGCTGTTCTTTAAAAATGTTAGCCTATTTGGCTGTACTTTTCAACACTGATAATAAAAAAAATAATAATAATTTCATAGATAGATAGATATATAGAATTCAGCTTTGACATCACAGGAATAAATTTTAAAATACAGATTTAAATAGAAACCCTTATTTTTAAATTGTAATAATATTTCACAATATTACTATTTTAATGTTAATATTTTTATCAAATAAATACAGCCTTTGTGAGCATTAGAGACTTTTAAAATCATTTAAAAAATATTACCAACCCTGAACTTCTGAGTGATAGTTTATCAATTTAAAAAAAAAAAAAAAAAAACTATTTTGTTAAATCATTTCCTTGAGAAATATGCTTATCCTACAATTCTTTAAAATAAATAACACTTTCTTTAAAATTTTGTTTCAAAATATATTTTATACACACCATTTCATACACACATTATTTAAGCATTCATGCATTAATACTAAACACATTTGGGGCACAACACAGGATATGACAGTTTAAATATTTCAAAGCACAGAAGTTCAAAGTGTAAAATTTAACAGCCTGATATTAAATTTTATAACATTTTGTCATCGCAAATATTGGCCTTTATGAATAACTGCTTAGCTCTGGATGACAGCATCTGTCAAATGAGTTTAATAACAACAGACATTCTGTATAAGCACTCATTTTCACCATTCAGATTTTTTAAATCAATGGCAGCTTTTCATCTTTTGTGGCAAACATATACTTACACATGTTGTTAAACATTTCAATGCTTTCATTTGGACAATGCAGGTCCGCAATATTAATTTGGTCTAATATTTGAGATCACTGTACTGCTGAAAGATGAATGATTTTTTAGCAGACTTAACTTTCCTTGCAGTATTTTTCCCAAACCATTCATCCATCTGTGCCAACCTCCAATATAGGCCAGCGCTATACAGAGCTCTTTATATGGTTGACTAGTGCACCTTTATTCGGTTCTCAGCTACTGAACTCTGTAGCCACTTCAAAGTGATTATTCGGCTCTTTGTGGCTTCTTTCATAAGTCTCCTTCTGCATGCAGGCTTTTGAGGGACAGTCTTTTCTAAGCAGTAGCTGGATAGCTGACTTTGTGATAACTGAACAAAAAGTGCTCTCTTGGGCATCTAATCGACATGGAGATATAGGGACATTTTTTCTCATCCATGCCTTTGTTTAACTTTAACTTTCTCCGAATAGTCTTTAGTCTTCATTTTCACAGCTGTCTTACAAATTCACACCTCAAGCAATGACTGCTTAACTGAAAAAGAGGTAGTTATTTTAATGATGCACGGGTAATTAGGGCTATTCTTTTTTACCAGAGTAAAATCAGCTGTAACAAGGATAAATAATTGTAAATGACAACATAATCGTAAATAATATGTAAAATGTAAATCTGTATACAGTACACACACACATATATACGCACATGGGTTATTCTGTATCAACTCATCCAGAGGAAAATGGCAGCATCATGTTATTTTTACACAAAGATGGGTCTATTAGCAAAATCTGTTGACTTTAGCAATCCTTGTTGCATTATATGACAATGGTGGCAGTTCAAAAATAGAAAAATGGGTGTTTTTTTCCAGACTTTGAACGCCTGTAACTCAAGAAATATTAAAGATATGTTAATATCCTTTTAGATTTCGATTCTTAACAACCTTTTCCTTTTGTATCTTCATTTTTAAGGTCCTACAGCGTTCAATTCCAGAGGTATTGGGATTCCATTGTGGCTTCATGAGTAAATTGTTAAATTCTACACATTCTCAGTGGTCAAAAAACAAGTGAGAGTCGCTTTGCACACAGCTGATATTTTTTCATTTAAAGAGGAATGTCTGAAGAACAAATAACATCAAAACAAGAAATCTTGTTTTCCTCAGAACAATAGAACCTACCTGTCCAAGCGACATAAATAATCTTGTTCCAATGTTTGCATGCCTATAACTCAAGAAGTATTAAAGATATCTTGACATCCTTTTAAATTCTGATTCTTAAACTTTTCTTCTCCAATCTTCATTCTTAAGGCCCTATATGGTTCACTTTCAGAAATATGGGAATCTCAATGCTGCTCCCAGTCCAAATTGTTGAATTTTACTCATTTTCTAAGGTCGAATACCAAAAGTGGTCAGCTACGCCTTTAACGGTGCACAGGTTCCTATAAGTTCAAAACGGATCACGTTATTCAATAAATTATGGAAATGCAAGAAGAATGATATGTAACACTGTAAAAAACTGAAATGTAATATACACATTTTCACTTCTTAAGATGAAACATGAGCAGAGTTCACTGTACCAGGGACCGCTGGGGATGACGGGATGAAATCAAAAGAATTGAAGTGTACGCTTCCTGGTGTGCATCAGAAAGATGCATGCTGGGGTGTGTAGAATAGGATTTCTCCTCCAGACATATTAATATTTCAAGCAGCAGTACCCTAAAAGTACACGTTTTCTCAGCTGTGTCTGGTATACCCTGCTATTCTCCCTTTGGCTTTGTAAAGACCCTGCTTATCTTGCTCTGTGTGTTTCAAAGCTTCCTGCTGAGAGACCCCTATGTCTATTCAAGACTATTAGAGAAACTCTCAACAACACTTTTCATGCTCAGCTTTAGAGAGCTGTGTTTTTCCTGCATTTTTGAACCATATGGCAGATCATATGTCAGGGAGAGACAAGTGGTCTAGTGCATTTATAAGTATATCAAGTAATGGTTCACTGCATAAAAAATGAGAGGAAATTGTGCAGTTATTGCATTAAAGAGTTATAACAGTCTTGATTTTAAAGGGGTCATATGATTGCTAAAAAGAACATCATTTTGTGTATTTGGTGTAATGCAATGTGTTTATGCGGTTTAAGGTTCAAAAAACACATTATTTTTCACATACTGTACATTATTGTTACTCCTCTATGCCCCGCCTTTCTGAAACACGTTGATTTTTACAAAGCTCATCGCTCTGGGAAGCGAGGCGTGCTCTGATTGGCCAGCTATCCGGTGCGTTGTGATTGGCCGAATACCTCAAGCGTGAGACGGAAATGTTACGCCCCTTACCGTATTGTGATGCTGTGTCCCGGCACGACGACACAAAAACAATAAAACCCATTACAAACGAGTAGGGCTGTCAAAATGATTGAAAAACTAAATTCGAATTTTTTACTTATTATCAAAATTCAAATTTTATTCGAATTTAAAAGGCATAATTTCAGTTAGAGGAAAAAAGCTTTTGGCTTCTCTCCTGAGGCCACAAGAGGGCGCATCGAGCTAAATATTATGCACGTTTCTTCAAAGCGTAATAAAATAACACGACTATCTTTGAAAAAAACTGCATAATGTTTAAAATAATGTTTATAAACCATATATAATTAATAAAGTTGCTTAAACAATTAGAAAAAACAGTATATGTATAGCATGTATAGTTTAATACAGGAAGCTTTCCTGTAGCTCAAATAGTAGAGCATGGCGCTAGCAATGCCAAGGTCATGGGTTCGATTCCCAGGGAAAGCAAGAGCTGATAAAATGTAGAAACTGTAACTTGAATGCAATGTAAGTCGCTTTGGATAAAAGCGTCTGCTAAATGCATAAATGTAAATGTACAAAAGACCGAAAACCAAACACAAAGAGTAGGCTATTTTCTTCATTTAAAAACTTGACATGCAGTGGGATGGGGAAAACCCGCCATAAAGTCTTGAGACATGTTTTTTAAAAGTTTAACTTACATTAACTTTACATGGCTTTCTAAACATGCGTCTCTCTTGTGCGAGACGCGAGTGCCATGGTGATAGATGTCCCTATAAAAAATGCGATAAATATGCGTTCTGTGCAAACGGCTTGGTTTCAGTTTCGCCATAAACAACATCTTCTCCACACTGATGCTCTCGTTTTCCGCAATATTTTGAATGAACGCATCTAGTGGGTTCAACTGGCTAGGCTAACAAAAGCATTAAAATGCAATGACAGCGACATTGTAGTCGCATCTCGTGTGCCACTGATAAGGCTGTCTGACACACACCTAGAAGAATGTGTTTTTATTTTTTTTTAAATTTGACGAATATACGAAATTCGAATTTTTTTTTTGACAGCCCTACAAATGAGGCATTTGTTGCATCCAGTGGGGACATATTTACTGATTATAATAACTTATACTGTCTTTTTACGTGTCGTTTTGCATTGCGCCGCGTAAACATTACCATGTCTGCATTTGTGATCAGAGAAACGACAAACAACAAGCACTACCCTACACTGCTCAAAACTCACGTTTGAATAGTCAGTAGCAGAAACGTACTTACAGGCTGTGAGTCAGTAGCGCCAGACTGTCCTCTTTTGGAAGCCCAAACAAAGTAGTTTCACTTTCACATCGAAACACAGCATCTCCAGGACATAGCGCCGGCGGCAGCAACAACAGTACAGCGAAAATAAAAGTCCCGCCTTCTTTCATTGCGTATACATTTGGTGCGGTGTTTTGCAAATCTCCCCACACCGTGACGTAGACATGTGGGGGCATGTTTGAACGAGCTGTTTTAGGGGGGCATGGCAGAGTCTTAACTTTTAAAGAATATCTCTTTGGTTTTGAGACTTTAGTCTTTGCAACTTCAGGGATCTTATCTTAACAGCTTGTAACACTCCAAAGAGAAAGGAAAACTTGAAATCGCATCATATGACCCCTTTAAGAAAATTTCTGTACTTGTGTCGATGTAATCTAATGTAGCCAATTTGATTTACTTGTAATGAATTAAACCGTATACAAAATTAAATCGTCTTTTGAATAAAACATATTTAACAAAATTTAATTTAAATTGTATAAAATGAAGCACATTTTACTTAAGCTGTGCTGCCTACTTCATCTAGAAAACGGTGCATATTTCTTTTTTCACACTATCATATATTTATTTAGAAAACTACCATTTTATATGGCTGCATTCACATGGAGATTTGTTTTTTTGTTTTGTTTTTTTTTGTATGTCCAAATAATTATACATGGTGTACATTTATGGTGAAATAATTTTTGTATCAAAGCAAAGTCATCAAGGTCTAAAAATATAAATCATACAAGCATCAAAATAAGAAGTATCCTCTGTTCACCGAAATACAGTAAAAACAACAGTAATATTGAGAAATAGTATTACAATTTAAAATAATTGGAATTTTGAGCAGCCATTATCTAGTCTTTGGTGTCACAAAGTCCTTCAGAAATTATTTTAATATGCTGATTTGGTGCTCAAGAAGCATTTCTTATTATTCATTTTTACACATTTGCTGCTTAATATGTTTGTGAAATCTGTGATGCTTGTTTTTTTCAGGATTCTTTGATGAAAAGACAAAGTAACAATTTTGCAACAATGTAAAAGTCTTTAAAGCAAAGCGTGCCATTTTCGATATATTTAATGCATCTTTGTTGAATAAAAGTGTTAATTTCTTTCTTTCAAAAAAATAAATAAAATTGAATGGCATTCTATGTTCACATTTAAAAAGTGTTCACCAATGATTTAACAACCTGAGACATCTTTGCTTTGACAATTTTTTTTTTTTTTACCTGTCATCTGAAAATTTGGCACCAAGGTGAGCAAATGATAAAATGTTAATTTTCAAGTGAACTACAGCTTTAACATACAATTCCCTGATGTACAGTGCAACACATCACGTGCACACATGTTGTGAGCACTTAAACAGAGCACCTTGTCAGGCGGTCATCAGATCTCAAAACCGAAGTGCAATTCTTCATTTTATCTCACTTCAAAGTGTCTTAAAGTGACTCAGTCTCCGGGGGTGCAGACACCCTGGTGCTGCTACTCTTGCATAAACAGATTTTCCAATCCTTTGCTGCGCTCTTGCCCTCACTTGCATCATTACTTTGGAGATTAATTAGCGGCTGCACTAAGTCGATTCCCTCCATTGCAGCAATTACGTCCACTCTTATTGGTTAGTAAGCAATTAGAACTGCTCTCATTGGTTAGCGACCTGTCTGGGTCTGTTTATTGTTTAATCCCTGATGGACAGCAACAGACTACGTAGAGCGTTGTACTAGCATGGCAGACAATTAACATCTGTGAAAGCTATCAGAAAGCATTCAAAGGTTATGAATGGGGTTCACTAACCTGTAATGATTTTCCTATCGCTCGTTACAAAGGGTAAACATTAGGTTCCGACCTAAAATAAAGGACTCGATACCTTAGTGCTTACGCAAGGCTTGTTTGAAGTCTTCTCCCGTGGGCTTTTAAAACAGTAGCTACCAGCCGGCAGGCGCCACATCAGCAAACCAGTCCTCTGAGGGAATATGTTTGCATGTCTGCCGTTTGACGCGGTAAGGAGATCACGAATAAAGTAAATGAAGGATGGCTTGCTAAAGGTGAGCTGTGTGTGTGTGTGTGTGTGTGTGTGTGTGTGTGCGCACCTGTAGCTGGCTTGTTGTTATGAGGCAGGAGGGATACAAGAGACAGGCAATATGTGCACTGGCAGATTGTGATGCCAGGTGCATTTATGCAGTTCAGTGCAGCTAAACATGACATTAAAGAGGAACTGCTGCCTCTGAACTCACAAACATCAACATAACAGGTAACCTGGGCAACCTACACACGGGTAAACATGTACATGCAAGGACACGCAGGTGTTAGCAGATGTTAAGTGTCCTCTAACACACATTTATACAACTATCTGTTACATCTACCATGTTTAACAATGTCGTTTACAGATGAACTAACATGCTTAACTATAAGTTTTATATTTTATGAAGAAAACTCGCTGAAACTCGCTATGTAGTTTCTAAGGTGTTTAAGAGGTTGTTTACTGGAAAAGGTCAAAAAGGCCCAACCTCAAGTGTCTATGATATTCTGATCATTAGATGCACCTCGAATCCCCTTCAATGCAAGTTTTTTGTTTGCCGAGCAAAAATCTGAAAAATAACAGAACACTTCTTTTCTATAAGATGCATAATATGAGAAATTATCATTGTCTGTGTCACAGTGTAATGTATGCCATCTAAAATATTGGGGTCAGTACCATTTTTTATGTCTCCTTTGCTACTGCATTTCTTTGACAAAAATATATATATAGTAAAAATAGTAATATTGTGAAATATTTTTACTATTTAAAATAACTGGTTTCTGTTTAAATACATTTTAAAATGTAAAATTTAAAATTTATTCCTGTGATGCAAAGCTGAATTTTCAGCAGACAATTCTACAGTCTTAAGTGTCTCATGATCCTTTAGAAATCAGGATTTTGTGATGCATAGAAAGTTAAGAGGAAAAGGATTTATTTGAAATAGAAATAATTTGTACCATTATAAATGTATTTACTGTTATACTTCTGATAATTTTAATGCATCCTTACTGAATAAAAAGTAGTAATTATAAAAAAAATAAAATAATAAAAAAACAACCCAAATTTTGAACAGTAGTGTACATGCAAATTTTAAGAACTTAAAACTTTAAGAATTAAGAATAATAAGAACTAACACTGCATACTAATACTTTTGGTAATTTGTGCCACAAACCACATATAAATATAACAATATAAAGCTACTGTTACCATGCTCACATAAGCTTCTCAGCGGTCTTCTCAGCATAATACATAAACAACCCATACTCCCACTAGGCGTGCTGAAAATAGACCGTCACACTTTAACATGAGAACTCAGAGGTTTAATTAAGCCGAAACACCCATTATGGCCCTTTTTTGACAAATAAACATGGTTAAAGTAAAGACACGCTAAAATGCTGATGCTGTCTTGACACGGTTCTCATCAACCATAATGTTTTGCGATGGCTAAGTGATAATTCATGTCAAGAATTTTTTCATCAGGCTGCGAGTTTTGAATAGCTGCTATAATAACTACAGCAAAACATGCAACCTTTACAGCACCCAAACAAACTGTTCACATGAATTAGCTTCAAACACAGAGATGTAAGGGTTTGTTTATCATTGCTGATCAAATTCTGCTTTGCACACACTTATATAATCGAAAAATTAGTCGTGTCATTTGTTCATAAGTTTATAATTACACAAATTGGGCTGTATAATTTATATGTTTTAAAGGAATAGTTCATCTACAAATTAAAATTAGCTGAAAATTTACTCACCCTCAGGTCATCCAAAATGAGTTTGTTTCTTAATCAGAACAGATTTGGAGAAATTTATCACTACATCACTTGCTCACCAATGGATCCTCTGCAGTGGATGGGTGCCATCAGAATGAGAGTCCAAACAGATCAATATCAATAAACATCACAATAATACACAAGTAATCCGCTCCAGTCCATCAATTCACATCTCATGAAGTGAAAAATTGTGTTTGTAAGAAATTAATCAATCAAAACATTTGTAACTTTTGGCCAAAATACCAGTCCATAATGCATAATAACGCTTCCTCCAGCGAAAAAGTCCATCCCATTGTCCTCTCGCATCAAAATTCACCAACATAACAGAACTGTTTTGAATTGTTTTTGCTAGTAAACCGTGCTAGATCTGTGCGTATTTCTATCCTAATTCAGATAATATGACTTTTTCACTGGAGAAAGCAATATTATGGATAGAAGACTTGTATTTTAGCTGAAAGCAATGGTTTAAAGATAAAAACAACAGCTTTTCACTTCAGAAAATGTTAACTGATGGACTGGAGTCATATGGACTACTTGTGGATTATTGTGATGGTTTTTAACAGCTGTTTAAACTCTGATGGCACCCATTCACTGCATTCACTCATCTATTTATCAGCAAGTGATGCAATTCAATGATTTTTTGGTGAACTATTCCTTTGAAACACATCAATTTATAATGGACTTTCAGTACAAACAATCATGTGCTTTCAAGTGCAATCAATTTTATGAGACTTTAAAAGAGTGAAAAAGGAAAAATGAATGCACTGATGAAAGCATGATAAAAAATACTGCGCTCTAAACAACATATGAATGCACGGATGGATAGACAAAGAGTAAATAAGTAAGGGTGGGCTGCATTTCAGGGTCCAGGCACCTCCTAATTCAACACGCGGGTCACAGCAGGTGAGTCTATCATCTGCACTACTCAACTTCCTTAACAATACCTCTCTTTGTTGACCTTTACTGAAAGCTCTAAATCCGTGGCACAAACATCCTTAAATGGCACAGCGGACATTTACAGTGCCTTGCGAAAGTATTCATACCCCCTTTTTTTTTTTTCCACATTTTGTCATGTTGCTGCTTTATGTTAAACTGCTTTAAATTACTTTTTTTCCACGTCAATCTACACTCCATACACCATACCGACAAAGCAAAAACAGAATTGTCACAACTTCGTAAATGTATTAAAAATAAAAAACTGAAATAAGTACACTGCATAAGTATTCATACCCTTAACTAAATATTTAGCTGAAGAACCTTTACAGTCTCAAGTCTTTTTTGTTTCATGCAAGCTTTGCTCATCAGCATTTGGCAATTATCTGTCATTCTTCTCCTCGTCTCTTCACCTCTCAAGCTCTGTCAGGTTGGATGGGAGCAAATGCACATTTTCAAGTTTCTCCAGAATTATTTTATTGGGTTTAAGCTCAGGCTCTGGCTGGGCCACTCAAGGACATTCACAGAGTTGTCTATAAGCCACTCTTGCTGTGTGTTTAGGGTCATTGTCCTGTTGGAAGGTGAGCCTTCTGCCCAGTCTGAGGTTCTGAACGCTCTGGACTGGGTTTTCATTAAGGCTATCTCTATATTTTGATGCATTGAGTGTTCCTTCTACTCTGACGAGTACCTCAGTCCCTGCTGCTGAAAAACAGCCCCACAGCATGAGGCTGCTACCAGCACACTTTACTTTTGGGATGGTACTCTGCAGGTGATGAGCAGAGCTGGTTTCCTTCAAACATGACGCTTAGTATTGAGGTGCATCAGACCAGAGAATCTTGTTTCTCGCAGTCTGAGGGTCCTTTAGCTGCTTTTTTGTAAATTCCAAGTGTGTTTTCATGTGTCTTAACTGAAGAGAGGATTGAGCCTTGCCACACCGCCAAAAAGCCCAGATTGGTGGAGTGTTGCTGTGATGTTTGTCCTTCTGTAGATTTCTCCTATCTCCACATATGATCATGGAGCTCAACCAGAGTGACCATCAGGTTCTTGGTCACCACACCAACCAAAGCCCTTCTCCATCAGTTGCTCAGTTTGGCCAGGAGGCCAGCTCTAGGAAGAGTCCTGGTTGTTTCAAACTTCTTCCATTAAGGGTAACAGAGACTACATGATTCTGTGACCCTTCAATGAAGCAGAATTTTTTTTCTGAACTCTTCCACAGATGTGTGGCTTGACGCAAACCTGTTTCTGAGCTCTACAGGCAGTTCTTTTGACCTCAGGGCTTCATTTTTGCTCTGATATGCATTTTCAGCTGTTAGACCTTTTATTAAGACGTGTGCCTTTCCAAATCATACTCATTCAATTGAATTTGCCACAGGTTAACTTCACTCGAAGTGTGGTAATATCTACAAGCAATATGAATGCTCCTGAGCTAAATTTCAACGGTCCCAGATAAGGGTATGAATACTTATGCAATGGAATCATTTTAGTTTTTTATTTTTAAAAAATTTGCAAAAATGTTAAAAACCTGTTTTTTTGCTTTGCCATTATGGTGTATGGAGTGTAGATTGATGTGGAAAAACAGTAATTTAAAGCAGTTTAACATAAGGCAGCAACATAACAAAACGTGAAAAAAATGAAGGGGTATGAATACTTTCGTAAGGCACTGTACACTGTGTTCCAAAGCAAGTCCTCAAAGGGCAAACATGGCACCCACAGACCTAGAAGCGGAAAAGGTCAGGAAAGCATAATGGATGCACGGCTCCTCCCTACTACCTAAAGCACCTGATGTGCATGGAGATATAAAAGCGAGCGATAAACCTCTGTCGGTGGTTTGGTTAGTGCAGACAATCCTTTGATAAATGATTCGGCATGTGAGTGATTTTTCTTTGTGTCCACAAAGAAATATAATCTACTTTCGTTACAGAGGCTTTTCAAAGGAAGAATCCAGAGCTGACTGTGAAGCTCTCTTGAGTTATATTTAACTGGGCCTCTGCTTCCCGCTCTGGCTTCATAATCTGTTTTTGCGGTTAGTGTTTACATTTGCCTGTTGACCCAGTGGAGATCGTCTAAAAAGAGATGTCAGGTTAAAGAGCTGACCCGAGATTATGTGTCATTGTGTGTGAAACCAGCTTACAAACTGTGAAATCGCTAAAATGGGAAGATCCTAATTACTAAACTTTGTATAGCAATAGTGGAATGTATAAGTTGCATCAGTGACATCTACAATGTGCTTATTTCTTATAATTAGACTACTCGGACTACTACTAATCACCAAACACTGTCATCATTAAACAAAAGTACAATAAAAAAATAGGTTTTAGAAGAAAAAAGTAACAGTAAAGTGGTGCTTGCGCATGCAAAACTTCACCACAGTGTCTGACAACTTTTACGCTATTTGCTAAGCAATTCCTAAGATGTTCCGAATGGTTTCTAGGGTTTTGCTAGGTGTTCAGACTGACTGCTAGATGTTGGCTTATTGCTTCAAAATCAAGAGTCCACTCCAAAGACTGTATGATATTGTGGTCCCTAAATATGGCTAAAGGCCCTCTGTGTATGTAAGTCTAAGGGGGTTTTGCCTGCATTTTTGTCTGCCAGACAAAATGAAATAAATAAATAAATAAATAAAAATCAGTCAAAATTTAAAAGAGTGAAAATCAGTGAAAAAATCTTAGAGAAGAATATAATAAATATGCAAAGTCAATGCAAATACAGAGTTCTGAGACGTTCCTATGGTATTGATAAGCAATTACAATTGGTTGCTAGGGTGTTGCTAGGCAGTTTCTGAAATTCTCTGACTGATTACCAAAGTTCTAAGCAATAATAAAATAAACAAATTATACAGTATGCAAAGCCATTGGTAAGGGATTCTCTGTGATTTCAAGGAAGTTTCTAGGCTATTATGACTGGTTGCTAGGTTGTTGCTAAGGCGTTGCTAGGTGGTTGCTAGACAGTTTATAATCAGCCAAGTTTATAATCAGCCCAATTCAAAAGAGCTCAAACCTAAGTCTATATGATATTCATGATATTCTGACTACCAAGATATGGCTGAACGCCTTGTGTCAGTGTTTTTTTTTTTTTTTTTGCCAGCAGTTTTGTAAAAATTAAAGAAAGTGAAAGACATACTGAAAATATGAGTAAAAAATATAATATGTAAGTCTATAGGAGTGTTTTACTTGTTTGTTTGTCAGCCAGATGAAAAACATAAATCTGATCACTTATAAATAAAATAATAGCACATCTGTTCTCAAAAAAAAAAAAAAAACCCATGATGAGTTGCCAAGTAGCAACACAAAAAGAGAAGAAGAGGAATGGTCTCAGCATTTACAGAGATGACCTATAGTAACTTAATCATTAACATCTCACATGTAAGTACTAAAGATTTATCCTCATTCATTCAATCAATGAGGATAAATCAATGCCCAAAAGGAAGAAAAGATCCTGTCTATAGTATTAAAGCAAAAGGGAGGGGACAAGGTGGACCCGCACCATGAGTCCGGAGTCAAAGCAAGCCAGCCCACATTGTGTTTGCAAACCACTAACATCCTGGCTTTATCCTGTATTTATGGAACAAGTGATGGCCTATTGTTTCATTGTTTAGTAAGAAGACTGACCTATTTTAAACAGCAATACAGTACGACTTCCTGCATGGAAAAGCCAACGGTTAAACAGCCGTCGCGGACCAAGAAAGCTCAGTTTTATAGAGTCCACCATTGGGTTCCGCTGGAGTATTACGTGATCATTCATGAATAAAATGAAAATGGCAAAGTAGACTGCATAATGTAAAATTCCATTGAGGCTATTAAGAGCAGAGAATGCCTTAACATCTACCCGGTGCGAAAGATAATTACGGTGTAATTAAGATCCCTATAGACGGAGTCTCTTAGACCAGTAGCCATCACTAAAGCTGCCAAAGCTAACACTAAGGACTTACCAGCTACAGTAGCTGAATGCTCTGCTGACTGAGTCTATCAAAAGCTTTGGCAAATCTATTAGCTGGATTAATCATATGTTATAGGTTTGAGGAAAGGGCAAACACATTTTCGCTTTTAATTATCAAGCAATTGGATGAGAGTGTAACAACCTTTAGAAGGACAATCATAATCACAGAACCATAAAGGGTCTGAAAATCTACTGATCTCGGTTTTTAATCGGAGTTCAAAAGGTTACTTTAAAACATTTGAGATATTCATAAGAAAAATATACTTTCATGTACAAATTTAAATGATTTTTCTTACTAAAAAAGCAACACTTTAGACCCTTATCATTCAAAAAAGAAAATTCTGTCATTTACTCACCCTCAAATTGTTCCAAACCTGTATGAATTTCTTTCTTCGGCTGAACACTAAAGAAGATATTTTAAAGAATGAGGGTGCCCAAACAGTTTTCAATTTTATTTTTTTCCATACTATGGAAGTCAATGGGCACCAACAACTGTTTGTGTATCCACATTTCTCAAAATCTCGTTTTATGAGAAAATTCTGAGTAAATAATGACCGATTTTTTTTTTTTTTGGGTGTACTATTCCTTCAGTAATGTACACTGCAGGCCTCTCTATCACCACCTGTGGTTAAAATATATAATTTGAAGTTAATTACAGAGATTGACATAAAAGATGCAAGGACAAAATGACGTAAACCTAAAATTTTCTGCAAAATAGGCCGAGTGGTCAAAATATAAATCGTTTGTCTACTTAGTAAAACAGGTTAAGGCAAGAACACTTATTTCATGTACCTGCTCAATGCAGTTTTGGGTTCACTTTTACCCAGGAAAATCTTCTGTAGCTCACATTTAACTAATTTATCTAACTACACAATTAGATAAATTACGCAATATTAAAATGACCAAAACAATGATCCAGTATCAGACTCATAATTTTCTCATTCCTTCCCTTCTCTATGATTGTCTGGTCTCTATAAATAGACAGAATCACAAAAGAAAAAAAAATAATAATTAATTAATCGCTCAGAGAAAACATTTTGTTTGTTCTGCCATTTTTAAACTTATTCTTTGTGGTTTGTTGCTCTGTGTGTGTGTGTGTGTTTGTGCACATGTCAGCACTATCTGTAATACATCTGAGAGAAGGAAATTACCACTTCTCTGAGCATTTTCAATGGACTTGCAACAAGTCGAGGGGTGCGAAAACTCTCTCGTACTTCTATATCTCAAAAGTATTAAAGTCAGGAAAGAGAGTGAGTGAGAAGAAAAAAGAAGTACAAAGTGACTGTGTGAGAAAGAGCGAGAAAAATACCCACTCCAAGTCTTCAGAAGCTGTCAGGCTATTAAGGGCACAAATCAATCATTATATTAAGATAATGTAACCTCTCTCTTAAAATAACATATAATTAGCAAAATCATTTGTGAGAGGCTACATGAACTGACATCCAATTACTGCCATCAGATTGTTATTTCTGGATATTTCAGGGCTTATAAAACATAGCTATTAACTCATAGCCGCATATCGTTTTAATATGTCTGCACAGAACTGAATATACATGTAATTAGATTCTATACAAGTATCATGCACATAAAAGATACATTGGAGACCGCCTTCCAGCTAAGCAGCTCGCTCATGTGCAACAGTATCATCAAAGGCGCCTGTGAACCAGCAGAACCAAACAGTCTTTCATTCCAAACATCCTAAGCCTTTTTAACGTGGTTCACAGTGTCATTGGTGTGGGTGATTGGACAGTCGGCTTGGAATCGATATGAGGATGCGGCAGGTCAAGGCCCTTCATCAACCACACAGGAGATCCAAAGCTCAGCATGTGGCAATTGGAAACATATTATAAAAGACTCATAGAGAGCTTGTGGCTAAAGAATCTCTGACCCGATCCCTGGCCTCCAGTTGTGTGCTGCTGCACCTCAATAAAAATGTAAATACCTCATCTGCTCTGGGCGACTACTCACTCAGCTGCTAAAGAAGTCAAGAAAAAGTCTCAAATAGGGAGCTAGTTACACAATTTCACATTTCCTCTTCTTTTAAAGCACTAATTAAAATAAAATTTGCAATATTTCTTTAGATAACAGAATACAGAAGATACTTCATGAAAATGCAGGACATCTTCAAAAACGCCATATACTGCACTCATTAAAAAGACGCGTTTTCAAGACTACACTGGTTTATGCACTGGAAGATTCTGATTTTCAGAAAAAGAGACTGAAGAACTCGCCGCCATGATACTAAGGTGCTTTTTAAGTGTTGCTATGCCATTGCTAAGGTGTCTTGGGTGGTTGCTAGGTGGTCACTTATTAGTAGAACTAAAAAGAGCTACCTACAAATCTCTATGATATTCTGGTCACTAGAGTTCCTCTTTCAGTGCAAGTTGAAGGGATTTTATGATCTAGCAGGTGAAAATCGTCTAATAGCTTATAAATGTGATCACACATAATTAGCACTTAAACTATCTACACAATTGGAGTATCTTTTAATGGTGCAGAACAAGTTATGTTAATATTTTTAAAACCTACAGTAAATGTCAATAAGAGTATATTCTAATATTTTTCAAATTTACAATATATTTAAAAAAAAATAATAATAATAATCACACAAATAAGTATGGATGCACAATACAGTACTGTTCAAAGGTTTATGGTCGGTAAGATTTTTTAAATGTTTTCGAAAGTCTCTTATTCTCACCAAGGCTGTAATTATTTAAATTTAAAATAACTTTTTTTTTTTTTTCAGTCTTTACCGTCACTTTTGAACAATTTAATGCATCCTTGCTGAATAGAGGTATTCATTTCTGAAATAGAAGTATAAATATTTTCTGAAAAATAAATAAAAAAATAACAATAAATAATTTTTAATAAAACCAATTTATTAGAGATGCTTTTGATTAATAAAATTTAATGAAATTTGTAAAAAAAATGAATTAGAGAAAAAAATAATACATATTTCATAGGGCCTTACAAATTAAATTTTTGCTAAACTTCTAACAAATTGCTGTTGAATTGTGTAAGTTTCATGATTTCAATTAATTAGACATGCTTGTGATTAATAACATTTAGTTTAACCATTAAAAATTAAAACAGAAATATGGAATCCAGAAAAATTTAAACAGAAGAAAAAAAAAACAAAAAAAACAAAACAAAAAAAAAACAGAATTTTGGGAAAAATAAAAGGGATTTCATAGGGCCCTACTTAATGACCCCAAACTTTGTAAGCTGATACTGTAATATTTAATAATTATCTACTTATCTGCAAAAATGTATATTGTCCATTCTTACAAGTAAGCTGAATATATCAAGTAGACATTTTAGAATTGTTTGGATTTTAATGCCAGATGTCATGGTCATGATCAAACAGAAATAAATGACAAAAATGACTATGCAAAATAAGATGGGAGGAGACGTCCCTCCTGAATCTTCTCCCTGCTGACAACATACTGCTGATGAAGCAGAAACAAGCACACACAGATCTCAGAATCCTAGAATAAGACACAACAGGACGCAGAATCATTCCATATCCTCATCTTAAGGCGTCTCGTCAAATCATCACTGCTTTATACTTGAAATAAACAGTTGGGGCGAAATGCCAGGGAGCTAAAACTTTAAACCACTCTATTAAAGCACTTGCCCACAGTCAAACTCCAATCCTATTTAAAAAAAGACTGTAAAATGCACGCTAAAGCGAGCCAGTGACATATGTAAAAGTCACACCCATCTGTGGATATGAAATATGGATCTGGATCACTGCTTCCCATTATTTTTAATGCTTCCTGCGTATTGATTTTTTACTCTCTGCTTTCAATTAAACGCTTTACAGGCTCTTTGTATGCAGGTCAGGATTTTGGAGATGGGTGGATAAGAATGGCAGAGGTGTAGAGGGCTTCTTTTCTGATTTTACTGCGCCGACTGCCTTTCAATCACACAGGAAAGGACTCTTCATTAGGGGAGAGCGGGAGTGAGGCAACAGAGACTGAAGGGCAAGGTAGAGCATTAAAAATCCAGTGTCTTTTGACAAGGGGCCCTTGATGGATACTGGTGTCAAGCAGAAGCTTCCTGTGGTGTCAGCCAGAGGAGATGATAGACACTCCCCACAGGGTTGGGAGATCTTTGACCTTCTTTTGCAAGCACGAAAGAACACACAAATGAAAAGTTTAAACTATGCATTTGATATAAGTTTAAAGACATCTACAAATGCACAGGAGCAGCTAGTAGCTCGAGGGTGCACATTAAATTTTACACAAAACCTGCTCGGATGTGAACTGGGGATTGTGATTGACTGTGGACATGTCCAGTAATACTGTGAAATATTATTATCATTTAAAATAATTGTTATATATTTTAATATATTTTGAAATTGAATTTATCCCTGTGATGCAAAGCTGAATTTTCAGGATCATTACTCCAGCCTTCAGTGCCACATGATCCTTCAGAAATCATTCTAATGGGCTAATTTGCTGCTTAAATATTATTGGAGATTTATTATTAATAGTGGTTATTATTATCAATATTGAAAAATTTTTTTGGAAAGCATGATACATTTTTTTTCAAGATTTCTTGATCAATAGAAAGTTTTAAAAAAGCATTTATTTGAAATAAACTGAAATATAAATGTTTTGTAAAATTATAAATGTCTTTAGAGTCACTTTTGATCAATTGAATGCATGCTTTATCTTACATAACCCAAATTTTTGAATGGTAGTGTATCACAAAAACATTAAGCAGCCAAAAATAAAAATAAAAATTCATTGTTAATAATAAAGAAGAAATGTTTCTTGATCAGCAAATCAGCATATTAAAATGATTTCTGAAGGATCAAGTGACACTGAAAACCGGAGTAACGGCTGCTGAAAATTCAGCTTTGCACCACAGGAACAAATTACATTTTAAAATATATTAAAATAGAAAAAAGTTATTTTAAATTTTAATAATATTTCACAATATTACTGAATTGTTTATCAGATAAATACAGCCTTAGCGAGCATAAGAGACATCTTTAAAAAACAAAACAAAATCACAATTATTTCAATCGTTTGACCAGGAGTTTATGTTTTAATCTGCCATATATATTTGGTCTCCACAATGTAAGCAAATTCAGAACCACACAAACAATATATAATTCAAATGGAATTCCGAAACAAAAAGAATTATATAATCGGAAGTCCCAGCCCTTCCTGAAACAAATAATGAAGTTCCCTTTCATTTCTGAGAAGCTCGGGGGAAGACAATGGGGAACGGTCTTGGGTCAGAAAGTTCTATCATTGAATGCCGATGCCCAGTGGCCAGCCTGGCTTCAATAAGAATAAAACATCTGTTCTGATTTTGATGTCAAATGTAACCTCTGCCCATAAACCATTACGCAAGCTGATGTAACAGGCTGTTGCCATTAGAAGTTATCTAAAGTTGCAGTTTAACCATTGCCCTACATACAGACCATCTCAACTCACTGTCAGCTATAGAAATATGATACCGCTAATAGAAATACAGGGACGGGATCTGTGACAGTGTACAAAAGCACAGTCAAATAAAAGCTAACGAGGGCTGGGACAGGAAAAGGAAACACCGAGTTGTGATGTCCGCCATGTTCTGTTCATCTGCTCAGGCTATTATCTATGAGTGATAAAGGCCTGACACATTTCCAAGCTTATATTTCTATTAATTTCAGTGCCGCCTCGGCAGTGGCGAAAAGGTCTGGTTTGTTCAATTTGTTATCATGTTCCACATTTCCAGCCAGACTTATTGCTTTGATTTTTTTTTTTTTTTTTTTAACCATGCTCATTAAGCTCACATGATGTCAAGAGTGTTCATGAGCCACAGTCTAAAAGGGAAATTTGGCATACGTGAAGCTTAAAGAGAACTTGGCTGTAATTGCTGACATGATTCATAATGATTCTGTACAATGGTAATGTGATGATAATGATAATGATAATGCACACAATTAAAGTCATATTCTCAAATCACATGACCAGACGTGGTTAGGAATGAGAATATACGTACATATTAATGGGCACCAAATGTGATACTGGTCAACCACTAATAAGAACATTCAATTTGGAGGGTGGGTACGGCCATAGTTAGGAAAACCCATGGTAATTAAACCAGATTTACACTAAATATGACAGTTACGTTTGATCAAAGGGTCCATAAGATGGTTTAGCTGGTCTTCCCATCTGGTCAAGATGTTCTTTTGGCTGCTATTTTTCAGATGGTCAAGCTGGCAGCTAAATACCAGCTTGGCCAGGCTGGGAGACCAGCTTAAACCATGTAAGACCAGCAAACCAGCTCTTGCTGGTTTAAGCTGCTTTTTTCATCAATCTTAAAAATATCCAACCAATGGAAATTAAAAACTTAAGGGCAACAAATAAACTGAATTAAATTTAAGGCAGCAATTAAACTGAAGTAAAATCTAAGTGGTACCAAATTTCAAATCACAGAAATTACTGTGACAGGTTAAATGGATGGAAAATAAAGATGCTTTAGTAACAATGAAAACCTTTTACAGTACATCTGCTCACAAGCTGGAAAAAAAATAAGCATTTTTCTTCAATTCAGATTAATTTCATATGCGCAAATGATAAGAGAAGCATTTCTGAAAGTGAATCTTGCAGCCTGATACAAGGAAGCCATAAATAAAAAGTAAAATTTTAATTAAAATTCAATTTAAAAAATCTAAATAATAGAATAAGTGCATTTTATTTCTAAAGCTCATTTAGCATTTGCACTATACAAAACAATTATGAATAAATACAATAAAAATAAAACAATAAATTGTTATATAAAATAACACAAATAAATGACATAAAAATGCATTAAATAATAATAAAAAAAATCCTCATTGGAAGTCAAATCTACAAGTTTCTGGATACCCTCCACACAGCCTGGATGACATCACCTTGGGAACAATCAAATCCGAGAGATCATCTGAGCTCCTGCTTTTAGCCTTTACTTCTGTCACAGAGCAGAGGACTGCCAAACTGACCTTCATGAATCATATGCACCTTTTTAAATACTGAATTACAGCATCTACAGTTAAGATCCTTTTGCTTTGCAAGGCACATATTTGCCTTTAACATACACGATCACTCTTCATGCCTTATGATCTGTGATGCTGATCGACACGGACGCACCTGCTCATTCAACACAACAACTTTTTGCAGAGAAATATCCCACAATCACCGTTCATATCCTAAAATATTAAGCACAAAGGCCTGTCTTACCGGGATGACAGATGATGGGTTGGATGAGAAGGGCTGATAAAGTCAAACACAACATCCCCACACGACAGGATCCTCGCAGTCTCCACATGTCCAAATGCGCAATTAGAGCAACACGGAATGGCGGATCAAATTCAGCGTCACTGAAGGAAACACGCTAACTTGACTGACCAAAATAATTACAAGTGATCGAGGCGATTTTAATGACCGGCGACAAATCTTGTGCCTGTTTCGTGGGACATTTCGGACAGCCCACAATCCGCGCACACTTCTGCTCTCTGTGGCGTCCTTTACATTCTCAAGTTAATCCCAACCGGACGCACTTTGAGACGCTCGCGCTCGCTCGGTTCCTCTTCTGTGCGGCGGCTCTCGCTCTCGGGCATCTACAAACTCAGTCGCTTCGATCACATTCGGCACGGTCCGCTTCTCTATCCAGGAAGTTGTGCATATGAGCGTTTCGTGTTCTGCCAGAGGAATTAGTTAAGAAATCAAAGCCCTGCCCTCTGGATGCTAGCGCCGAAGGCTGTGGTTCTGCACGCCTGCCGAAGAAAGATGAGGATTGGCTACTGGACAACTGAGACACGAGACTGTTCTCATAGCGTGTCTTTCTAAAACAGTTAGTTCCGCTCCTGAAATCTGATTGGTCAAAGCGGCGTTCCAAACATGCATATTAAGTAGAGTCGATGACGTGTCGCTTTTTTTGTCCGGATTAGTGGTTCATTTAAAAAATAAAAAATAAAAAAACAAAAAACAAAAAAACACACACACCTTTTCTATAATGAAAATGACGTATCTTTGATTTTTTTGCGAAGTTTAAAGTATATTTACATATATGCATTTAGTAGACGCTTTTATCCAAAGTGATTTACAGTGCATTCAGGCTACACATTATACATACATATAATCTTTATATGTAATCCTAATTTAAAAACGTTTTGTCGAATGGAATAACCCTTAAAAACATCTTAATAAACATCTTGAAAATCTTAATTAAAAATTCATGATATTTTTATACTTAATTTATAATCTTATACGAAAGGGTATAAGAACAGCTTTGTCCCAATATGAACAGTAAAAAGATGAAGTAATGGGTTTATTATGATGTTTTAGTGCTTGATGTTGTTTTTATAGTGTTGTTTATTGTATTGTCTATATGGTATGAATGAGAAACAGTCTGAACTTGCTCACTGAAACCTAATTTACTTATAAGTATAAAATAAAGGAACCTGAACCTAATTTGTATTACTATTTATTTTATAAACATATAATATATTTATATTTTATTTTAGATATTTACACAAATATATTCCATTACTAGGTTCACCCCTTTACATTTTTAGTTACTAAATATGTTAAAAATGGTACCAACATGTATGAAAGCAATAAATACAGGTTTATAAGAACTTGTATGAGTTTTATAAGGATTTCACATTCTGACTAGTACTTGTCTGGAGCTGGAGCCATAATTATAGCGTTTTGAGCAGAAAATCTTTGTAACTCCACTCGTATGTGGTTTAAGACCAGCTTTCAGTCTTTGTGATGTTAGTAACCACAGCCTGCATCCCATTTCAGTGCAACAACACTCTTGCTAGTGTGATATTGTTTAATTATACATTACTATACTGTTGGGACAGCTCTTTATTTGTATACTGCAAACAAAAGACAAAATGTATAACAATGATATATCTTATCAAGCTATGTGTGTTTCCATATAATTTCATGAACCAAATGATTTAGGGATATCCTTTTATATCATGCCACCATCATCAGAACTCAGTAGGCACTCCATTGTCATTCAGCCCTCACTCTTCACTGGAAGGCGGGAGAGTCAAAATTACCCTGCAATGTTGACAGAAGGTTTACACGGCATATTCTGTGCTTCTCAGATTTCAGCGGTGCTCAAATTTCCCACTTGCCAACAGTTCAGTTAAAACAATATATAGCTATATTCAGTTATCCTGTCAGAAAAGCCATAGCTTCTATCCCTGCTTCACATTCTGGCCTCAGACACTGTCGCTCTCCAAGGTGCTGAAAGTTTGCCAAGCTGTCATGCATTATCCATGGTGCTGACGACTCCCATTTCACGACAGTGTCACTTATTAAGAGACTGTTTGTATATATAATCTTTTTCAAATCACTGTGCAGTTGTTACTTTAAAGAGATTTTTTTAGGTCGGCAGACAATTAGAGGAATAGCTCACCCAAAAATTTTTATTTGCATAAAATTTACTCACCCTCAAGCCATCCAAGATATAGATGAGTTTGTTTCCTCATCAGCAGAAGTTTGGAGAAATTTAGCATTACATCACATGCTCACCAATGGATCTTCTAGAGTGAATGGGTGCCGTCAGAATGAGAGTCCAAACAGCTGATAAAAACCTCACAATAATTCACAAGCAATCCACAGGAATCCAGTCCATCAATTAACATCTTGTGAAGCGAAAAGCTGCATCACTTCTGGCCAAAAACCAGCTCATAATAACAAATCCTGCAGTAAAAAGATCATCCTCTGGTGTTCTTTCATATCAAACAGATCTGGACTGTTCTGTGCATATTTCTCTCTTGATTAAGACAAGAAGACTTTTTCACTTGAGAAAGCAATAGGCTGGAAGCTGGAAGTTAAAAATCAGCTTGATGGATTTGTTTATACAAATGTACAGCTTTTCATAAGATGTCAATTGATGGATTGGAATCGTGTGGGTTACTTGTGGATTATTGTGATTTTTTTTTTATCCGCTGTTTGGACTCTCATTCTGTCGGCACCCATTCACTGCAGAGGATCCATTGATGAGCAAGATATGTAATGCCAAACTTCTTGGATGACCAGAGAGTGAGTTAATTGAAATTTTTGAGTGAACTATTCCTTTAATTTTTTCTTTCATTGGTATAATTTAATGTTTATAATATTTGACAAAAAACAGTTCATTTGTATGTTACCACATGTAACACAATTTAAATGTTACATAAAACAGTCTAGCTCTTCTTTTGAGTATTAGATAAGGATATTTAGATATTTAATTGCACATTTAAAAAAAAAAAAAAAAAAAAAAAATCCAGAGATACAGTATCTCATCTTAAAGAAATTCATATGAGAATGAATTAATGTTATTGTCCTTGTTGTGAGGTCAAGATCTGAGAAGGCTCTCATGGGCCAATGGTTCTCCATCACCTGTCAGAGCTGTGAGTTGAATACTTTATCGCTAATTATCACTCCGAGGTTTTCTCACCAGTGCTCAGAGCCTGTGTGTTTGTGTGAAACTCCGGTTCTCTCCGAAGACAGCCACAAAAACAGCTACGGGACAGGGAACAGCAGGGGAGTTTGGGAGAGCTGCCCAGCTGGACTTTAATTTGAAGAATCTGATTAAATTCGGTATTTAATTACCCTTCTCTCAGAGGAGCTGTTGGGGATTGTCACAGTGTTTTGAGCGTGTAGGATGTGAGCCATCTGCCTGTACTTCTGGAGCGCTCTCTGGTGACCCCTGCAAAAAAGGGAAGAAATCAGTTTCTCTTTCACTTCTTAGCACTCTATCTCTCTCTCACGCACACACACACACACACACACACACACACACACACACACACGCGCACGCGCGCGCACACACACACACACTGTCCTTTATATAGCAACTCTTTATTATTTTTTCAGTTGATTTCACATGTTGACAGTTGCTGCATAATATATGGAAGAGTGCATCAATTATGTAGCATTTATTCAGACAACAACTATACAGTGTGTGAAATTCATTGAATTGTAAATCTCAGACATAGTCATAATTCACTGTTATGTACGGCAAATAATTCTTCCCAAAGGGGTCCTGTGCACATAGTTTATGCCACAGAGCATGGAAAGCATATAAAAGGATATAGAAAGTGCTTCTCTGGATTTGGTGACGTTCATAAAAATTTAAAGACTGAGGTCAAACAGGAAGTGATAAAAAAATCAAGGGCCTACTGGAATGCAATGACACCTCATCGCCTCATACACCTAATATAATGGCATTTATTGATAAAAATTCCTGGTAGGCACATATCTTTGTTTATCGGAGCGGTTTGCAAAGGAAACCGCATGCGGCAATGGCTTTGAGAAAAAGAAAAGAGCTTGGCCATGAAAAGAAAGAAGTGGTCGTCTGTTCACCTTGACAGCAATGTGGCCTGCAATTAAAATGCTAAAAAAGCTTTAAAAAGACAGCGAGAACCTTTTGAAGATGAGCATGTTATGAGGATCAGCGCAGCGATTCAACACTAAGGTCATTATACAATTGGGAATGGCTCAAGTCACCCTAATAGAAAGGCACGTTAGAAAATTCTTAATGATGTTCGGATGATTCTGAAACCAAAGGGGGGCGGCTTGGTTTTTTTTCCTCTTTCCATGAATTATTATCTTGCCTTTCCCTCAGTGCTGATACTAATCAAAAACAGACGTGAAACCCTTATTAAAGACTTATCTGAATGTATCTTGGCAATCAGTCTGCCTCAACTCCGAGAGGGATATTTATGCAAATTGGATGCTTTGTCACCACGGTTTGTCATACATTATTTGTGAACTTCATAAAGAGCGTGGTTGCAGATGAAAATGTCTACAGCTTCTGGTCGGCTGCATAAAAATGCAGCCTATTTGTGAAGCCTAAGGTATCACGGCCACAATATGCATTTCTTCTGGTCTGAGATATGCACACATATCAGCTTGTACAATAAATGCTCCATTTGCATATATATGCAATTTAATGTATTACATCATCACACCAGCACATTCAATCCGCAGGAAAATCTACTTATCAGAACGGCATCCACAACCCGAGACACTAACCTGAGGAGGCTTGTCAAAATAAGTAGGAGATAAGAATAGGAGCTTTTCCTCTGCTTTCACAAGCCATAGCCCATAATTAGGCCATTTTGGGATTAGGGAATTTGAATTTCAGCAAAAATCTGCTTCGCCACTGCTGTTCCAAGACTGTTTTACATTTCTGCTTCAATGTGCCAATAGCCCTAGGTGGTGTGAGTTAAACATTTAGAAGGTACCGACTCCCAGGCTTAGTCGAAGTTGTGATATCATATAGAGAGAGGCTGACCCAAAGAAGAAAGCATGGCTTGTAAATTGAATGGTAATATACTGTGTCAGTTTTGAAGCTGTTTGTTGGCATGTCTTTCTGCAGCACTGCAACAAGCATTGCAGCAAAACATTTTTGTACTCCAAACAATAGAGAACAGCACTAGCAAATCCAAGGTCACATGGGTTTGATTTCAGTGAATGCATGGACTAATACAACATTTACCTGAAAAGCACCACAAGTCTTCTTGAATAAAAGCATCTGCCAAACAGAACTCGGCAAGCTACATAAAGAAATGGAGATTGCTAATCTACAAACTACTCTTACTATAGAAACATTAGCTGAAAGGCTCAATGTAGCTTGCTACACTATTTTCATGTGTGATTTAAAAATATAGCAAAATGGAATTTGCTTACATATCAATTTTAAAGATTTAATTGGTCAGATAAATCACAGTGCTAACTACCTACACAGCACTGAAACAAATACTAAAATACTACCTTAAACCATAACCTTTGGTGGTTGCACATTCTGATATATAGAATCACTGTTGCCACAATCAGATCCATCCATGATTTTTCTGAAATTTGAACTTTTGTTGACAGGTGACTACATATTTGAGCTGACCAATGAAATCGGCTGTGGGGCGGGGTTTGCTCCAATTTGGTGAGCACCAGCCAGTGGTATTAACACTTGCACCTTGTCTCCACCCACTTTCAAAACAACCAGCTGTCATATGCTGGTGTAAAGGCCGGTCCACATCAAGAATGCTAACTATACAGATAACTGTAATGATAACTACATTAGTACTAATGCACGATAACGTTTTATTTATTATAAGCATGCACTATAGTTTTGTTGACTGCCACTTTAAATGCTCAAGGTCTTTAGAGCAGGATGGATTCTGATTAGCTGTCAATGTTTTTATCATTCATGAGCTGAAAAAGAAAAAATTGAAAGTGATTCCAATGTAATCATTATAGTTGAGGTGTGGATGATTTTTAAATCTATATCCTTTGTTATAATTATAGTTAACGTCCTTGGTGTGAACAAGCCTTAAATGCCTCCGTTTTACACTAACAGCTACAGTTATTTCCCTGGCAGCGTCTACAATTAAGAGGAAGAGTGGAAGAACTGGCCAACCAAATCATTTAAAGTAGTGAGTAGTAGTTTACCACTCCAATTGGTTCAAACTCAAACTGACAATCTGTATGTTGATGATTCAGACCAGTTCAACTGAATTACTAAAAGAACCGGTTCAAAAGACTCATTAATTCCCAAATTGGACAGTGCATGTTCTAAACAGCTGCCAGAGAATACTGTACACACGTCTTTATTGCTAAAATATAGTCAACAAAATGTAATGTTTATGTGTTTCACAACACTATCCCACTACTTAATCAATACAATAACTTAATTCCTGAAAAGATACATGATATAATGGCACTGCCGATCAAGTCACTGCTGCCAAACGCGTAAATGTATGAAGCATTTGGCAGCCCGCCATGGATAAGTTCAGATTGCTTTAGCAAATACTCAACTGTGATAAAAACACTAATAAAAGGACTGTGTATTTAATTCTTTATACTAAAAGCTTTGCTCACACAGAACAAATTTAGCCCGTTTTAAAAGGTCAGAGGTTTCATGAGCGGAGGGACATCAATGAATCTATAAGCTCTGTCAGTGTCATCTTTTCCGAACACCCATTCCTCTCTTTTCTCACCCCTCGCAACCCCTAAAGCAATCTCTCTGTTTGTCAATATTTGTAACCATCAGTTCTCCCAAGGACATGCGAATAGGAGGGTCAAATTCTGCCGCTCAACCTAATTATGCTGATGGCGGCAGGCAGCTAAAAGCTGGAAGGTTGTTAGCTTCCAGAAAAGTCCCTTTACTGTCCTCTGAACGGTCACTCAGCATTGAGATTTCAATATGTTTGCTGTGCCAAATGGGCCCGCTGGGGCTGATACTGTTTGAGACAACATCAGAATCATCAAAGGAAATGTCTGTTGAATGCATAATCAAAAATGCTGAGTTGATTTCATTTTATTAACTTGAAATGCTGTGATATACAAAAAAAAAAAAAAAAAAAAAAATCAATATGCATGTAAATGGAGAAGAAATACATTTACTTGTACATTTTGAAAGCTGCAGCTCACACACTCTGATGAAAAATGGCCCATTTAAAGAATCAGAGGCATATGATACAATGCCATTATAAATCAGTTTAATAGCATGTGACTACTTGACCGAGCCCTTTATATATGACAACTGGGCCTTAGCCACAACCCAGAAAGACCTGAAAGTTCTGTGCATATACAATGGGGTCAGTTTTCTAGATCTGTGGAACTGCACCATGACGCACTCATTTTTGCATGTTAACATTAGAACAATAGCCTGAAATGAGAAAATAAATAATTCAGTGAATTACAATGAATCTAAAATTGAAATTAGGTCAAAATGTTACAAAAAACTGTAATGTCCCAGTCTACAGTCTATCATGACAGACATCATTTGGAAAAGTAGTATGACTATATTCACCAGAAAATAATTTATAGAAAAATGAATAATGAAGATGAATCATTCATTTGAATAATTCACTATTCATTCACTGAACCCAGTTTCTGCAATGGTGTGATGTTGTGATTTGCCCGACTGAATTGGATCTTGTATCTGTAAAACTCTTCCATTTTACCCAGCCTTTTCAACTTTATCAGTGTATTAAGCTGAACTGATTGGAACACCTGCCAAAATCACACTGACCCGAAAAACAAGGTCAGATCAAACCGTCAGAACTTTTTCCTCCAAACACAACTAAAAGAAAGTTTAGGAAAGCCATTTTTATGATATTTTGGAATCTAGGACATTATGCATTGTTAATGTGCAATCTATATTTGTTTATGACTGCACTTGGAGGAAATGAATAATGGATATTGTACTTGCATCCCTCATTGGAAATAAACGGCACTAAAAACAATTAACACCTCAAGCAGAGATGAGAATAAAATAGCCTGAGGGATAGTCGTCACTCACCACTGATTTTTATAAATACTTCACTTTAGCTTATATGCTTACTGTGATTTGACTGAGACCAACATCCTTCTTTTTCCTGGAAAGACATTAATCAATAAGATTTTATGGTTAGGGAGAGGCTTGAATAAATGAACAACTGAACGACACATCTTAACAAGTATGTCGCTCCCTATTTTCCTGTATAAAATTTGCATATTCCATCTCCATTACATTTCAAAAGGGTTTTAAATTTAAGTTATAATTATGGAATGATTTTTAAAATCTTTATCATTATTGTCCTCATTGTGAACGAGCCTTAAAAGCCTCAGTTTTATGCTAACAGCAACAGTTATATCCCAGGCAGTGTCTGCGATTAAGAGGAAGATTGGAAGACTTGCTCAAGTGAATCATTTAAATTAGTGAGTTTTTTTTTACCACACCAATTGGTTCTAACTCGATAACCTGTTTGTTAATGATTCAGACCAGTTCAACTGAATCCCTAAACAAACTGATTTCCTGTTTTAATGTCTACCAGGCTTATACTATAACAAACTAATATAATTCCCCATACACCATGACATGTAAGTGTAAGTGGCCAAATTTGAAGATCCTACATTCTCTAGGATAAGCGACTGGGAAAATGGATGGATGGACTTTAAACATCCGGTTTATCTGCAAAACTGAGCTTTTTGGCCCCATTAAATGGCAGTTATGAAGTTAGCAATAACTATTTTCTACCCCCCATCCACTTTATTAATTATAAAACTCTCTGCCTGTATACTTTGAGAAAAAGCACCACCTGTTCCGATAGGATTTTTTTTTTTTTGTGGGCCAACACATTCTAAGACAAACTGTTCATCTCTGAACATTAGCCATGGCAGTTCTTCAATAAGCTTATAATTATAATGGATGGTGTTTTTCTGTTCTGAATCAATTGATTAGTGAATTGTGGCATATTGTATTAACGCAGGCGTATGGCAGATGATAAATCACTGAAACCAGATCACACTTCAAGTTTTGCAGCCATATTTCCTCTGCTTTAAACCAAGGCGATGCTTAACAGAAATTCCAGCTTTTTAATATCAGTGCTGCATGGTTAAATATGAATGATTACATCTAGCATTTTAATATTGCTGTTAGAATATGATATCCTTATCCTGCCATTAAGATGATGAAATTAAGGATCGTTACTTTTGATGCGGTGCAAGTACACCGTTTCATTTCTGATCTGACGTTTTACTTTTGTTGTAAAGCAGCTGCTGAAATTTAGCCACCTACAAATGAAGAATGAAGTGAAGGAGCAAATGGGTAAGAGAGAAAAGAAAACCTATACATTTCCCTCTAGCTTTAAACTGACAGAAGAGCGCTTACCCTCTACCCCCATTTTTTAATCATCTAATTTCTGCCAGACTCTCAATTACATATGACAGTTGGCTTTCTGTTTGAACGAGGTCCACTTTATCTTTGTATGTCATGGTTTGTTAATCACATCTTTCTTCTATTCATGTCCATCCAGTTGAACAAAATCAAGAGGGAGGTCTACACAATCAAGAAGGCTATTTTAATATTTAAATGGATTGTTAAACCTTATATTTCTGGCTGCTACTTTTGCCCTTTTTGAGTCCATCACACTGCTAAAGCAGTAGAGCTTTCGAATACATTGTGAACTGTGAGCGCAGCAACAGCAAATACAAATGCATTTATTTTATTTCTATTGCTTTTCTGCAATAGTTCAATAAACAAGGAGTTAATCAGAAGAAACTTACATTTTAGACATTAATATTAACAGTTATTTTGACTATTTTGCTACAGTATGTCAACAAAAATGTCCAAACAAAGCCACAGCAGAAATAACTATTTCTATAAACATTCACATGTACGGTATATTCACACTTGGATGAAAACAATTAAATCATTTTTTGAAAGAATCAATTGAGTGAATGATTCACTGACTGATTCAGTGTTTAATTCTTGAATAAATCAGTGCACTTGAACAAATCGACTCGATGATTATTTGACTCATTAAGATGATCACTTGTCACTACCTACTGCATTATGTTTGAATGAATCAGTTGAGTAATTCAATAACTCACTTATAAAACAGTCACTTGTTATGTTCCTGAATTAATCAGTATTTTTTTAATGAATAAGTTGAGTAAGTTATTAAATGACTCACTCATAAAAACAGTTGCTTGTTTTGTTCCTTGAACGAATCGGCTCATTCATAAAACAGTCACTTGTTTTGTTTCTGTGTAAATCAGCATTTTTGAAAGAATCAGTTGAGTGAATGATTCACTGACTCACTCATAATGTTTCATTCTTGAATAAATCAGTGCACTTGAACAAATCAACTTGATGATTATTTGACACATTAAGACGATCACTTGTTGCTACTTACTGCATTGTGTTTGAACGAATCAATCGAGTGATTCAATAACTCACGTATAAATCAGTCGCTTGTTTTTTTCTTGAATTAATCAGTATTTTTTAATGAATCAGTTGAGTAAGTGATTAAATGACTCACTCATAAAAACAGTTGCTTGTTTTGTTCCTGAGTAAATCACAGTTTCTGAAAGAATCTATTTGAGTGATTGATTCACTAACTCAAAATGTTTTGTTCTTAAATGAATCAGCATATTTGATCGAATCGACTCAATGACTCACTCATTAAGACAGTCACTTTTTCACCACCTGAACAGCCCACCCCAAGTCTCTAGCTCAAGAACCATTATACATTTAGTACTTGAACACATTCTTGAATATATATATTATATAAAAATGCTCACAAAAGAGCACTGCTCAAATATTTAGCTAAGCAGAACATATTTCTTGGATAACGTAAAAGTGTCACAACAGACAGTAATTGTACATGAGGAAGCATGCACAGATTTGTGGGAAGGTTTATTGGGGCAGAGCTGGTCCATGTCAGCTGGATAGTGGTCTATAGACCTCTGTATCTAATCTCCCCAATGCTTTTTTAAATGTCCTTGCACCTCAGTCACCAGCTCATGCTAATCTAATTCTACAAGCTCAATGTCTTCACTGAAGTTTGTGATATGCTGACACAGCACGCTGGTAATGATTTATGAACATGCCTTAATTGGAACCTTTGCTTACTCTGAATGTGCCAGGAATTTTGCCGGCATAAGCACATTTTAATCATCAAAACACGTATAAGTTATCTGGAACATTTGATTTAATTATTAAAGTGAAATATACTGTGCATGAGAATGTATATTAAAATGAAAAAAAATTAAATGCTATGGTTTAGAAAATGTTTTTACTTGACATGACAACCATTCAGTTTTGCCAGTCTATGTGCTGCATTTGTTAACTCTAGCATAAAATCAATATTTATGGCTGATCTGATATGTATATTGTATTTTGAAACACCTGACCTTTGGGCTTATGAAAGATGTAAGATGCAAGCGAGTTCTTTGTCTGAACAGGAGATAGAAGCATGACACGTTTATGGTCTGTCCTAAACACATGATGGATTGATAGGTAATGTTTCTGTTCACTTTATGAATGGCCTGAATTCATAAAATTTATGCTATCATTATAAAATCTTATTTTAGTCTATATTTCTTACCTTTGCAATATATGTCTAACTTTTAACTGAACTCTTCTATCTAAACCCCACTTGTGTTTATCATCATGGCTGAAATGTTGGGCATCTTGTCCAGTTCTGATACTGATTGATGGCATTCAAAGTTATTCGGCAGTAAAATTGGTTTCCAAGATTACATCATCATTCTTAATTACACAGAGTCGTTCATGTGAGGTGGCAACAGTTAATTGAAAACTAATTCCCTTAAGTGGACAAGACTGATTGCTGCCGAAAGTGTAGGTCAGCAAACTTCTAAAACCCTCACTGAGTACAGCTGCCTTTGCCTTCTCTTTTTTTGTTAAACAACTGTTTATTGAATTTTCTTCTGGGAACAATAGTATAAAACAAAAAGCAGCTGTGCAAATTTAGAACCCACCCCCTTGTAGACTTAAAAAAATTTAAAAATAAAATAAAATAAGTAATAATAATAAAAAATTAATTAATATTAACAGATAAATAAATATAAAATAATTTTTACAAAGATTTTAGAAAAGATGACACAACATGAAAAGCTGAATGCCATAAATTTACAGTTTTCACATTAGAGCCATGTATACGAGAAGTTGAAAGTTCCATCGAGATAATGTTCAACAAATACACAGTCCAGGTTCGTCTGTCCATTGTGTGAGGAGGATTCCAACGGTTGACTAGCAATTTTTTTGCTGCTGTGAGAGCAGCTAACAGTAAACATCTTTGTTGGACGGACAAGGTGAAGTCCCAAAAGTCATTCATGAAAAAATGGCGCAGAGTCAAACATATCTCAGTACCCAACAAATATGAAAGGTCCTGTGAGAGCTGAGTCCAAAAAAGTGTGAGAGAGGGGCACTCTCAAAAAAAAAAAAAAAAAAGCAAAAACGTGCCTAAAGATGCCTTTGCCTTCTCAACTTACTTTCTAAACCTGATTCCTGAAATATAGGAGTGAAACTGGTTTCTACAGAAGCTTTGGTTGTTGGCCAAATGTAGATTCTTTGTGATGATGTTTTTGCTGCACAACAACCGTTAAACTACAAAAGCAAAATTTGTCAAGAAGAGCTTGACAAAGCTGAAAATTATGGGGTGGTTGTCAGGGATGTCACTAAGAGTATGTTTACATGACAACCATAGACTAAAAACAGAAAAGTGATTCCTTTGCGTTTTGACAAGTTTTGAAAACAGACGACAACGTTGTCAAAACAATCCTCGCTCACGACTAACGAAAATGTCTAGAAACACTGCATTATGCATGCCAGGCCAGTAGTTGGCGATGTCACTTTGTAAACATTACTCATCTGCGACCATATGTACTGTACAGACTAAAACTCAATTTGTTTTCACAAATTTGTATTTTTGTAGTTTACACAGAGACAACAGCAACACGTTTTCAAATGTTTGCCCCAAAAACACATTTTGCCTATTAAGTGATAGCCGATAGATAGGGTCAGCGAGATTTTTTTCTTGAAAGAAATTAATACTTTAATTCGACATTTAACTGATCAAAATTCACTTTAAAGAAGACATGTAGGCTATAATTTTAGAAGACTTTTTTTCAAATAAATGGTTTTCTTTTGAATTTTCTATTCATCAGAAATCCTAAAAAAATGTTTTGCAATTTCCACAAAAATATTAAGCAGCACAAATGATAGATAGATAGACAGACAGACAGACAGACAGACAGACAGACAGATAGATAGATAGATAGATAGATAGATAGATAGATAGATAGATAGATAGATAGATAGATAGATATACAAAATAATAGAACCAGAAAAATCAAGAAATGCAAAATTTGTCAAGATGAATGTCAAGATAATTTAAAATTTAACAGTCTTGAAGTTTTGAAAGTTAGTTAAACAACAGAATGACAGACAGAATGATAGATAGAACAAAAGATATAATGATATAATATATTATAGACAGATAGACAGACAGACAGACAGATAGATAGATAGATAGATAGATAGATAGATAGATAGATAGATAGATAGATAGATAGATAGATAGATAGATAGATAGATAGATAGATGTGGGCTAGTGGAGGGATGTGGGCTTGGGCTTAAAATGGACTACAGCGATGGACAGAGGTGATCTATAGTCCTGCCTGTTTGAATTTATGAGCATTAAGTATAGAACTGTCATATTTGTAATTTCAAATTCCTTAAGATATATGCAGGGAACTATAATCCTGCTCTAAGTGATGGATTTTAATGGTCATTCCAGGATTAGAAAGAAGCAATTTATTTTCAAGGATATGAATAACAGAAATGTTCACCCATAGAGAGGCAGCGAAACATAATTGGTGTCTTGTTTTCACGGCTAAGCTTGTGAGCGACCAAAGCTGAGCTTGAGGACATTAAACATGGCGAGGAAGGGTAATAAATGAGACTGTGTTACAAATGTACAGGTACATTTTTATGCTTTATCGACAATTTGACTCGAAGGCTTCCCTTACACGGGGCGCAATTAATTGCATTATATCAAGACTGGAGTTAATTGAGGACGTATGAGTGTGACTTATCTTTTTCTGATGCAGAGGAAACAAAACCCTCTATCTGCAAACAAGTCATGAATTGTTAGTTTGAGAAACAACTGCATGGATTTAGAGGTCAAAAGTGCAGATCTCCCTAGTACATGATAATAATAAAATAAGATAAATAGAAAAAAAAATGCACGAGTATCAAAGTGTGTAATTAGACAATTCTTAAAATAACAAAGAGTCCATCATCATCTCGTCTTCAGCCTGTCCTCCGTTCTGCATCGGCAAGGCAGCTAATGTGGGAGTATTTGTTCTGTTGTCTGTTTAGATTTTCACAGTGAGCACTTGGTGATGAGATGTTTGCTCTGCCTCAAGTCAGTGTGGCAATTATGAGGTTGTCGCACAGAAAAACTGAAGGCGGTTCAAGAAGAAACTTTACTTTCTTAGACGTGGAGCCACAGCGAAAAAGCCTATAGCAGAAGATTGTTTTCCAGATCTTCTGTGTCAAATACAGTATCTCACAAAAGTGAGTACACTCCTCACATTTCAGCAACTATTTTATTATAACTTCTCAAGGGACAATACTATAAAAATGAAACTTGGATTTATTTTAGAGTAGTCAATGTGGAACATGTATAGCAGTGTAGATTTACTGTCCTCTGAAAATAACTCAACACACAGCCATTATTGTCAAAATAGCTGGCAACAAAAGTGAGTACACCCTAAGTGAACATTTCAAAACTGTGTCCAAAGTGTCAATATTTTGTGTGAGCACCATTGTTATCTAGCATTGCCTTAATCCTCCTGGGCTTGAAATTGACCAGAGCTGCACAGGTTGTTTCTGGGATCCTCTTCCACTCGTCCATAATGACATCACGGAGCTGCTGGATGTTAGACACATGACACTTCTCCACCTTCAGCTTGAGGATGCCCCACATGTGGTTAATAGGGTTCAGGTCTGGAGACATACTTGGCCACTCCATCACCTTCACCTTCAGCTTCATCAGCAAGGCAGTTGTCATCTTGGCGGTGTGTTTGGGGTCATTATCATGTTGGAAAACCCAGTTTCTGAAGGGAGGGCATCATGTTCTGCTTCAGAATGTCACAGTACATGTTGGAATCCATGTTTCCCTCAATGAACCGCAGCTCCCCAGTACCAGCAGCACTCATGCAGCCCCAGACCATGATGCTACCACCACCGTGCTTGACTGTAGGCAAGACACAATTTTCTTGGTACTCTCACCAGGGCGTCACCACACATGCTGGACACCATCTGAGCCAAACAAGTTTATCTGAGTCTCATCAGACCACAGGACATGGTTCCAGTCATTCATGCTCTTGGACAGGTTGTCTTCAGCAAACTGTTTGCAGGCTTTTTTGTGAGCCAGCTTCAGAAGAGGCTTCCTTCTGGGACGACGGCCATGCAATCCGACTTGTTGCAGTGTGTGGCGTATGGTCTGAGCACTGACAAGCTGACCTTTCACTTCTGCAACCTCTAAAGCAATGCTGGCAGCACTCATGTGTATGTTTTTTGAAGCCAGCTTCTGCACCTGACGCACAGCACAAGGACTCAACTTTTTTGATCGACCCTTGCGAGGCCTGTTCCAAGTGGAACCTGTCTTGGAAAACCTCTGTGTGACACTGGCCACTGTACTGTAACTCAGTTTCAGGGTGTTACTGATCTTCTTATAGCCTCGGCTATCTTTGTGGAGAGCAACAATTCTAATTCTCAGATCCTCAGAGAGTTCTTTGCCATGAGGTGCCATGTTGAACATCCAGTGGTCAGTATGAGAGAACTGTACTCAAAGCACCAAATTTTAACTGCTCTAATACAAGATACACAAATTTGTATAGTCCTGTTAAGCAGACAAAAACATGTACATGATGAATAGGACACGTGGCTTTGCATGGTTAAACGACGTATAGCTGTTATCACTTAGGGTGTACTCACTTTTGTTGCCAGCTGTATGTTGAGTTATTTTCAGAGGACAGTAAACACTGCTATACATGTTGCACATTGACTACTCTAAAATATATCCAAGTTTCATTTTTATAGTATTGTCCCTTGAGAAGATATAATAAAATAGTTTCTGAAATGTGAGGGGTGTACTCACTTTTGTGAGATACTGTATATGTCAACAAGTGGAACCAAGACTGCGATATGGTTATTCAATGCCTCACTGTGCACTTTTCTTCACATTGGATGCTTATTTATGATGACTGATCACAGAACATATGTCTCAGATTTTAATGATCTGTAAAATGCATGCAGGCAAAATATTATGACATAACGTCTGTGAAATATAGAATTGTAATCAGGATTGTGCAAGAGGTTGTGCATCCCAGTGGTCATATTAACACGCTGAGTATAAATTACTTTAACAAGCTTCACAAATAACTACCATTTTAAAATGGGTCAAAGAACAAAGTGTTTTGATGTAAAAATAACTGTTCAGGATGAGGAGCTCATTAAAACAGGTGTGCTGATAAATTACAGTTATGCCTTTTTCGATATCCAGCACATTAAGCGAGGTAATGCACAAGACACTTTTCCCACCTTGGGTTTATTCCCAAAATACCCTTAGAATATTAAAGGTAATATAAGAGGTTAGTTATTTTCCATTTAGTAATGAGAACTTGACCACCATTAATGCAGAATATTGAGAATTAAAGCAAAAATAACAGATGTGCAAACATTGGTATGTTTTAATCATCATTAATCCTGTTAAAGGAATAGCTCACCCAAAAAATAACTCACCCTCAGGTCATCCAATGTGTAAATGAGTTTGTTTCTTGATTGGAACAGATTTGGTAATCACTTGCTCACCATTGGATCCTCTGCAGTGAATGGGTGCCGTCAGAATGAGAGTCCAAACAGCTGATAAAAACATTAGATTAATCCATAAGTATTCCACACCACTCCAGTTCATCAATTAACATCTTGTGAAGCAAAAAGCTATGTAATAAACAAATCCATTAAGACGCTTTTAACCTTAAACCTTTGTCTTTGGCTAAAAAAACAGTCCTCAATAAACAAATATGTCGGTGGATTTTGATATGAGACAACAACAGGGGATGGACTTTTCCACTCAAGGAAGTGTTATAAAGGATTGGGGATATTTTGGCCAGAAGTGATGGATTAAAGTTAAAACATCTTAAGGATGGATTTGTTTCTTACAAACTGTTTGGACTCTCATTCTGACGAAAGTGATATAATGCTACATTTCTCCAAATCTGTTCCAATAAAGAAACAAACTCATCTACATCTCGGATGGCCTGAGTAAATTTTCAGCTAATTTTTATTTTTGGATGAACTATTCCTTAAAGGAAAACGCCACCGTTTTTCAATATTCCAATATTTTCTTCCCTCAACTTTGATGAGTTGATACGTACCTCTCCCGTCTCAGTGCGTGCACTTAATCGCTCTAGCGCATGGCGCCACTATGCTAGCGTTTAGCTTAGCACCATTCATTTCTTAGGATCCAAACAGAGATGAATTTAGAAGCTACCAAACACTTCCATGTTTTCCCTATTTAAAGACGGTTACATGAGTAGTTACACGAGTAAGTATGGTGACACAAAATAAAATGTGGCGATTTTCTAAGCAGATAAAAATGATGACTATAATGTATGGCGGAAGAGTACTTCGCAGCACTTCGACCTCGATGCAGTAATATCATCACTCCTGGAGCACTTCGACCTCGGCGCAGTATTATCATCACTCCTGGAGCACTTCGACCTCGGCGTAGTAATATCATCACTTCTGAAAACTCCAGTAGTGATATTACTGCGCTGAGGTCGAAGTGCTCTTCCGCCATACATTACAGTCATCATTTTTATCCGCTTAGAAAATCGCCACATTTTATTTTGTGTCACCATACTTACTCACTCATGCAACCGTCTTTAAAAAGTGAAAACATGGAAGTGTTTGGTAGCTTCTAAATTCATCCCTGTTCGGATCCTAAGGAATGAATGGTGCTAAGCTAAACGCTAGCATAGTGGCACCGCGCGCTACAGCGATTAAGTGCACGCACTGAGACGGGAGAGGTACGTATCAACTCGTCTAAATTGAGGGAAGAAAATACTGGAATATTGAAAAACGGTGGCATTTTCCTTTAAGATTTTGACAAATCCACTGCTGTGTGGTCTTTTCTCAAAAAGCCCTGAATTAGAACAGCACAGTTACTTCTGATTATTTATAGTAGAAAATGACACATAAAAAATCTTGCCCCCTAAAAAATTTGCATTTTTTTTTTACATTTTTGCATTCCTTTTGTAAAGTAATTACTAAAAAGATAGTTGTGGGTTATCTTTTGTGCCACAAAAAAAAACAAAAAAAAAAACACAATACACATCTTCCATCTTGAAGAACATCGGTTGTGTAATAAAACTAGGACTGCCAAGCTCTAAAAATCACAAGGAATGCACCTTGAGAGTACCATAAAATAGTCCAAACATCTTGTGTGCAAAATTCCACATCTTCTAAAGCCATACAATAGCTTTGTATGATACTTCTACAGTGCCTTTGTTGTCACTTGCAAGCTTGACAGCCTTAGTCTCGTTTCCTTACATTATATCGGAAAGAGCTGCCAAGATATTAAAAAAAAAAAAAAAAATCACGTCAGGACTTCCATACAATGATGGATGAAGTCTATCAAAAATATGTGCTTTTTAGGTTACCTTTGAAGATCATGTATTAGAAGAGGCTATGAAATTATATGCTTATATATCAAAGTTCTGTAATCAAAGAAGGGTTCAAAGATTACAGGTCATCAAAATTGTTATCAGTATCATAATTTAAAACACTTCATTTCTCTTTTTTGTGTTAAATTTATGTTTCTAGAACTATCACTAAATTAATTGATCTTAATTTTCAAGTCAAGGCTGAAAACACAATATGTTTTCATTTAAAGCATAATTTTTTTTTTTCTGAAAAACAACACTGATTTATGACACGGTGTATATATTTGCACTTGCGTACAGCTGGAAAAAATGAAGCAAAAGAGGACTCTCATTACCGGAATGACCATGAGCTGTGTGAGCTTTGTGTTAAAGCCGATCAAATGCTTTGGTGAAGAAATCCAAAGGCAGTATATGGGTCATCAGCAAAGCAATTAGAGTGTGAAACAGTCCCTGAAAACAAATAAGGACTCTTGATCCTGTTCTTGCAGAGCTGCATTCCCAAACCAAGGTCTTTCATAATTGTGTTCTCATGAAAGGAACATCAAGTTATTGTTTGATCAAAAAGCAGCAATAACATGTTTTTTTATGAACTAGAATTGAATGGCTTGCATTCATATATCAGACTGCACGAAAACAAAATATTGAAAACTTAGTTGCGGTTGACTGAATTGTCCCAAAATTTTAAAAAGTACTTCACCCAAAAATGAAAATTGTGTCATGTTGTTCCAAAACTTTGACTTACTTTCTTCTGTGGAACACAAAAGACTATTTTCTACACAATTACAATGAATGGGGACTGCCTAGAAGAAAAATGTATTGCTCAGTGGTTGCTCTTCCTAAGCTCAGGAGACTTCATATATATCTCATATATATCTCTCATTTTAGTATCAACAAAATTTCAGATCTTTCTACTAAAATTCCTTAGTAGACATAAAAGCAGACGCAAATGAGATATGAGAAAAAATGATATGAGACAAAATGAGTCCAAACTGAGAATGTGGTGGAAGAAATATAGAATATCTCTTTATTGTCTTGTTGCAATCTCTATCAAGACTCCATTAATATTTTATTGCTCAGTGGTTGCTCTTTCTAAGCTCAGGAGACTTAGTTGTGATTCTCATGTATTTCTCATTTTAGTCTCAAAAGTGTCTCAGATGTTTCTCCTAAAAGTAGCCAATACTACATTTCTGTGCCATAGTGAGGGGGGTTGTTCTAATTAAATCTGAATATGGATAATGCAACTGACCCTGTGCATTGCGATCTTGTTTGAAACATTGTAGGAGATAAATATGAGACCACCATGGTCTTTAGTTTAGGAGAAAAATCTGAGAACAATGTGTGATGTTGTTGAGATCTCTTCTAAAGCTTTAAAGGAGACAAATGTGTGAGCATCAGAGTCTCTACCTAAGGAGAAAAATCTGAACACAGGGTGTGATGATGATGAGATCTCTTCTAAAACTTTAAAAGAGACCATTGTGAGAGAGTTAGTGTTTTTGTCTCAGCAGACAAGTTTGAGAAGCAGGAGACCCAAGCAAATATCTCCATTCGATCTTAAAGTAACCTCATTTATGTCTAGGAGAAATATTTAAGATGTTAAAGATCTCAGTTTTGATTTTTAGATCTTTCCTCTGCACTCTAAAAAAAAAAAAATGGTTCTTCAGCGGTTCTTCAGCGGTTCTTTGGGGTGGTTAAGGTGCTATAGAGCACCACTGCTGTACACAAAGAAGCCATTAAGCAAGCCATTAAGTTTTTTTAACTGTGTCTACACTTGGATGGGATTAATGCAGAACATAAATTCCAAGTATGGGTTACCATACTTGCCCACACCTTACTTCATTATACTCCAAATTGCAGTAAATTAAACTTCATTTACTAATTGTACATCAGATTTTAATTTATAATACACACACACACACACACATGCACACACACACACACACACACACACACACACAGACACACACAATCTTTTTTATTTAATGAACACACAGAAAATAAAATGTCTCTGTAACTCATTTACACACACCATAGTAAAATCAGTAAAGAGTTAAAGCTCTGGTGTTGAATTATGCACAAGTTTTTTTTTCCTCAAATTTCAGACCCATCACCTATGTAAGTTTAATTTGACTTCCAGTACAGTAGGTGGAGATAATGCTCTTAAGGAGTTATTCACCATCAAACAAGAAAAAGGTGTTACATCCGGGACATTTACTTACTTTGCGCGCCAAAACGGGCTGAAACTTTTCTCACAGTCGCCATTTTCTTTGACCCGCGAATCGCGACGCTGAGCACACGAGCACGGAAAATACAGAGATTAAGTGTTTTATGTTATTCACACAGTATTAATTTTAATATTACATTGTTTTAGAACTATATTTATATGCTGTGTGTGCCGCTCGCGGTGCGGAGCTGATGGTTGCTTTTTAACGGGAAAACACTGAAAGTAAGTGTTTTATCTCATTTACGATATGTATTTTATAACATACTGATTTAACGTTATAGCGCGTTTAAACGGTCCGAAACTTTTCTCTCAGACACATTTCCTTTGACTCGCGGTGCAGACACGGAGGTTTTAACAGAGATAACACTGAAAGTAAGTGTTTAGTCTCATTTACATATGCATTTTATGACGGTAAGTTATATTATTTTTATAACAATATTTTTGTGCTGTGCAGTCCTAAACTTTTCTCATAGACATAATTTTCTTTGACTCATGATAATGAGATGTTACTTTTTGGAAAACACCAAAAGTAAGTGATTTACCTCATTCACAATATGTATTTATTACATCATATTGTTTTACAACTACGTTTATGTGACGTGCGCTCCTAAACTTTTCTCAGAGACATTTGCTTTGATTCACGATGCGGAGCAGGCAAAGAGGTTACAATTATCAACAAGAGACCTAAAGTAAGTGTTTTATCTCATTTACAATGCTTTTTGTAACATCATATTGACTAATCAAACCATTGTAAACCTGCATGTCTGGTGACCAAATATCATATATCATGAAGCTTGTACATTGAGTTATTTTGATGTGTCGATATACTGGATTTGAGTGCGAATATTCATTTGAAATAACTCTTTTCAGTATACTCAAACTTTATAAATTGAGTGAGTTAAAAAAAAAAATTAAAAGTGATTTTATCACCTCATAAGATATGACACATGACTTACATAAACTACTTTTAACTTTTAAATTTTTGTAGGTGCTTTTTTTGAGAATGTGTTTTGTGCTCATCAAAAGTGAGTTATATGGGTTTGGAATTACATTTTTGAGTAAATTATTCCTCTAATGTTGTTGCAGATGGTTCATGCTGGAATAACTGAAAAATCAAAAAGAAATGTTTGAGTATAAAATCATCTGTACATTGTCAAGTTGGATGAAAAGAGATCTTGTTAACATTTTTAGGACAAATAACAGACATGGGTAAGCCACATTTCCATATTTAAGATTACTGATTGTCATGCATAACTTTTTGATCATTACTATTTGTTATTTGCCTAATAATAATTAGAAGTCTGGACTCTTTCTAGTAGGGCTGCCCTCGACTAAAGATTTTCTAAAGACTGTTTTTTTTTTTTTTTTACATTTTATTGACAGCCCCCATTTTTAACAATTTAACTACCCCAATAGGTTGATGCTGGAGAAAATTAACAAAGCATCAGGGAGCATCTGTGTGCAATGAAGGAGGAAACAGAGAAGCTTAGATCAAACGTAGAGCTCCTCAAAGAAAGGATGGCACTGATAAAATGCTTTCGGACAAATTTTGTGAGGAGACTCTCTCTGAGTTCCTGTGTTTCAGACTGGCCAAAATGCTCAGTAGTGTGTTAATTGCCTCCTTATTTAATTGAATGAGTTATGACTAAATTTTAATACATGTCTTTCCTCCTTTGCCTTCCTCTTAACATAAGCTCCTTTCGGATCTGCGAGACCACATCAATGTTGATGTGGACCAACAAATTCTCACACAGCTCTCTGTAATGACACCCCGAGTCCTTCAAGTTTTGCGGAGTCCCCTGAAGGAGAAGTTCAGGTGCATGATTGATGACTGTGAAGATGGCTGACTGAAAAAGGTAATTAAATCATTAGTTTTTCATTGTACCACTGACTGACACCCTACCACTCTTCTTTCCTGCATTTATCTGTCTTACACACAGTAATGGATGTAAAACAAACAAACAAAAATAAAATGGGTAAAAGCATCCACCATGTTATGTTAATCTAATGAGGTTATTTTGTTTAAAGGCTTACAGTTGGAAGCAGCTATTCTGCTCTTGCCTGATCTGTTCAAGGAGGACCCGGGGTTGCTGTTTGAAGTTGAGGTGAGCCATGAACAGTTGACTACAGTGTGTGAAACACAATCTAATCAAAGCACTACACTTATTGCACATTTTTTATTTAGATGATTTCAATGCAAACATTAGTCTTTTGTTTGTTGGTCTACACAAACTATGCTATCAAACCGAAGAGAAATTTTGTTAATTTTCAGTTCATGGCCAAAAGTATTTGAGCAGTTGTATGACAGTAGTTAAAAGTAATTTAACTCATAAGGTTTGCCTTGCAAATAAATGCTATTATCCCCTCTCCCCCAGGGCCATTCTCAGACCAGCCCATCCCAACACCTAATATGAAGCTTAAAGGCTGTAGGGAGGGTCATCTCATGCAGTATGACCACATTGTGCTCACGTTGGATGGACAGTTAATCACAGAGGAGAGCGAGGACATCTCGATGGCACTTGGACTCCTCCTGTGTGTATATTTGTGTTTGGAATCCAGTATCCTAAAGCAGCGGATCTCAATTCCAGTCCTGGCGACCTGCCCTCACATGTTTTGCATGTCTCACTTATTTAACACACCTGATTCAGATCATGAGCTTGTTAGAAAAGAGCTTCATGAATGAGCTGTGCTCTGACTGACATGGTCCCTACACGGAACATTCATTCACAGATTTACACTGCTTCCTGTCACTGTAAGTTAATATTCTCTATTTCTGGGTCTCTTCCAGGTCTAGTTGCAGTTTCTATTGTTTTTTTAAATCCTGAAGGACTTAAAGAAATGTTAGTACACTGTTAACAGTGAAAGAGTGAAAGATACTGCAGTACTTCAGAGTGTACAACTTAGTTTGCACATGGTTGTGTATTATTAATTTTCAGTAATTTCACTCACTCACTATTAATGTTAAAAAGACTAGATTTTCCAAATAAAGTAAAGAGCTAATTTAGGCCTAAGACCATAGGCAAAAAGTTACCTGATTACAGGGCAACAGTATATATATGTAAACTAGGACTCTCTCTTCTTCTAAAATGTACATATTTCAAGCTTGGTGCATTATTTTGTATGTGTATAAAACAACAACCCCCCGTATACTGTGATGTTGTATATGTATATTCCCTGGCTTGTCAGTTGTATATGTATATTCCATGGCTTGTCAGCACTCATTTTATTTGCTGCTGAAAGAAATAAATTAAAAGGTTTTGAAAGTGGGATGTATTTTTTGTTTCTCAGTAAGCATTTAGTACAGGATTTTTAATCTTTAAAGCCGTAATTTGGTAAGAAACGATTAGTTATCATTCATCTTTTAAGTAAAAGTGTCATTTAGAAGCATATTGGCTCATCTATGGTAGTCATATATGACACCTCTAATGGTTCTGTGTAACACAATTTGACAAATGTGCTATAAAGCTTCTTATCTTTAAGAATATGTGCCATATAGTACCAAACGAGGTGTCCCTATGATTAAAAGCCAAAGAACCACTGTTGAACACCATTTTTGAGAAAAAGTGCTATATGGCACCTCTTATGGTTCTACATAGCACCATTTGACAAAGTGCTATATGGCACCTCTTATGGTTCTACATAGCACCATTTGATAAAGGTGCCATATAGCACCTGTAAAAATAGGTGCTAAATAGCACTAAAAGTGGTTCCCCTATGATTACGAGCCAACGAACCGTTTTTAGTGCTATACAGCACCATTTTTTTTTTTAGAGTGTGGGTGAGGCTTTTAAGCTTCAAAAAAGATACAAAAGCACCATAAGTATCACAAGTGATCCATACAATGGACTGCTATATTTCAAGTCATCTGAAGCCACACATACAACCAACCTCTATGTTAGAAACGGATCAAAATTTGTGAAAAAAGACCTGAAATTTGTAAATAACTCATTTTGGGGTGAACTATTCTGTCAGTTCTTTTGCTTCACTATAAAGTGACAAAGTACGCAGTACACATGATTTCCGCATACAGCTCTGATCCAAGGACAACTTCTGCACAGATTTTACAATAAGCCTCAAAGAGAGGTGGTCAGACACTCTCAAACCACTCTAGCTGCCAGTCATCTACAGATTACTCTCAAATAAAGCATTTCCAAATACCCTGAGCTGCAGCTGTGTCTTTGTTCAAGTACTTTGGTTCTTTGAAAGCGTTTTATACCCAGCCAAATGTACTGTTAATTGTTCGTTAATCTTGTTCAGTCTGTTTCCATATTCCAGTCTGAGTTATTTTCTGAAATGAATCATAATCTTGTGCAAGTCTGGCACAGAGCATTGAATTTAAGAGCATTATCTCCTTAGGTGCATGCAAACTGCGAGGAAATATTCAAACGTTTTCACAAGACAAAATATTGCGAGTATAAATCACAAGTTCACTGAGATCCACATACGGCTCAAAATAAAGCAAATGAGTGACATAATGAGACCATCAATAATATATCTGGCAGCAGTAAACACACTGACCTATATATATTGCATATTGAAAAGTGATAAGGCAGAGACGGAAATAACAGACCATGAACATCTCATTCCCTGGGGCCCCATGAGATTGAATTTGCAGTTCAAAATGTCAGTTTATAAAATCTATCACACCTCAGCAGCAAGTCTGCAACTAAACATTGCCAACAAGACCACGCAAGAGAAATATGGATATATATATGGCACCAAATCCAAGGTTATGCTAAGCATTGCCTGCTAAGGCTATGCAGAAATCATTAAGGACCAAATTTTTCCTAATGGGCGCTACAGGAGGCCAGAGGTCAAATGGACCGAAATGTTGCCGTGCTGGCATCAAGTGAAGCAGCTGGCTGGAACAGAAGGTATCTGAGGTCAGAAACATTTTGTTCTTGCATTTCTGCTTAAACAAGGCCACAAAATGCTGGTAAGCATCATCTACACCGGAAGCCAGAAATGAGGAGTTTGAAAACAGACTGGGAAGTACAGTCCCAGAATGCACAGGGTCAGTTGCATTATCCATATTCAGATTTAATTAGAACAACCCCCCTCGCTATAGTACAATAATGTATTATTGGCCGTAGACTGATGTAATCGGCCTATTTGAATGCAGCTTCTGCTGAATTCTACACGTTCTACACCCTCTCAAATGGACTGATGGGACGTTTTAGAGCCTGAAGGGATAGCTCATAAAATCCAATTAAGGCCATGCCTTAAGGAGGCGGTCCAGGGGAGTGGTGGTCACGCTCCAATCACTTTCAGCCGCTTAATGTGTGTTTTTCTAGAATAAATGTCTGCAGGTGGTGAGACAAGACTTCCCTTGTGTTTAGTGGAAATGGCGAGGTTGGTTCAAGCACGCCCATGGGCAAATATGCAACAGTTCATTTATAAGCTGCCGATCCTAAGAACATGGGAGACTTCAACCACGTTCATTGTTTGTTATATTCACAATATATCTTCACCTGTTGAAATATGACTGAATTGATAAAATATGACCGATGTAAGACCATACAAAGGTGAAAAAATATTCAGTAATATTCTTAAGTATTAAAACAATGATATTATTTCTCTGAGCTGTGCTCTTAATTTAAATATATTAAGTTAAAAGTTGTAAAATTGCTCTCATAAGTACTCTATTCTTAAGTTCTGTATCAGATTCAATACTATGATCTATAGCTGTCAGACTTTTGTCCCTGTGTCCTGTGTTTTTCCTCCCTCATGTTCCCTCCATGCCCATTTTTGGTTTTTCCTGTTTCCTGTCCTCGTTTAGTTTGATTATCAGTTAATTTAGTTCCAGGTGTGTCCCTTTAGTCCCCTCGTTATGTTAAGTATATATAGAGTATTTAGTTGCGTTTCCAACGTCCGGTATTGTTTGTCTTAGCCCGTGCCGTGTGTGTTCCTGCCTGCTCTGTGTGGCTATCCTTTTGGATTTAATAAAAACTGTTATTGCTGTATCTCCTTCGTCTCTGCGCTCCTTTGTTTCCTCCACAGTGGCAGGATCGTGACGATAGCCTAATTCTGCATATAATTTTACCACATATAATTGTTTTATTTCAAAACAAGGCAGTTTAATTGGTAGTAATCTGTAAAATGTGAAAGAAAATATTTAAAATAGGATACAAATAAAAAAAGGTAATTGTGTCTTTTTACTCACAATTCTGACTTTTTCTCTTGCAATACGGAGTTTAAATCTTACAATTGTGACTTCTTTTTCTTCTGAATATTTTAGATATTCAGAATTGTGAGGGAAAAAAGTCACAATTGTGAGGTATAAAGCGGCAATTTTGTGCAAAACATTAGAATTGTCAAGTCAACATTAGCACTTTTTACAATGCAGATTATGTCAAAGCAGCTTTACAGTATTCAACAGGGGAAATAGTGTGTCGAAAAAGTGTGCCGTTCTCCTCTGGCCAGACAAAACCAGCAGTTTATTTCTAGGCTGCAACAATGTCAGATTGTGCAGAGGACTCATTGTGACATGTTAACTCACAATTCTGAGAAGAAAAAGTTGGATCAGATATAAACTCACAATTGCAAGAAAAGTCACAAGTGTGAAATAAAAAGTCACAATTACTATTTTGTCACAAAAAAACTGAATTGCAAGATCCTGCAACTCAGAATTCAGCGGGGGAAAAAAAATAGAACTGTAAGATATAAACACAAAGTTCATCTCGCAATTCTGAATTTAAATCTCACAATTTTGCGAAAAAGTAAAAATTGTGAGATTTAAACTCTGAATTGCAAGAGGAAAAGTAAGAATTATGAGTAAAAAGTCGCAATTACCATTATTAATTTTATACCATTTTAAACATTTTCTTTCAAAATTTACAGATTACTACCTTCTTTTGAATTATGAAAAATTTATATGTGGTAAAATTAAATGCAGTTTTTATATAAAGAGTCACAATTAGCTTTTTTAATTTTTTTTTATCCCATTTCGGAAACAGTTTTCCATAGGTTGTGGTACATGTGTTGTTTTGTGGTGAAATCTTTAATGATTTAAATGCAACATTTAAAAGACAAGCAAAAAATGCTGCCGATGCCAACAACATGGAGATTTCATCTACATTCATTGTTAGGTACATTCACAATTTTGCAAATGTTCACCTGTTGCCTCAGAATCAACATATTCAGATTAGCTGCCTCGCTCAACAACACTTTTTAGAAGCTCAACAACACTTTTTAGAAGCATACGGCTGCATACTGATTGACCTCCTGTGCTGCGCTTACTTTAGGTGAGTGTATATTTGAGAGGCCTCGGAGAGGGATGCGATTTGCATGTGCGGGCCATCCTCAGCCGGACTCTAAAGACAGGTGCTCCACTGGCTGCTTTTCTATTACTACAACAATATAGCACTCCCCCATGGCATCAGCTTCTGAAGACTGTTCATCTGTGCCTTACAACCCTGCATTTTGTCAACAACACTTAGCAGTCAGCTCCCAAAGGGCTTTCTAGCATCAAGCTATCATTAATCTTGTTTGTTTCGTTCTTTCTTTTTTTCACTCCCTTCCTGGTATCACTGACACTCAATTCCCAGAGGTCCCAGCGATCCGTGGATCAGTGTAATCAATGATTTATCTGCATGCAGATGGTGACTGCGACCCATGTAGGACATGCAACAGAGGGCTGCGCTGATGTGCTTTTGCTCTAAAGGGTTCCTTGTTGTCTGTGATCCTTGTAACATTCAAAGATAAAGTATGAGAAACTGGGGCAATCTGTAACACTACATTTTTTAAATCATGGATATAAGTAATACTTAGAGTTCAAATTAATCTTTATTTCATTTTTAGGTAATTGGTAAAATGAATAGAAGATTCTAACACTGATGCACATTGCTGGTAGATACGATACTAAAGTGATGTTTTTTTTCAAAACAAAGTTATGTAGAGTGCTGGGTAAATTGCTTACTAATATATATATATATATATATATATATATATATATATATATATATATATATATATATATATATGTATATATGTATATATATATATTAATTACAACAATAAAAATTAAACTTTATATAAAAAAGAAATATACCCGTTGTTTATTTGCATGTCATGTGACTGTGATTAATCTAATCATGTAATCAATATAAAAAGTCTCCGTAGTCTGATTATGAGTATTTTAAAATGTAAAATTGTCAAAATTGTCAAATACCCAATCAAGATTACATGTAATCAGTTTCTACCCAGTGGCCAGCACTGGTTATGAAATATGACTTGATAAAATATGACTGAAATAAATGTGATGGCTTTAAACATTCATAAAACCACATAAAAGGTGAAAAACTATTCAGTAAGTATTAAAGCAATAATATTACTCTGAGCTGTGCTCTTATTTCAAATGGAGTTCATTAATATAATTTATTTTCAAGTGGTAAATTGCCCTCTTAACTCTCTTAAGTTTTGTATTAAATTCATTACTATGATCTACAGTCTGGTTCTGCATATAACTTTGCCACATATAATTTTTTTTTTTCATATTTCAAAAGAAGAGTTTTGTTGTCGTCTGAATTTTGAAGAAAAATATTTAAAAAGGATGCTATTTCCTCTGTTTTTTTCTACTCAAATTTAACCCTATAAATCATAATGTATCATATATGATATGAACAATTCAATTCCTGTTGTACACATGCCTTCTTCTACATGCCTTCTGATTGATAGTTTATAGAAACTATCATCTTACTAAGACATATTATTGGAAGTGATATTTATGATCACCATAGTTGATGAAATGATATTTATAAGCATTTTATGCAAGTAGTCTGCTATACTATTATATTAGATCTCATTGATTTAAGCTATCATAAGCTATCAGGATCTCATCTTACTTTTTGGAAATGTAAATATCACCAACTGCACCAAACTGCTGCACAGTTTGAGCCTCTGAATAAGAAAATGTTTTTTTTTTTTTTTCGCTTTGGGCATGAAGAGAAATCTCCTCATTCTCAATAAACTGATCTATTTCTAAAAAAAAAAAAAAAAAAAAAAAAATATACATTTTAAAGTCAGATTTTACAGGGTTAAAAGAAACCCAGTGCACTAGCATTCTTACAGTGTTTGGTATTTCTATATAATAAAGTTGACTAAAAGCTGATACATTTACATGATAACACATTGTGGACATTCTAATGTGAACAGTTATTTTCTGGAATCTGTCTAATGTGAAACATTCTGAGACAACATGTTGGATGGCTGAATATGTGTATTTATTTTTTTCAGCATTCACTGCAACAAGAAAAGTAAGCTATACCTCAACACATAATGCAGTCAGCGTTACCCACCCGTTGCTGTTGCCATTTGAATACACTGACTTAATTTAAATATATTTGAATAATACATTCCATGTACACATTTGATTTGCTGCTTTTACAGTGGAGGAAAAAAAATGGAATCCACAAGCTCATGGATAAAATTGGTTTTTGAGTTCATTATAGTTTGCCTGTCACACCATTGTAAAATTAATAACGTGCATAATGTAGTTTGCTTATTGTTTATTGTTCAGAACCGGCAAGACTAACAATACACTAAGGAGGAAATGATAAAATGTGAGAAAACAGGTTGATTAAACTTAATTTTACAGCTAACACAGAATGAAGGTGTGATTCTAAAAGCATTTTTATGTACTAGAAAACTTCAACGAAGCCTGAGCTAAAATGTGTGAAAAAATAACAACAAATACAGTATAATTCTCTGCAAGAAGCAGACTTTGCATTAGATTATTCAGATTGTTCCATATCAATATTCCCAGTGTCTTCAGTTGTATGGATTAGTTGTATGGACTACTATGACATTTTTATTTTTTATTTTTTTGTCTGATTTTTGAAGTTTGAAAGAACTTGGTCACCATCCACTTTCACTGTTTTTTTTTTTTTTTTGTTCCACAAAATAATATATTGAAATTATATGAGGTTGTGTAATGATGGTATGCTTTTAATTTTGGGGTGAACTATCCCTTTAAGTTAAGACTCCAACATGAAGGACATAGGCTACTTTACTAATGTATTAAAAACTATATTGGCAATTATCATCAGTGCTTTTCCTATTACAGCAATCCACATATCATAAACAAACTAAATACTAATTGCAAATTCACAAGAGAGGTACAAGCTATTGCAATGTTCCAATAAACTCTAAGCTCATCAAGGCACAAGGTTGTCTATGAGTCAGTACTTCTAGTAAGGGCTTTAATCATAGTATTATGGGGTGAAGTGGTTATGTCGGTCTGGGGTGCGTTTCCCAAAAGCAACTATGGTCGCAAGTTCTGTCGTTACCAATAGAGTTCAATGGGACTTACCACCATAGTTAGCTAACAATGCTTTTGGGAAACGCACCCCTGATCAGAACATGACAAAAAGCACACAATTATTAAAAATTGTCTTGCCCCAGAGAGAGCTCTTGTGGTTGTACATTTATGTTCTTGACAGATGCTGTCTTCTTAGCTTAATGATTTAATTGAATTGTAGAAATATTGTAAAGTTGTAGTGCTACATACAAGTACCTCCACTGAAATAAAAGCAATTATCAGGGATGCGGCTGTCATTATCTGAAATGGTCACGATAACAACCATCAAGAGGCTTTTTATTACAATCAAAATCACAGAAAAGCAAAAGCAAATAAACTCAGTGCATAATAGTACATTTCCAATGGCATGGACTTTCACGTCCTTCTGTTCTTAGTTTTTATTATAGACAATTACTGATAGAAATTTTAATTCTAAATTCTAATAATCTATATTTTAAAAACAGATCAAATACATGATACAGATTAATTATTCAAATGATGGCAATGATAATAATCAATTTGTTATTATTGCAGAATATGTACAGGACAGAGTGAATGGTTCATTATTTCCTATCACATTACTTTTTATCATGTTTTTTGTAATCAGTGACACTAAATTAACATGTTAAAACCCTAATCTTCACAAAAATTTGTATTTATTTTTATCAAGTCTGATGACCAACAAATCACGATTTTGTGTCATTCCAGGTTGGGGAACATTCCCGGCTGACCCTACACCTCTTACTGGGCTGCTAAATAAAAACCAAAGGCTCGTTATCAATCTGCACTTAATTAGTCTCCTTCACACAAAATCTGGCATGACAGATTGTGATGGGTAATTATGCATGCTGATGAACAAATATCACGCATGCCAAGATATGAGGAGACAGAGGAGCATGTCTATGTATGAGACAACTCAATGAGAGAGTGACACGACACAAGGATCCCACAATGGCCTGTTCTCACAGTTTGCTTCTCGAGCACTCTGAACACGGAACACTAAAAAAAGACTTCATAAGCTTTCATCAAAATATAATAACTTGCTTCACCTCTGAAAATATCTTCCATTTGGATGATATCACCCAGGCCACATAATATAATGAATAGTGTTACAACAACTAGCAAATAACAGCAGAAGTGACATCATTGGGATACATCACAATGCTCAAGGATGAACTTAAATGTGGCTTTCAACCTTCACATCCAGAACAAAAAGGCTATTGCACTGGAACAAAACCGCTGATCAAAGACATGTTTCAAAAAATTCACTTCAGGCAAAGTTATTTATTAAATGTCAACTCACACCAACCTGGCAGCAACCCACATCTTTATCTTTTCTACATGAAAAGGTTATTAGAAATATACAAAAAATGTTCAACCTCGACTAGATTAACAATACAAGGATAGTCATTAAACTGCTTTTAATTTCTTATTTAATTTCTTAATTAATACTGCTTTTCATTCTTGCAAGTAATAATATACAATTGCATAAATTATTCTTGAAAATACCAAAGTATTTAAAGGGATAAGGTTAGATAAAAAAAACATACATTTTAACATTAAATGTTACATTTTGTTGGCAAATCCACTATACTTTATGTAGAATTGTTCTATAGTCTATACAGTATTTAATGCAATTATATCAGATGTAACTGCAATTAAATTACAGAAAAATGAAGAGTAATCCTTTACTCTTACTCAAGGGAAAAGTAATTCAATTACAGTAATTAATTACTTAGTAATGCATTACACCCAACACCATCACTGTGTGTGTGTGTGTGTGTGTTTGTGTGTGTGTGTGTGTGTGTGTGTGTGTGTGTTTGTACTTGTTTCTGCTACATTGTTGGGACCAAATGTCCCCACAAAGATATTAAAACCTGAAATTTTTGACATTGTGGGGAACGGCCTGCGGAAAAAAAAATTATTAAAAATAGTAAATGATGTTTATCTGAAAGTGTAACAATGCAAACGGGTTTTCTGTAAGGGGTAGAGTTAGAGTTAGGGTTGGGTTAGAGGATAGAAAATATTGTTTGGTCAGTATAAAATAGTAAAATAATAGAAGTCTATGGAAAGTCCTCACAGTTCACAAACACACAAACACAAGCATGTGTGTGTGTGTGTGTGTGTGTGTGTGTGTGTGTGTGTGAATGTAAGTGTAAATGTACACTCTAAAAAATGCTAGGTTAAATACAACCCAATGCTGGGTAAATATTGGACAGAACACATGCTGGGTTGTTTTCAACCAACAGTTGGGTTAAACGTTTAACCCAAACTTCTTGGCAGTAACCCAACCGCTGGGTCTAAACAACCCAATCGCTGGGTTCGTCCATATTTTACCTAGCGCTGGGTTGTATTTAACCCAGCATTTTTTAGAGTTTAAGCACATGCAATCTAATATCTCAATGCTCATTCAGAAAATGTGACATTTAAATGCTACAAGTATTATTGTTCTTTAATTGAAGCTTGCAAAAATTACACAAAAGAGAAACACATGGATTAGGAAGTGAAAAGTTCATTTGCTGAAACCTGGCATCCTTTTGTGAAAGCAGTTGATTTTCTTTGATGATATATTCCCTAAACAATATGATTGTTCTGCACCTTTCTGCAACACAAAGAGCTTTTTGCAGAGCTAAATATTGGCTTTCCATTGAATTATATTGTTGTTCTCGTAACTCATTGTCAATTAATGAAGAACACATAATAGCTATCAGCACGTTTTCTCTGAGTAAATGTTTTGCTTCAGCCCAATTTTGTAGCAATTGCATGAACAATCATCTGTGGCCTTCAAATGGCGTTTAGAGCTGGCTTTCATTTACCTCATACATAAACAGTAATTACACCTCACCACTTCTTCAAACAACAGCGTGGGCGAAGATTCAATACCAATCCAAGTAAATAAATAAATATTATTAGATAAATAATAACTCTAACTCAGAACAAAACAGAATACTGAATAAAGAGATGTATTTATTAGTGAGTTTTAACATCTTAGTCAAACAAGCACACCATTCCTTTGCCATTCATTTTGGTCATATTATATTTTCTGTCCAAAAAAAACACACATTAATCATGGATGTTGTAAATCTGACAGAGGTGCACAGCATAGATTTATGTAGGAGGACTTCACACAGCTTGTGTTTCAGCTGAGTGCTCAAAGTTGCCAACATGTTATTCATGAGATCTACAGCTCACAGTGCACTGAATTGCATGCACGGCAGCCTTGCGGCAGATAACTCTTACTGAGAATGTAATCCTTTAGAGGTCAGAAACATGCATCATGGCTAAGAGAGCTGGTGTATTCATCATGCGTGTTCCTCAGATAAATGATCTAACAGAGAAGTGCGCTCTAATGACTGCTTTTAATGGGAGTTCCTGGTACGGAACAGAAAATGGGTTGACTTTTACATTTCAGTTACATTTACAAAAACACAACTTTAAATGAATGTCTCAGGTTAAAAACAATTTAATATGATTTCATTTGTAATTGTGATTACCATTTTGCATGCTAGCATAGACACTGAAACATTAAAATATTAACATATTGACATCAGAGAAAATGTTTACGAATCCTTCAATTATTGAAATTAATATGTTGATTTCACTGTTTTGAATTAATGACCCATTTGTAAACAGTCACTTGATTTGATCCTGAATAAATAACTGTTTTTGAACAAATTGGTTGAATGAATAATTCAATGACTCACTTATAAAGATGATCATTTGTTTCATTGCTGAATGAATCAACATTCTTGAGTGAATGATTCAATGAGTCACTCATAAAGACTTTCACTTGCTGCCCCCTACTGGCATATTAATGTTATCTGCAGAAAGAGACGCTGAAAACTCATCACCAATACACAGACTGACCGTCTAAAATACTAATGTTTAAATTTTTTACGGACAGCATCCTTGACATGCTGTCAGTCACTGCAGAAAATACTTTCCACTTGTCCTTCAGTTTGAAAAATAAACAGATATATGCTTATAATGGAAGTTCTTATCATTTTGACTCATAGAATTCCAATGTCAAATGCTTTTTGCTTTGTTTGCTGCTTTATGAAGTGAAAACAGGATATGAATGCTGTTTTATGTTGAATTTAAAGAATTTTCACTTTAATGATTGTAAGCTGCATAGAGGATGAATAGTACAGTAATGTCATTCCCATTCCTTTTGTGGAGATAAATAATTAAACACACCACCCTGTACTCCAAACTCCAAAGAAGTTTTTGCATCTTACAAATGTTTTGTTTGCTTCTTCACCTTTATATTCCATCACCGACTTACTGGGAAAACACAAGCGGAACTCATTAACTGTGAAGCCAAAGGTCCTCGAGCAGTCGGCACTCTCTTACTCTTCTGTTTTGTACAGTAATCTAAAAGTGTACAGTAATCCAGGGGAGCGGGAAAAGGTCAGTATGTGAGCGGGAGCCGTCGCAAAGCCCGAGGCTCCAGACAGAGGGATTAGTCATCGCTATATGAGTGAGGGAGACAGATTCGGCAGCTTGTTTAAGATGAGTGGGGGGGTTTGGGGACAAGGGAGATAGCAGTGAGAGCAAGACAGAGAATGGAAGAGAATTAGAGTGATGGACTTGCCGGCCTGCTTAATTAAGGTGGACGAGTGCAGAGATACGATACAAGCCTCCAGCAAACTGAAATCCTATTTCACACAACTACAAAACAATTCATTCACTTTTTCTTTGACTTACTGGTACTTTAAAAGAGCTTTTTTAAGGCTATGCATTATTGCATTTTTGACTGACACTTTTCCATAGGTAATAAAAACAACAGTTGACTTTACTATTTTAATAAATGTTCCAGCTCACATCGCCCTCATTTAATCAATGTTCATTATTCAGAAGGAAATAAATATTTGTTTTCATAATCTTTTAACATAATGTAGTAACTTATAAATAGTCCGCCTCTGAAACCAGAGGCTAAAGAGACGGTGGGTAAAAACTGCAGTTATTTTAGGCATTCTTTTGAGTTTCATTTGCTTTCTAAAATCTACTAAAACTATTATTGTTTTGTTAACTGAAATAAAACTTAAATAAATCAATATATAAATATTAGGTGAAAAATATACACATTTACAAAGAAATGTTGCCTGTGCAACAAATAAAAATATAATAAAAATAAGTTTATGCAGAAGTACTAAAACTAAAACATAAATATAATAAAATAATAAAATATAAAAAAATATATAAATAAAAGCTAAATAGAAATGTTAAAACAAAACTCAATACATTAATAAAACTGAAATGAAAATGTCTAAACATTAAAAAATATATATAAAATAATTAATAATATATAAATAAAACTAAAATAACACTTTTTTAAAAAAAGCTAGGCCACTGTCTTGCTTCAGCTACTGAGAAATACTTTTGGTTTATTGCTCCCAAACACTGCAAAAGACAAAGTGAAAAATGGTTATAATTCTCTAGTTTATTCCCGAGTGCATTGGCAAATCGGGGTCAATCATATTGTTAAAACGCTGTATAACAATATCCTTGAGTAAATTCCACCATTTACGTTCCCTCTGAGAGAACAGTGAGAGCTGTGTTTGTTACTGCAGCATATTTCATGTGAGTGAGCAAGAGTTTCAGTGTGTTCCTGGCCTGCCAAAAGGTCAGTTTAATTCTCCTTGAGAAATTTGTGATTAATGTCCTCTTCCCCGTATTGGTTTTTCTGTGACCTTTCCTGTCCTATTTCAGGAACTTACAAAATGAATCCTATATTTAGTGGCCTATTAATAAAGAACAATATCTTGCAACATTTATGTGCTTTGGTAAAGTTACTTATGCACATGACTGGCGTTTTAACCAATGGAAAATACATTTGCATTTTCTGTGCAACAATATGTTTGCATTGATATTTCAATAGGAAAGTAAAGTAAGATGAATGATAAGAGGCTCATGGGCTGAAATAAAATGACTTCGATCATTACCATCTGGTTAGTGTTCTCATGACACTCAATACTGTACAAAGGTTGTTCAAACCAAACAACTGGTCTAGAGTGGGAGTTTTTGCACATGTGTTAAAAGCCTTTTATTGTCATTCATTAAACCATTATATTGTTGAAAAATAGCAGCTTAACCTGCTGTATGTATAAATTGGTGTAAAAAAAAAAAAAAAATTTGCCACTGCTTCTGTGTTTCCAAGAACTGTTGCGTGAGCAATTCAAATAGTCTCATAGCGCCTACCTCAGATTTCATGTACCGTGTTCAATAATACATCAAATTCCTCTGAAATGAAGAAACATTCTTGTAGTTCTACTTTTCCATTCGGAAGGACGAGTTATTTTAGGATGCTATTATGAGGTGAGGGTCTCAGTTCTAAACTGTTCCCATTGTATTTATTGTTATTTTTTGCATATAAGTGTCTTTATAATTCGGAATTTTATAAATCCCATTATTTATTGTACAAAAATATTCTTTTATACATGGTTACTCTGCCATCTGTCAAGCAGCTACACTGCTTCTCAATTCACAGAAACCTATATATATATATATATATATATTTATATATATATATATATATATATATATATATATATATATATATATATATATAGTGAATCATTACAGAAACAGAAAAAAATAGAGAAAAAAATAGAGAAAATGTTACCCATGAAGAAAAAACATTTTCTGCTTTAAAATTATATTATAGAATTGCACGAAACTAAGTAAATAAATGAAACACACAATTAAATTTGGACTGAAGGTGCATTGCTAGTACTATAACTCTCTCATAAAGTTTTCAAGGCATGCATTTGTGCACAACCCACCAATTTTTGTGCCAAATCAGTCTCTGTGTTCCATTATCACCCACAGCCGTTAACATCACATATAGTTAAAACATGAAGAGATTTTAATGCATCTAATGAACAGAAACAAACATAATGTCTATACCAAATGACTGTAAACTAAAGTGGAAGCTGTTTATTGATTTTTTGTGCTTGGTAGACCACGCTAACACGAGGCAATCCAGAGCACTTTACTCCGTTGGCTGAAGCGCTGCATATTCAATTAATAGATTCCAGGTAAAACACTTATGTCTTCTAAAATTGTCATTTTTAAGGGGTTTTAAATGTGTACAGTAACAAATGTTAACTATTAATTTTCTTTCATTTCTCCGAAAAAACACAGAGCAATGCCCTTTAAAATAAATGGCCATGTTCCTATTTGTCATTTCGGATTTATTCATATTCATTATAGCATCCTATCAGTCTGTTACAACCCTTAGGCTGTGTAAAAGTCATCCATCGAAATATCAGAACGCTTTTCCATAAGCCCTCCACAGATCATGCTTTTGGACAAGCGGTAATGGTATTGTCATAATAAAGAAATATCACACACTCACTCAGCAACAATGTCCATGACATGTGTCACAATTCATGGCAGAGCCACTAACATTGCATGTCAAGACAGATTGCTTAGAGAGCTTTCCAATGTATTTTGGCCTCTGAGTTTCACTCCAGTCGACTGAACCTTTGACATTTGCAGAAAAAAAAGATCTGCAGCTCCCCTACCAGTAGGAGTACCAACACATGCTCATATTTATTTAAAGAAGACCAAGAATAAGGATATTGCAAATTAATGGGGTTTCACAATGCATTTTCTGCTGTAATATTAAACCTTTTATCTTGTGCTTTTAATCTGAATTTAGAACAAAGATAAATCAATATGAGCAAATCACATGCCATATAAAACAGATATCCAGATTATCTTTTCCTCTTTAAGACATCCAGACATAACTAGGTCGTTTTTGATAAAGAGGAACAATGTATGCTTGAGGAATCAGAAGAGATGTGTTGAAGAACATCTCATTAATACTAGTTAGCAGCAGCACTACAGCACTACTAAGACGAGTTTCCTTTATCTCAGTTTTCAACTAAACTTCTAGACTTGGAAACAAATTAGTAGCCTACAATAAAAGTGCGGTCACATTTACATTTGTGTGGTGTGGCAAATATACGCAGGTGAAATGCAGTCATGTCAACAGAAATCCATGGGATTGGGAATTTGGCGTGAGAAAAGCATTACCTAACACTTTCCCCCTTCAGATGCAAGTTTGTTCAATTTTAACACTTGAACTTTTTACCAACACAAAACTTCGAAAGTGACCACCGAGTAATAATTATATAAGTAGAATAACACAGTTAAATACTGCAACTTAATTTTAGCAAATTAAGGGATTTTGATGCAGCGCAACTGGAAATGAAAAGAAGCTGACGATCTCGAGGAGCGTTTTTAAGTGTTTAACTTCTTAACTTGACATGAAAAAACGACTCTGAGAGGAAATCCCACACACGAAGCCCGTCTAAACTGTTTACATATAAAAACAATAAAGCAGCACGGTAGAACTCAAAATCCCATTCTATGGTTTTGAAATGGCATTTTAAATGCGATGTTACATACAAACGATGAGGTAGCCTCATTTTGTCACAATATTTGCTCCTCCAACGGAAATGGTCCCAGAGTCAAGACAGAATAAACTCCTACAACAGTAAGTGTAGCTCCTGAATAAACTTATTTTCGAATAAATGAACAGGTTGAGTGAATGATTCAAAGATTCATTGAATCAGATGGCTTTTCCTGAATAAATTGGTGTTTGAGAGTGAATCGGTTGAAATAATGATTCAGTGACTGACTCAATAGGCAGTCCTTTGCCACCACCTACGGTCCTAACTATAACTTATGGAATGGTATGCCATAATTTGTTGAGATACTATCAAACTTAAATGGACTAAAGTTAACTAAACTTATCATTTCAAGTCAAGCATGAACACTTACCGGTGCAGACACATGAAATTGTAAACCAGCATAATTCTGAATACAATTTAAGATCTTCAAGAAAACATACTGTAAAAGACTAATATGTTACTTTCTACGTACAGGTCCAGGACCAGATGTCTGAAATAAGTTTCTCATCATTTAATTAGAGAAAAATTTCACACCTCAATCAGAAAAACAAGACAGTCATTAATTGTTCAAAGGGACTTGTTTCCCTGTTGAGCCACTCTCCTTTTGCCTTTCTGTCAGTGAATAATTTGCAGTTTATTAGCAGCTTGTTTACATGTGCATGGCACATGAAAAACTCTCTCTACACCAGGGAAGGACAATCTAAAATAGTTTTACAGCACAATTATTTTCCCTATAATTGGTTTACTTGGAAAAAAAAAAAGCTGTTACATGTATACTCAGAAAAGTTGTCAAGTTGTTGCCACACAAAGAAATCTTGGGGTTCCTGTCACATTTGGTGGAATGATTGTTACAAAGTCTTTGGTTTATATGTTAATTGCTGAGGCCATTTTCTAGAGCAAAGACAATATTTTATAGTCAAATATATTTATGCAGTTTGCATCTCAGGCAGCCAACTGAACCTCAAGAGACATGTTTAAATAGATATAAAGATAAAACAACAGATGCTTAAGTGCAAAATAATAGCAAATAGACTGGATTCATCACCATTACAGTGAATGAGATATTTAAAGTCCATTTGTTATCTTTGCCTTCTGTGGTCCTGAAAATTATATATTAATGTATTAAACCAATAATAACCCCGACATAGAAACATTTTGGCCTTCTGAGACGTTTCAGCTAAATCAGAGTACTAAAATCAACCTTACACTGAACAGAGTAAATATAACTACTAGAAAGCCTCTGTGCTCTCTGGAGGATGGCCTTTACATTCCTATAGATATGAAAATATAGTTATAATAATGAACTATACGATTTTTTTGCATAGTAGACAGTTTCTCTCATAAGTGTTTATATTAAAAATAGCTTCATTAAATGCTAAAGGCATGCATTTGTTTAAAAAAGACCAAGTTATTTTTTAAAGGAATAGCTCATACAAATGAAATTATTTGAATAATATTAAAATTATAAAAATCAAAATGCAAAAATTCATTACAGAATAAACAACTCAACATTATGTAAACACATCTACACCAAAACAAGCTGATAATTCACTCAGTACACAATTTCATTTACTGTATGCATATATGATGATGAAAATTAACATTGCAACAGCAGTAATTATAGGTGCATAGTTTATTATGCAGTATGCACTCAATACAATTTTAAAATGAGCTCTGCAAATGTATTTAGACAGAAGAAGATGTAAATGTCTGTTTGCATCCATAGGGCTACATAATGCATTTATGTTAGATCTGAAATGACAGCTCAGCAGTCACCTATCACCAAGGGAATTACAGAAAACTGGGGTAATAATTTTCAATATTCAACAGATTGACTGCATTCATTATGAAGTGGCACCCTTTTGGTTTCGAATAGTGTTGCTAGCTTATTGATTGTATGAGTGTATCTATTCAGGTATGTTCCAAGCTGCCATCAAATTACATATTTGACCTTCAGTGACAATGGCCTTAATTTACATTGCTTAGTAATAGACTTATTAAAAACCTTCCAAAATCCAATTTGGGGAGCAGTTTGCAGTTGCTGCATCATTAGTATTGAAATGCATGTAAAGACCCACCATCTGCTCAAAGTAGTTAAACCTTTGTCACACACAAACGCAAGACACGCTTCTCTCTCCAAATTATCACGGATAGGAACTCAACAGATAATATTTCATTTTTTTGCACATTGCACAATGAATACTAATTCTCTGTTGATGCCGGTCTCCAGTCACAAGGTAAAATACTCAAAGTTTAATCTCTGACTTACAAAAACGCATGCATTTGACATTCACCATTCAACAGTGATGAATGATTCACAATGCACTTAAAGCAGTGGGTCTAAGGTTTTGCAAGACTTTGAGGAAGATGTTATTTCTAACACATGCAATTGCACTGTCATTCAAAATGCACTAGTCCGCTTTCTGTGTCTACAATATTAAGACATTCTGCATGAAGAGAGGCTTAATCTGAGTGAAGAGAGGCTTATTCACCATGACATAGTTCAGAAAAAATCAAGTTAATTAACAATTAGCACAGGCCATGGTACCATGACATAATGTGAAGATATAAATAAATAAATAAATAAATAAATGTTATTGGCAACTCGTGCTTAAATAAAAATATTAATAAAACTACACATTGCAATTACAGGAATTGCTTTGAATTTCATTCTGTTTAAGTTCTACTTCCATTTTATTTCAATTCGCCCTACGTTTGCTTGAACTGGAATGCCACTGCCAAGGTGATAGCGTCCCGTTGCCATAGCAACGACCTACCGCCGTACTTGCCTGTGTATTAGCTATCAGCTAACCAACTTAGGTGTTTTAATTAATAAAGCGCTCTTACAACTAATAAATGACTGAACGGACCAAGACTTTTGGATTTTCGTTCTGCTGAAAGTGGTTAAAACATGTTTGTTTGTTAACATTATGAAAGCAACTGCTACAGTATAGCTAGTTCCATAACCGTCATTGTGCGGCGGTGGTTATAAATCATCTTTTGTTCGTTTCGAATTCGACAGAATAAAGCAGCCTTCATATTTCAATCTTTTTCATATCTCAGTCGTTTGGAAGCATGTTCAAGAACGATTATCAGGTACAGTAAGCATTAAACATTCGCTAAGTAAGTTATCTCCAGTTGCAGCTCTTTTCAGTGTTTCTCGTGTGTGTGTGTGTGTGTGTGTGTGTGTGTGTGTGTGTGTGTGTGTGTGTAGGGTGGTCTCACGGTTGACATCTTCAGCGCACAAGGAAAAGACCCTGTGGCAAAATGGAAACTATATGGAAGGAAATCTTCAATAACTAAAGTATGTTTCAGCAGATTTTACCATAACGAAAAAGGGACGTTGTTTTTAACTGGTCTTAGAAAAAAATATTCAGTATATTTCAGTATAAATTTCAATACCGTCATATTTCTCTATGTTTCATAATAGATTTACTCTAAATTTAGCTTAAAAGACTATAATAGGCAATTTAATGAAAGTCTCCCATTTGACAACTTACCTCAGAGTGTCACAACATGCTGCACTAATGGGGCATGTTGTCACAAAGTCAGAGTGTTCAATGAACTGTATCTTTTTTTTTTTTTTCCTGGGCAATAATGGTGAAACTGTTCAATTGCTTTTTGTAGCCAAGACTCTAAGGCATGTCATAAAGAAGTTGGCCTTAAATAAATGTAAAAAGAAAATAAAAACCTTGGAGATAATAATAAGAAATACCGTATTCACTGGCTTAAAAGGAACAGAGATTCTCAGAGACACAGTTTGTATAGCAGAATCTGCCCTCTAAATAATCTCAGATAGAACTGGATGATGGTTATCATTTTCATCTATTAAACATAATATGACTAGCAGCAAAAAAATAAAATAAAAAATAAAATAAAATAAAAATGCAAACCAATACCACGAACGGCACTAAAGAATCCAGCCCAAATAACTTGTTACTTTAACACAACAGTATCTACAGAAGTCCAATGTTTTAATTTGATTTTATTTGTTTTTGTTTTTTATATTGTGGAGATATTAAGAGTAATACTGAGGAGGAGCATTTGGAGCATTTCTGGGGGGTTTTATTAATTTTATTTTCTCTTTTTAACAGGAGTTTGATAAAGAAGTGAAGGGCTTTGTATACAGTCTTGAAGGCAGCAGTCAAACACACAAGATGCAGTTACCTAAGGATAGCAAGATGACTCGTAAGTGCTAATAAAACCAGAATAAATCCAATATGGCAAAAAAATATATTTTCAAAAATATTTCAAAATATACAAAAATGGCCAAAAATGTATTTGCTAAATAATATTTCAAAATATATGTAAATATGTCTTCTACCAATATGTTGTTATTTTTGAGAATATGTTAAAAATTAAAATCTATTTTTAAAAGCATTTAAAAATATATATTAAGGCCTCCATATATTTCAATCCAAGAAAATGTGAACATATATTTGAATAAAAATCAACAATGTTCCAAAAAAATTACTATATTTCCATATATTAAAAAAATGTAACATTATTGAATTGTTAACCATCTAGGTTTGATCTCAAGTAGGCTATCCCTTCCCTATTTGCATTTAGCCTAAATTTAGGCTACTGTAAGCCTGGAAATCTATTCTATTGCCCCTGAAATACATTTTGAAATACATATATTTCATTAAGCTTCATATATTCAAATATATTTTTGGCCAGAATTCTTTTAGTTTTTTTTTTTTTTTTTGCTGCCTTATGATCAAATGTAGTGCACTTATATTTTACTTTTTATTTTTTTATCATACATTATACATAGCTAATAAATGGTTAGCTTTAAATGGTTGCTTATAGGCCTATAGATTGTTGTTGTTGTGTGGACATCTACAAAGCCAGATTAATCACACACAAAAAAAATCATATTTAGTATCAGGCTGAATCACCATTTATATGTGCCTGCTTTTGTGTATCTTCTAAGCTCATGCTTCTTGTTCCTACAGTTGGTCTGATTCAGAGGTTTCTGATTCTACAGGTCAACGTTCCTTTGGGAAGAGATTTTTCCACTGAGTTTTTGTAAGTCACAGCTTTTCTTTCTTTTTTTTTTTTTTAATTCATTGTTAACAGGTTCCTTCCGACATCTATTTTCAATCTACTGGAAATGTCTTGTTGTGCTGCTAGATGAAATTCAGAGAAAGTGTAGAGGGTTTATTACCATGGAGGGTGAATTAATTCACACTTTCACGCATGCAGATACCACTCCTACACATTCTTCTACACACACATATACACACACAAGAAAATGATTAAAAATCTTTCCCTCTGCCTTACAGAGCAAGCAATTTGGTTAACTTTTCAGTGCTGTTTTCTAGAGTGACTGACGAAGAGCATCTAAAGAAGAGACTCTACCTGTCTACTGTGCACAAAGAGCTCTCAGCAACCCCTTTGCATGCGAGAATACCTCTAACGTGCCTCAAACGCAATACTGTAAGTCCTGACTGCTGCATTCTCTGTGACTATCTGCAAATGAGCCGTCAGATCAATTGATTTTAGCTCAGTGAGACCACAAAAATGACCTGAAAAATGTTCTTGAGCTGTATGATAAGGTACTACTGTCTGTGTGCAGTGGTGTAATCTGTGTATCGATCTGGACTCTCTCACCGCTGAGATATTCAGAGGGACACGCTTCCTGTCTCTGGATGGCATCATCATCTCTGCCTGCTGTAAGGTCCGCCGCATCTTCACGATGAAGAATGAACCTGCAGACTGCATGGATGGAGGTTAGGGGAAAATGCATCCTGTGCTTTACTTTATGTATACTATTTTGTGACCTACTTTTGGGTTCACTTTGTTGTCCCATTACTTTAATTAGAGCATTGGAGGCACAAACTGTTTTTAGTGAGATAATTGGATATGTTAGATAAACTATTATCTAATGATCATAAATGTAATGTAATGTTTAATTGTGTTCTACATTTTGTGTCCTGCTAGTGCATGATTTTCCTCTTAATGTAAAAAGAAAATAAATAAAAATCCATACAATTGTGAAACCTAACAAATGAAATCAGTTTCAGAATGGCAAATAAAAAAACTCATTCTATTTTTTCAAAGGTTGTAGTATTGACTACATTTGTCAAGCTCAGCTCTTCAAACCTGTAGTTATTGTAATAAAAAATACAAATATAGAATGTGAAAAAATATAGCTTGCAAATATAGACAAACAACGTTTGATCCCAAACTACTTTGTCCCTAGCTTTATTTAGGCCACATTTGCAATATAACAACAACAACAATAATAATAATAATAATAATAATAATAATAATAAATGATATTTAATATTAATATTATAAATTATTAACAAATATGTATTTAAAAACATTTTATATTATATTATTAATTGTTATACAATGAATGTTAATAACATTTAAAATATATTAATTAAGTTAATTAAACTGTATTCAAACATTCATAAAATGAAATTTTAAAAGAAAACTGCAAATCACACAGAAAACACAAAAGCTTATAAAATGTATTGTTTGACCTTGGTTGAATGTCTGAAAGTTAAGCACAACTTTTCTGACCATTTGATGAAAAGGATAAACAATTCATGCAAAGTGCCAAATGCTTCGCCTTAATATTCTATTTTTGACATTTTAGCCTAGATATGTTTCTTTACTTGGTGAAGCATCTTCACAACATTGATTTCTCATTGCCTGAAAACCTTCTACTTGTGTTTTACTCAAGGTTTAGAAATAAGTAATGGTCCAAAAGAAGAGATTCCGAGGAACTGTCAGTTTCCTAGTGAAGTTCAGCATGTTGTTCAGCTGGTGAACATGAAGACACTGGGGCAGATTGATTTAAAGAGCGGACCTACAAACTCAGATGCCGGTCAGTTACTTTATAGCTCAACATCAATCTCTTTGCTTAGTTTCTGTTTGTAGTTTTACATTTATTTAACTGAACTGAGTCAAAGTTTTATGTTTTTTCCTCTTGTTCTTTGCTAAACAGAAGGTCAGACCCTCTGCAGAACTCTCCTGCTATTTGCTGTCTGTTAGTTTGCTGACAAGAGACACCTCTTTAGCTCTAATCATCTCTCTTTAGTCACATACCTGTCCACTCTGCCAGCCCAGTGAGACCTTCATAGCTGTTCTTACAGTTTTTATTTATCCAGACATCTGTTGGCCTCATATCACAGTGCCAGACTGCTGTCATCTCACCCTTAGATTCTCGAAAAAGACTCAAATAATGCCCTAGCAAGATATTAATATAACAGGAGGTCAATCACTGACAAGAGGTGTTGGACTGTAATGAGATCATATAAAATGTTTCTACATATACAAATATTGCAACAAAAGACCGCAGTCTCTTTCTACATTAATCATTTTTCCCTGTTTCATCACCTAGCAACAACGTATCAAAACACCGTGGGCCTTGTGTATGAAACCGTGTAGATGTAGCTTACAGCCTTGGATCCTGAGCTGGCTGTTATATTGAAATGACAAATGGCAGTATTTTGTGTTTTGCTGCCAGGTTGCCATGACCTTAACACTGCTTTTTCTTGCAGCACTGCGCTAAATAACAATTGAAAATATGCCAGTTGCAAACCAACAGATGGCAAGGGCCTTACAATTACAAGGATTATGGATATGAAAACAGTCTATTGTCATAGAGGGTGTCATGATATTGTTAGTCTAATTACAAACAATATTATATTATCTATTTCAATAAATCATCACTCCACTTGAATGGTAGATGTTAGAATACTCAGGTGTTAATTTGGGCCAAATCAATCCATCTTTCTTTCTTTCTTTCTTTCTTTCTTTCTTTCTTTCTTTCTTTCTTTCTTTCTTTCTTTCTTTCTTTCTTTCTTTCTTTCTCTTTTTTAGCATTACCTTACCTCTAATTCTTTTTAACTCTTTAAAGATTTTAAGAACCTTTAAAAACCCAATTTTTTATTGGAAGAGTTTTTCAAACCTCTACACAAAACTGTTTCAAAAAATCTAAAAAATATGTCTGCAAATATTTTTTTTCAAGCATCATATATGATACATCAGACTTTCAATGGCTCATGATATAGTTAGATTATGGAGCTCATATTCAAAGAGGAAAAAAATCACCTCAAATTTATGCAGAGGCCCAAACTGAGCAAAAATATGCAATTTGGTAGTTTTTGTTATTTATATGGCCAAGAAGAAAAATAAAATTTTGATAACTTGTAAATCAGTGAAATCTTTAAGAGTATAGCAGACTACTTACATAAAAAGAATGCTAAGTGCTACATTTAAATGCTAAGTTTTATGACCAAAGCTCTGCAATGTTCATCTTGAAATATTACTTACAGTATAAAAGTTATTGTATGTTATTGTATTATATTTTATATAATTTAGAAGCCTTTAGTTGGAATATGCATATCAAATATAAATGTGGGCTTTATAGGGTTACAAAAGCTAAGCTTTGGTAATCGTTTTGTGCATTTCTGTTTACTAGAAGAGACAGGTGGTGTCAAAGCATCCATCACAAGGGGTCTTACACCACGGGACTCCTCCCATATTGCTTTCGGGTCAAAAGTTATCGGACCCCCTCCGCTCACTGCCAGGAAGAGCAGCACATCTGCAAGCAAGAAAGAGGAAAGAGCTAAGTCTGAACTGAGCCTCAACATACCATCAGGCAAATACACATTCGTTTATTTTCTTGGCATATAAAATTATGTAGTATACTGTGAGGTTAATGAAAATTTTGGTACAAAAATGAGATTTTAGTGAGAATGTAGTGTGGGTAAAATAATGTTTTAGTACTGTATTGTGTTTCTGAATATAGGCAGAACTGAAAATGTACAGCCACGACCGCCACTTGAAAGGCCATCCGCTGAGAAAATGGGCACTAGGAGACCACAGAGAATCCAGAATGTGAGGAGAGAAAAATCAAACATGGGTGAGTTTATTAAATACACTGCATATATTTTACATTATTGTTCAAAGGTTTGGTGTCAGTAAGATTTTTTAAATCTCTTTGAAAATCTCTTATGCTCACTAATGCTGCATTTATTTGATCAAAAATACAATAAAAGAGTAATATTGTGAAATATTATTGCTATTGCAAATAATTGTTTTACAGCAGCTATTACCACAGTCTTTAATGTCACATGATCCTTCAGAAATCATTCTAAAATGCTATTAAAGTTGTGCTTCTTAGAATTTTTATGGAAACCGTGATACATTTACATGATGAACAGAAAGTTAAAAAAAAAAACAGCATTCATTTGAAATAGAAATCTTTTGTAGCATTATAAATGTCTTTACTGTCACCTTTAATCAAATTATCTTTCCAATTTTTTTAAAATCCTACTGGCCCCAAACTTTGTGTATATTTTCAGCAAATGATAAGATATAGTTATGTCAGTCAAAGTATGTTTATATTGTCATTTTACAAAATATTTTTATTTTTATTTCATGTATTTTTTCAATGTTGATTCAAACAGAACTTTTCATGTGCTCAGTACTGATATTTTGCCTTTGGCCATCAAAATCAGCACTTGTTTTTTTAGAAATGTTAATCAGACAAATGATTTTCCCCCTAGAGATTCATGCCACGTGTTCTCTTGAAATTAATTCCTTGTTGACTTTAGAAGTCTGCTGCTACTACAAAGTCAGTGTGTTTTATTTTGGTCTCATATATCCTCTCTATGATAAAGAAGGTGGCAAAATTAGCCTGAACCCAGAGGGACATGAGCTTCAAGGAAAAATTGCGTTATCCTCACTTCAAACTCTGGGCTCTGACTTACCAGTAGAAGACAAATTATCCGATCCAATTCTACGAGGTGAGTAATTACTATATATTGCTCACATGTTATAGTGGGGATACTTAAACTGCTGGTTTGACCTGACAGCCAACTCATAAAATAAAATAAAATATTTTTTAAATAAAATAAGTCTTACTGGTGGTTCTTTCTATGGCAACCACCACTATTATTATTACTCATATCTCAGTGAATAAAAATCCAAACTGTTTTGCTACAGACATACTGTAATGATACCTCAAACTGTCCAACTTGTGCTGTGGTCCATTTATATTTTAGTGATCACACATATGATTTTCACGTGATGGGCAATACAATCAGATTAGAACAAAACTGAACTGGGCTGAAAAATGACACTATTGTCTCCTGTAGAGCTGCTTTATAGCTGAATCAAATTCATTCATAAAATGTGAAACATTGACAGTTAATGAACTAAACTGAATCAACACTGAACTGACAGGAAAATTACACTATTGTCTTTAGCAGAATTTTAGTAGAATTTTAATTTGTCCCATATTTTACGAATTTGGCATCAGTGATTCTTTTGCTTTTCTGTTTAATTCTGTATGTGAAGCTGCTTTGAAACAAGCTCTATTAAAGCTTTATATAAATAAAGGTGATTTGACCAAAGGTGTAGCAAACCAAACATACCATATGAGCGATACTGGAATCTGTCTCGACGCCGACACGAGGCCACAAGCAGTTGTTACAATCCTTTGTACAATCCTTTCCTGCGGAGTAGGTCTAACTCGAACTTCCCTTTAGCAGAGGAAAGAGAGTTCATTAGTGGTAATGGGACATTAAGTACACTGTGTAGGTCAGAAAGAAGTCTCTGGGGTTCAGGCAAGCTTGCACCGTGGGCAATTAGAAAAGGTGATTACAATATAAGTCTGTTCAAAAACGTGCCAGGAATCGAAATATGCTAAACCCCTCGGAATGGCAAGAGCGAAGGCAGCTCTTGAGAGGTGCTCTGTGAGCATGCATGCTTTAATTAGATGAAACATTACTCTGTGAAGAGCTTAATAGAGCCTTTACATCACTTTATCTGACATGGCTATTATGTTGCCGTTTTCATATTTCATTATAATATGTAATCAGTTGTTTAGCCGATAATGTCTTTATGATCCATGCATGTGAGCAAAACAAACAGAACAAAACACAGGCCGTTCAAAACAACCCATAGTAAAGGAAATCACAAATGAGATCTCTGTATCTCAGTTGGACAGCAATGAGACTAAATGGGGGGTGGGGGAATGGAGATGGGTGAAGTATCTAGCTTGTGATGAGAAAAAGACTTTCGTGATCTCAGAAAGTCTTTGCACAGTTCATCCAATAATAAAAAATTGCTGAAAATTTACTCACCCTTTGGCCATCTAAGATGTAGATGAGTTTGTTTCTTCATTGAAACTGATATGGAAAAATTTATCATTACACTACTTCCTCACCAGTGGATCGTATGCAGTGAATGGGTGCCGTCAGAATGAGAGTCCTAACATCACGATAATCCACAAGTAATCCACAACAAGTTAACTTCTTGTAAAGCAAAAAGATGAGTGTTTGTAGTAAACAAATCCATCAAGATGCTTTTAACTTCAAACTGTTGCTTCCAGCTATATGAGTCCACTATCCATAACATTGCTTTGTCCAGTGAAAAAGTCATCTCATCTGAATCGTGTGGATGGATTTGGACATGAGAGCACAACAAAGGATGGACTTTTTCACTGAACGAAGCATTATTATGGATTATGGACTGGTATTTTGGCCATAAATTATGAAGTTTAAAGTTAAAACACCAGATGATGGATTTTTTTCTTACAAACACACAGCTGTTAGACTCTCATTGTGACGGCACCCATTCACTGCAAAGGATCCATTGGTGAGCAAGTGATAAAATGCTAAATTTTTCCAGATCTGCTCCAATAAAGAAACATCTGTATCTTGAGTATATTTTTTTTTAGCAAATTGTCATTTTTGGGTGAACTAACAACACAGTCTCACGGCAATTCGTACGTATTTTTTACAAGGTGGCTAATTCATACGAATTTGTACGACCTCACTCGTACGATTTTGTACGATTTGTCTAAACCCCAGTGATGGGTAGGTTTAGGGTACAGTAGATTTAGGTGTAGGTCATTCGTACAAATTCATACGAATTGGCAACTCGTAAAATACGCACGATTTAGCAAAAACCGTATGAATTTGTACGAGTGAGGTCGAGTGAGATTTAGCCACCTCGTAAAATATGTACGAATTGCCGTGAGATCGGGCTGGAACTACTCCTTTAAAAGAAACATAGCTGAGAAGTCTTGTGAGTTATAAAAGAGCAACCACTGAGCAATAAAAAGAAATTATTTGCTGTAATATTACAACATTAATCTAAATGCATTCATCTAATAGTCCACATGACATTATGACAAATGTAGTGTCATCAAAATGCCCTGTGCATTTGTGGTGGACGATGACAGTCATAAGCCAGAGTAATTTAAAGCGCAAAACAATTTGTTCAGGTCTCCAATGCCCTTTCTTTGTCCTTGTCTCTAAGTACGAGAAAGTGCTGCTTAGGTTCACAGTTCACACAACTTCACAGCGGTTTAGACTTTTTGCTGCTGTGCATTTTGCTGAAGTAGATCAAAGCGCTGTACGTTCACAGGGCAAATTCATCACTTGGTCTCTGCGGTGTCTTTTGCTCCCTGCTCTCTGGGTGTCTTCTCTTTAGTATGAGGGCATGCAGACCCCACAGGCACACATCGCCCCGTCTGAATTATGATCTTACTGTACCATTGCTCCCTATCTACTAATGATGCTGTTTTTGTGTCAGTGGGAAAGCCAGAATGTCCCCCCACCCTCTCCCCCATTCCTGAGCCCATACACACACACACACACACACACACACACACAGCAAGTTAATGCTATTTTTCCATTATTCTCTTAGGACCGCAGATGTAAATTCCTACCATCTACATATTTAAAATATCGTTTCAATGCTTCTCCCCCATTTATGTATATTTTAAGGCGTAATTAAAGCATAATGCTGCAGTTATCAAATGAAAGAGGTTGGACGAGTCCTATAAATTCCTACTCGCCCTCAGTTGGCAAGCGTAGTAGAATTCATCTCAACCTTCAAGTATTCTGCTTCTGCACTTATTTGCATATGCTCATTAAAATGAACGCAGGCGAGAAACACGAGTGCCGCTATAAAAAATGAAAAACGAAACATGTTTAGTAATTAGATCTCCATTATTGATCTTTATAGAAACAGTAAGTCAGTGGAAGAAAGTGAAACAAGTAGAAATTGTTTTCTTAACATTATTACCATCAGGCCTTGTTTTCAACAGAGCTTTTTTCACAGAAACAGTGCACTTTGGCAAATAAACAAAAGCAAAATCTCTCTCCTTAAATGATTTTATGTATCTTCTCTGCTGTTATTGCCAATTTAAGTGTTAAAAAAGTTCTAAAAATTATATTTACACTCCTGTTTAAAGATTTGGTGTCTGTTTTTTTTTTTTTAATGTTTTTAAAATTTTTAATGTTTTTTTTGCTCACCTAGGCTGCATAAATTGTATTTGATCAAAATGCAGTAAAACAATATTTTTGTGAAATATTATTACAATTTAAATAACTGTTTAATATTTTAATATATTTTAAAATCTAATTTATTCTTGAGATGGCAAAGCTGAATTTTTAGCATCATTACTCCAGTCTTCAGTGTCACATGATCCTTAGAAATCATTCTAAATGCTGATTTGTTGCTTATATAACATTTCTTATTATTATCAATGTTGAAAACAGTCGTGCCACTTAATATTTTTGTGGAATCAATGTGAAAGTTCAAAAGAACAACATTTATTCATTTTTAATAACAATGTAAACATATTTACTGTCATTTTTGATCATTTTAATGTGTTAACATTACTACTTAATGAGTAAAAGTAGTAATTCCTTAAAAATAAATAAATAAAATGAATTACTGACCCCTAAACTTTTGAATGGTGGTGAATACAGTTGCCAAAAAAGTATTGGGACAATTGTTGATACTTAGGCACACAAATATATGAATTTCAGTGCATTATACTTGCCTTTACAACTAGACAGTGTCCAAATAATTTTGTAAAATTGTTGATTAAACATTTTTCAAATTTCATTTAAATACTGTAAATGGCACCTTGTGTTTGTTATATAGTACACAAATATTCATACATTTGTATGTGTGGCCTAAGACTTATCAATCAGTTGAAATAAAGCCAGACAGCATTTAAAAACAAGACAAAATACTAACATATACAAAGTACAGTACATTTTAAATGGCAACAAATGGTGATATTACCTGAAAATCATATTTCTTCAGACTGTGCTTCTAGTGCGGATACATCTGGGTCAGCCTTCAAGCCTTCATGTGCTGCTTCACCTCCAGAGCATCTGCTGACTACAGATGATGCTGACCTTTGTGACACAGAAACTGAGCTCTCTCTCTGCGATGAGGAATACGAAGAGGAAGTCTTCACTTTCTCCTCATGCCCTCACTCAGCCAGACGGAATCAGGCTAGCAGCAACCCTGTTGAGGATTTGACCTTTGGCCTTAAAGTTCACAAGCTGGTAACAGAAGGAGAGCGCAAAGATGCACGTCTGGAGGATGATTTTGTCGGTAGTGAGAGTGAAGAGGTATGGCACGCAGACAACATACACACACTTTAACATGCAGAGACAGCAATAAATTTATGGCTTTGACATTAATTTATTTAACAGGACTTGAGACTTGCTTCTCACATCCAATTAACATATTTGGGGACATTCAGAATTTTACTAAAGTAATTTGAGCATGTACTCTATTGGGCTATCAAGTGGCTAGTAGAGCTGCACAACAGATAATTAGAGTTAAATTGTGATAAACTGTATACAAAATAGGCATACACAATTAAGTAAGCTCGTAGTCTTGTCCTACTGTAGACAGATCTTCAAATGAAATCACTAAGAGGAAATGCATAGTTTCTGTCAGATTGGATAAGTCGGATGGTATTACTATTTCATGAGGAATATAAGTTGGTGTAATTAAAGCATAATGCTGCAGTTATCAAATGAAAGAGGTTGGACGAGTCCTATAAATTCCTACTCGCCCTCAAGCGTAGTAAAATTCATTTCAGTCTTTAAGGATTCTACTTCTGCACTTATTTGCATATGCTCATTAAAATGAACGCAGGCGAGAAACACGGGTGCTGCTATAAAAAAAATGAAAGAAGAAACAATATGTTTAGTAATTAGATCTCCATTATTGATCTTTATAGAAATAGTAAGTCAGTTGAAGAAAGAGAAACAAGTAGAAATTGGTTTTTTTTTTCAACATTATTACCATCAAGCCTTATTTTTAGTTGTGCTTTTTTTACAGTATGGGTGCACTTTTCTTTTTGTAAGTTGGGATTTTTAGTATTCATTTAATTTATAATAATAATAACACATTTAATTGAAATAATTTTAATGAAATTATATTTCATCCTTCTATCCATTTTCTAAACTGTTTGTTCTATGTTGGGTCACAGTAATATTGAAGATTTTTATTTTCAATGACATCAAAACAATACAAAACATATTTCCAATGTCATCAACATAAAAAAAAAAATAAAATTAATGACAATGCTGTCATTGTTTACTCATTCTCATGTTGTTTTAAACCAGAATTCATTTTTTTCTTCTTCTGTAAAACAAAAAAAAGAAGTTCTTTCTTCTTTGGAACATAAAATATATTTTGAAATATATTTTGAAATATATTTTAAAATATATTTTGAAAATGTCCTCATAATGAAAGTAAAAATAAAATAAATTAAAATAAAAATAAAAATATCCTTACAACAAAAGTAATTTTTAGCAATAAAATAAAATTGAATTAAATAATCAATGTGTATACCCAAAGGTACTTTAAATTTTGTTAATCCTTTATTCTTGTTCAAATTATACACTTTTGTTGAGACACCTGTCGAAATAATCAATTCCTCCTTTATTGCTACAGATGCATGTACTGTAGAAATATGCAAACACAACATCAGCAACAATTCCCCATCTCCTTAACACATGTTGCCTGCATTGTTTTCTTTCCAAGTTCCCTCTCAAGGAAATACGATCTAGTGGAGTCATCTGTTAATGATACACACATAACCTGATTGAGCCCTCCAGGGGCCCTACCATTCAGCTAAATCCATGAAGAAAACCATCAGTTTTCTTCAGTTCAGTTCATTTCTGACGAGACGGCATTGAGCTCCACGGTGCTCTTGGGTTCTGCGTCCACTGAGAGGAACATCATTCATTTATTCGCAGTCTGTTTCGTCTCCTCCTGGGAAATCAGTCTCATCTTTGGCATACATATGTTCTGTTGCACTTAATTAGAGATTTTTGATTGATACCGCTGACAGTTTTATTTGTTGTTTATTTCTGCTTCCATCCCTGCCCTTGATAAATTCCCTTTTCAAGTCATTTTTTTCTTTGTTTTTCATCTGCATTCTCTTTAGTGGCAAAAAAGTAGATGACTGCATTTGTCTTCTTATTACTAATGGGAGACGAAAAAAAATAATGACTTGTTTGAATATTCTGAACATTATGTTTATGTTGTACCTCTATAACTTGCACCTGTGTAAATCATTTCCACTAGAAGCAGAGGTGATTATATTCGCCTAATGACTTTCATTAATGCCACAGAGTTGTCATCGGAAGATAGATGAAGCAGTAACATATTGAATGAATTACATATTCATGTAACACAGCTTAATAACCACTAAACACATTCAGTTTCGTAGATAACCTGCCCAGTTTAAATAAATTCATTGCAAATAGATATAGGGCCGCGCCAGACTGATGTGTGTTTACCGAATGTCAGCATTTCTCATAGTGAGAGGAGATGACACTTTTTTTTAAAAAATAAAAAAAAGCTGAAATATTAAAACTGGTCCCTTCAGGGGATATGAAGATGGAAAGAAAGGAGACAAAAACTCTGGCTGATCTGATGGCTAGCTGGCCGTGCCCTTTTAGTGAGGTTGTCATCATTAGTGTGAAGCTTGATGTTTAAGACCATTAGGGTAGATCAAAGCCTCACTAGTTTAAAGACCTTATTTTTTCCAAAACAGAGCAGAGACAGACAACTTTCTGGGCACAGTGTCGCCCTGATTAATTACAGGTAACTCTGATGTTACTCCGCCTGCGCCAGACTGTCTCGCGTCGTGGCTATTAATGCATTTCATCTGTGACAGCGTTGGCGTTCGTGGCTCTGAGACCCTTGCAAGAGATTTCATCATTCTCTTTATCGCAAGTTTGTTGATAAATTTAATATTTGTAGTTTTAGGGGGAATTTTGATATATTAACAGTTTCCTTCCTTGTGTTAATGGCCCAGGCTGAAAGAAAATAATTGAGCGTAGTGGCGTTATTAATTTTGATATGTCATAATTAGTGATGCTTGCTAAGGAAGTTTATATGAAAAAAGAGAGACAAAAGGAACTATTCCTTAAAGGAATAGTTCATCCAAAAATAAAAATTTACTGAGAATTTACTCCCCTTCAAGCCATCAAAGATGTCGATGAGTTTGTATCTTCATCAGAACAGATTGAGAAATTTTGCATTATTTGGCTGTGAATGGGTGCCGTCAGAGAGTTTAAACAGCTGATAAAAATATCACAATAATTCACACAACTTCCATCTAAAATACAAAATACTAAAAACACATCTAAAACGACTGGTGTCATGTGGATTACTGGTGGATTATTGTTGTGTTTTTATCAGCTGTTTGGACTCATTGTCTGTTTGTCTCTCTGTTTGGACATTCTGACAGCACCCATTCACTGCAGAAGATCCATTTGGTGAGCAAGTGATGTAGATGAGTCTGTTTCTTCATCAGAACAGATTTTATAGCATTACATCTTGGCATGGGAGTGAACAAATATTCACTAAATTTTCATTTTTGAGTGAACTAAGTCCTTTGTGTTAAAGCAATAAACAAGCATAAAATCCCACAGATTTATATTGAAGGCAACTAGAATATAATAAAGACTAATAAGCTATCACCTAGTAACAACCCTAGCAACAACCCACTACACATCAACCATTTCATGACTTTCTTCAAAAAAAGTTAAAATGTAGTTATTTCATACAAACTATTTCTAACACCAATTACTTCTTTTTGCTTCACAGGATGAAATACATACGGAGTTCCTTCAGAGATGTGCAGTCCATTCCATTATTGCTCCCCCACCACCTCCTTCAGTACAAAAATACACAGTCCTACCCAAGTTCTCTTCTGAGCCAATTAAGACTCAGGCCTCCACAGTACAGCATGTCTCTGAAGGACCAAAAAGGCATGAACCCATGCGAATAGCACCAACCCGCTGCCTTTCACCCAATACCAGACAAGGGAGCAGACTGGATCAGTCCGAAGCTGGCAGAGCATTGCCTGATGGAGATACCAGGATATCTATCAACAGAGCATCTGTGCGAGAGATTTCACTGAAGAATTCTAGCCTCCAAAAGGTGAGCCTGTTTACCTTTTGAAGGGATAAGAAAAAAAGAAAATTCTATTATCATTTAATTACCCTCATGTCCTTTAAAGCCTGTATGGATTTCTTCTGTTTTTTTTTTTAAGATTGTCTTATTGGTTTTGTCCATAGAATGAAAGTCAAAGGGGTAAAATAAAATAAAATAATTTTAATTAAATTAAATAAGTAATTCATATGCATGCGAGCAAAAATCAAGAAAAAATAAGATTTTTTTTTTTTTTTTTAATTATTAATCTCTATAACAATGAAAGTCAATGGGGCCCAATGTTGTTTGCATGCCAACATTTTTCCAAACATTTTCTTATGTGTTAGGCAGAGGAAAGAAAGTCATGCATGTTTGAAACAACATCAAGGGAAGTAAACGATCACAGAATTATCCCTTAGAGTAATCAGCACAAAGTTGCTGTAAGATATAGATTTATGTAAGATATAGAAATGACCCTGAAAATATAGCAAGCACTTAGGTTTTGTGGAGTGAACCCACGCCAATCACATGGCCTTGTGTTCATGTGGATGAAATAGTTTTTTTTAACCGTAGCAAGCATGCAGGGTTAGAGGGGATCAAATCAAGCACATACTTCAGCTGAATTGGTGGCTTGTTTATGAGGGCCTCTGTTCTTATTGTAATTTCAGAACTAGTGTGGTTCTTATCTTCCCCAGAGGCTGGATATTTTAATCTGAATCCATTCAGATTGAGGGGAGTGGGTTGTGCCCTTGCATCTCTGATGCATTTGGAAATTGCAAATGGAAAAATATTGCAAATGGCTTGGACATAGTGTTCTTTTGTCTTCGTGATTTATAAAACATATTTTCTGGGGTTTTGAACTCCCAGCAGAAAATTCTATTGATCAGAGGTCGCTCTTTCTTAGCTTAGGAGTTACATTACAATAAAATTACTTTGTCTTGTACATTTGTCCTATATAGACACAATTGAGATAATTCTTCACACACAATCAAAACCTAAAGGGATGCTAACATTGCAAAGACAGTGATAAATCATTGTAAATAAAGCAAAGATTATTGGAGTATGTTTTACAGGAAACTACTGTTTCTGTCTTTTAACTTCTATATTTCATGTTTAAATGTGCGTGTTGCCATTGTTTTGTAATTATTTGTGAAATTTAATAGCAATTTTTGAATAAAAATGGTTTCAAAGTAAATCCTACTCCAAATTTTTTTTCAGCGTGTACACAATCATATACATTGCATTTTAGTTTCATTTAAAAGGGACAATGAAAATGTACATTTAATCATTTACTCATCTCATCTGATATGTCGTTCCAAAGCTGTATGAATTTCTTTCTTCTGCAAGATGCAAAAGATGATATTTTGAGAAAATAAATAAATTAAATTAAATAATCATGTACATAGAGATAACCTACTCCCCCCTATCACTACAGATGCATGCAAGAAAAAAATCTACACAAAAGAAGATATTTTGAAGAATATCTATACAATTTTCCTGTTTTGTTCATACAATTAAAGTAAATGGGGAACAGTATTGTTTTTGACTTCAACTGTATGGACAAAAACAACTGAAACATTCTTCAAAATATTAGAATATCAAAATGACATAATTGTTCAATAGACTTGAGAAGTGGTAGACTTCAAAGCAAAGTCTCCATTTGATCTCCATTTCTTCTCATTGTTGCCTAAAAGAAACAACCGGGATATCAACGACAACTCATTAGTGTTCTTTCCTCTCTTAGAGGTTGGAACATGTTTGGACTAAAACGGGTCCAAGCATTTAGCACAACTACCGCAGGCTCTCACCACAGGTCTGAAACGGTCATTAACTAAATGTTTTAAATGGAGTTTGATGTGGGAATTACTGAGGATCATTACAGATGCCCCATAACACTACTTTCCCCATTTAAACATGGCACATATCTTTGATGCTGCTGAAGTTTGCTGAGCTTATCTGGAAGGTTGCTCATAGATCCAGGTAGGACTTCATATAAGTGGATTTCTAAGCAGCAGGCAACCATCCCTGCTGATGTCTTGGCCTTAATGGGGGTGCCAATTATCTTGCAAGCTTTGATTGATTGCTTGCTAATTAGCTATACCCAGTAACGATCGGTCTCATTACAAAGTGTCACTGATGAAGTAATGAGATTTTTGGGCTTTACAGGTGAGTGTCGATGAGAGGGTTCAACCTTTGGGCTCCAGCAG
>CM077236.1:29448199-29653199 GCA_039654775.1 Spinibarbus caldwelli
TTTGTTGCCATTTTATAAAAACAATACACCACTTCAGTCGTTTTAGGCCACTTGAGAGTTTTAGGAATATCCCTTATTAAATTCTGTAATTGGTGCAGTAAATCATTGTCATATCTCAGTATGATTGATCTTTTTACATCTCTAGCTAGTATCTAATGAACAGCATGAAGATCTAACAGTAACAGTTTTCTATCCATATATAATGAAAGCCCAGTGTGATATTCATTTAAGATCAATAACCCTTTTAAATCTTCAGTCAGTCTGGCAACCCAGCTGTCAAACGTATGGAGCTCTGAGTATGATAAACCGAATGAGCTACAGTACATGAGATGGAAAGAAACCCAGTGAGAAAGACAAGATCCCTGCTATATGCGAATGTATCGTTAAAGTTTGGAGAAATCGGGGGTCGCATTTTACAGTGAAAACTGCCGTGGCAAATGCAAAACAAGCCCTAAAGAGGTTACTATGCTACATAATAGTATGGCTCCTGTCTCCCCTCTCTGCCCCTCTTCACAGATGTTGTGATAACGCTGTTGTTGTGTTCAAAGCCTTAGGACTGCCAGGGTCCCTAGAGACACATTTGTGCCGTACATTTGAATGAGATAAAGAAAAGAGCCTCCAGGGCTCGCTTTCGCTTTCCCAACGAATTTGTTTCAGCTTGGCATAAAGCACCGTGTGGTGTCCATGCACAAAATAAGATTAATCTACTATATGCTTGTCCAATAAAGTAACATATAATAATAAAAGTGAGGACTGGAAAATAATAATTGCACTGGAAAGGTTGAGGTCATGTTATTGCAACATTTATCTACAGTACGCTAAATGTTAATATTAGGGGCCATCAGTCGATACAAAATTAAAAAAATAAATAAATAAATTGATATTCCAACTGATTAATCAAATTAATCAAAATTAATTGCATATATCGATATTTGCTGAGGCAATGCATTAGGCCTACAGGCCTACAGGCCTACATTTAGCAACTTGGGCTCTTTGGAAAAACCTTTTGTGCAACTCCACATCACAGTTCACCGCAGCTGAAGTGAACACTAGTGGCAGTAAAACAACACTTTTATTCATTTGAAATTAATAACGGCAGGTCAGATTATCGATTAATATAGACTTATTTTCACACGGTATCTTGCACAATGCTATGTTATGACCTCAAAACACTTTTACCATAGTACATGATTTATAAACTACTACATTTTCACTTCCAATGGGAAACGCTCGAGTATGAGTCCCAACTCATACTCGAAACATGAGTCATGATAAAAGAGCTCAAAGACTTGTAGAAGCAAGCCAAAAAGTCATGGTTGCTTCAGCAAATGTGTTTGCTTTTGTTAACACTATCGGTTAGGTTTAGAGTTGGGTTTAATGTAGGTGGTACTTTATTTTCAAACACGATAGAACATTAATGTCTTAGCGTCACTCACCAGACATTTCATTCCTGAACTGCTGCAATATTTATAGATATAGATAGATAGATATTAAAAAAAGCTGTTATCACATTTACATTCATCTGTTTCAGGGAAAATTGAAATCACTTTTAGCCTCACACTGGACATTTCACATTCAAGTGCGACAAAACGTGTGAGAAGCAGGGTGATATTATTTTGCACATTTTTCTATTAAGCCTGGGATGACATTTAGTTGAAACTGCAAGCTTAAATTGCTCAGACTATAAGAAAATTACTTCTTACAGAATTTTTGTTATTAATCACACTAAATTACTATTGATTTCTGCTTATAGGGCATTTTTTATTATTTTATACGGTTCTCTGAGGTCCACTTTTAATGTTATCAAGATTTTTTATATCAAAAAACATAATTTAGATATAATAGGCTATTTTCTGTCCTGTTTTGACCCCCCTCATCAGAATGCTCCATTTGAATAGGCATGGCAGATTGTAGACTTGGAAGTAAATGCACAATGCTATGATTGGCTAGTTGTGTATGTTTGACAGCCTACATTCTTCACAGATGGATGCTGCTGTGTTTTAGGTTAAAAACGCATAAATACTCAGTAAATATCAAACGATCTATAATAACAGACAAAACAATAGTGATCACATAATAAAAACAGTTACTCACACTTGTGTAGCGTGACATTACTGTTGGATTAAATATAGTCGGCACAACATCGTCTTTTAGTTTCAGTCTTTCTGAAGATCCTGCGTCGATTCGTACCTTGTTTGTAAACAAATCCGCAGTAAAATGAAGTGAACAAAGGACTAAGTTCTTACTGACGTGGTCTGGAACTTCATTAAAAATAAAGTTAATCAAATAAAGTTTATCATTTGGTTCCTGCATAGACTGTGTTAGCCTCTCTCATTATTTACACTACATGCGTGAATCGGTGGGTGGGGCTAAACAGGCAGTGTTGTGGAAGCAGGCATTGATCTTCTTCTGTGGAGGCGGAGTTTAGCTACACTATTACATCATAAAGTGGCACATTCCACACCCAGTCGTTTTGGCAAGACTGGCTTCACTATAAGCTGCTTTCAGACTAAAAAAAAAGTTTCGAGTTCTGAAACTTACAGAATGTTTTTATAGCACAATGACCTCCTCTATGTCAAAAGATCAAGGGAATTGAATTTAGATTTCTCAGTTTATGACCCCTTTAATACTTATGTTAATAATAATGCTCTTTTATGTTAAACATCTGTAATAGATCCTATCAGATGTATCCTGGTGCTTCACTATATGCCCTTGCTCAAATTGAATATATCAGCTTCTTGTACTGTAGGTTTAGAATGTTAGCATAAATAATGATGATGGACATACATGTTCTGCTATTGTATGTTGTATGTAAATGAACACAGAAATCTGTATGGAAGCTAGATGACTTACAAGTTAGATAATGGAGTGAGATTAGCATAGGCATCCTGACATTAGCTTTGACTGAGAAGCTAAACAACTAGAAACATCTCAGTCCTTTCATGCATAATTCCTGCTGCTGCTTTTCATAAAGTATGTTTTCCTTTCTGTTTATGTGTCTAAATATAGCACTGTGAAATGATTGCATGATTGTATTCAGCCTTTGGCAATGCAGAATATTAAAGCTAGTCACTAGTTTCACTTATATTGAGTTTGTGGTTGTATCTGATGCCAGGACAAAAACTTAATTATTTGATTACGGAGCATTGTGCATTGCTCATTTGAATAATCCGACAATGTACAGCCCTTGACTGTTGTTTTATAAAATTGAAGAATTACAGATAGAGAATTATGTGGAGATTAGCACTCTGCTAAATATGCTAACAGCTAATTTGTCTGTACAGGAGTGTGCTAAAGGACTTTGAGGTATTCAAATAGCTTACATAAACATGAAGTGGTGATGGAGTTGAAACGCTGATTTGTTGCATCGTGTGGGTGTGTTTGCGTTTTAGTGTGTCTGAATCAATTTATGATTCAGTATTTTTTTTAAAAACTGGAATTATAAGTTAATATTTTCAGATTTTGTGTGCATACATATTTATTTTATTTTTTATTTATTTTATTTTATTTTATTTTATTTTATTTTATTTTATTTTATTTTAAATACCAGTTTGAGGCTAACTGCTCTGTGTCTGTATATTGTTATGCTGCATAGATGCATGCAGTCAACATCATATGTTCTTTAATAGACTAACAAATGATTGTGCTTTTGGCAAGTGAAGGTTTAGTGTGTTTTGCTCATACGCTGTCATGGAGATTAATTACAGCTAACTGTGTAAACAGAGGTAAATGCAGTGCTGGCTAAAATAATTTATTTATTTCTTTGAGATATCATAGCTTATATCTGCCTACTCCTCTGTGCGTGTTTCAAGCCGCAGTTTGTCTAGAAGATGAAATGTGATAATTGCCATCATTTTTCAAATATACAGACAGAAATAATATACGCAAAGGCATTTTGGTCCATTGATTATGTTTCTGTGTCAGTGTTGATCATGTTCAGCTGAATGCAAAGTAGCTACAAATAGTTCACGCTGTGAGCCGATATGTTTATGGTGGAATTTCTGATTTCCCTGACATAAACCACAGTCTGATTTCAAGACTTTTAGAAGTCCAAAATACATTTCAAGTGCATGAAAAATACATTTTCTTGTTCACAACAATTGTTAGAGAGTAGAGATTTATTTAAAAATAAACCTTTTTTTTTGTAGAATGTAAAAAAGCCTTTATGATATTCAAATCCCTAAGACTCAAGTTTCTATTTCAGTGTAAGTTTTTCCGTGTTTTTCAAAATTTTTTATCATTTCTCATGCCAAAAATCAATCATGTACTCAAAAATCTGCATGAATTGAGATATCGTTCATGCATGCACAAACAAGTAACCCCAGGGTTATAATTTGAAGCAATCCCCATTGACATGGGGTGAATTATGTGCCAAAGTTTAATACCTAGGTTTAGGAGCTTATTCAAATTCTGAAATACGAGCAGTTAGTAGCAATTGTTTTAGCATGGACCTTAAGTAATCTTTTTTTTTGCCAGGAATTCCATGTTTGACTGTTTGACCTGTAAGGTCACCTGTCTAAATTTGTTCAAGAAAAGCACAGTGTGATGCTACATGAGTAATGCACAGATTGTCAGTGAATGTTGATCAAGGGGGCATAAGGAGGAATAGAGAACACGGCTGACAGAGACCCTGAAGTCTCTCAGGCAATCTGCTCAGCTGCGAAAGAGAGAGCGAGCGAGCACACACACAGCTCATAAATCCATCATCCACCACACTGAATGGAGTAAAATAAAGACAGAGTAGTGCAGATGTCCCCGGAGTGACACCAGCATGACTGATTTGGCATTCCAGGGTCTCTGATACACTCTTAGACTGAATAATTAGATATTGCCACATGTCTCTGCCAAACTCTAAAGAGTCTAAAGCACGACGCGCTGATGAATGCAAGCATTAGTGATTCAACAAAGTGAAATAATGTAACTTGCTTATAGCGGCATTATCATAATTATAACCATGATTAGGAAACCATAAAAGCATTCAGAATGATTTATGATGTGCTCACAAATACATTCAGTTCTCAATGGTTTGTATATGAAGAATGTAAAGCATTAGATATCCATATTCTGTTGGGTAACAGCGAGTCAACATAATGAAACCACACTGGCATAAATTAAACAGTCAACTATGTAATGCAGATAGATACCATATGAACTCAAAAGTTGAACTGTGTTTTTAAGACAATTGTTTTATTATTGTTGTTGTTGTTGTTGTTGTTGTTGTTTTATTTTTTAATGTCAGGTTGTCACATTTTAATATGTTTTCAATCAGACTATGGTTTATAGTTTACTATGCTTTTATTTTTTTTTTTTTACTGGTTTACTACAGTATATATATATTATAATACACACAGACACACACACACACACACACACACACACATATATATATATATATATATATAGTGTGATAATATGCCCCACTATTGGGATGACAGGAAAGGTCAGTGTTAAATTATACTTTAATGGATAAATGCACAGACTTTAAAGTATGTGTATATACAGAAATTGGTTTAAAAAAATACATTTAACATAGCACGTAGTCACTGAAGTCACATCACTCATCATCCCAAATATATATTTTTATTCTATTTTTGTCCTTTTTATCACTTGAATTCATAGGCGTAGACAGGAAATGACAAGGAGGAGAGAAGAAAATAATAGATGATGCAAGATGGAGTCGAACCCGTGTTGCCTGCGTGAGCATAATAGCTCAATGAATCCGAGCCTCTGTGTGAACCGCTAAGCCACTGCGGCGTAAATCAAGAAACATCTCTCTGGTTCAGTTGAGTCTGGCTGATAACCTGATATGTCTGTAGCTTGACGAAGGGCTTGGCCTCCATCTCCATCAGGTGAGTCCAGCTGAAGCGACTGCTTGATTATGCACCTGGCCGCGTTGGCGCATTGCCCACATCATGTCAGACATCCTTCCTGAGGACAATACGAAACCATCACTTTCTGAATGCTTTAAAAACCTCTGAAATATTCTTATTTAATTTGTTCTTTGTTTGAGATGTAATAATGTTTGTTTCATCTGCTTTTATGTGCTAAATGCACATATATAGACACAGTAAAAGCTGAAATAAGCCATGTGAATTATAAAATATATTATTCCTGTTCAGGATGCTAACTGGTAAATATAGAGTTGCAGTTGTTGCTACACTATGTTGTAAATGTGAATGACTGTAAATGAAATTATGGATTTGCTAAAACTGATTCAATTCACTAAATTGTTTTGATTCACTTAATTGATTCAAATCACTAAATCACCTCACTAAAATGAATCTGTTCCTCAAAATGAATTGATGCATTTTAGTGAACCAGTTCATTTTAGTTGGTTCATTCATATTTTTCATTGACTGAAATGAATCAGATTTCCCATCATTACTTGGGAGTTGACAGTTTAGAAGTATATATTTTTTATTCTTGCCAAGTCAACACTCCAGAAATGATTCTTATTTCAAAGCAAGCCCAAATGTGAATATTTGTGCCACAAGGACTATATATAGTATGACAATTTCATACTTTTTTTATTTATTTATTTTTTGCCTAGAATTACTTGAATGTTCCCACTTATTCATTTGTTTGTTCGTTCGTTCGTTAATTTGTTTGTTTGTAAATAGTTAAAATTTATAGATAAAACATTTATGTATATGTAAATAGTTAAAAGCAAAATATCTAGGATACATAAAATGCCTATTTATTTGTTTGTTTATTTGTAAATAGTTAAAATATGTATAAATAAAACAGATAAAATATTTATTTATTTGTAAATAGTTAAAAGAAAAATATCAAAGAATATTTAAAATGCCTATTTATTTATCTGTTTGTTTGTAACTAGTTAAAATATTTGAAAGAAAAAAAAGTGAAAGTCGTGACGTATTGTCAAGTACGGTGACCCATACTCGAAATTGGTGCTCTGCATTTAACCCATCCAAGTGCACACACACAGCAGTGAATAGTGAACAAACACGCACCGTGAACACACACCCGGAGCAGTGGGCAGCCATTGCTCCAGCGCCCGGGGAGCAATTGGGGGTTCGGTGCCTTGCTCAAGGGCACCTCAGTCATGGTATCGAAGGCAGAGAGAGTGCTGTTTATTCACAATCCCCACCTTCAATTCCTGCCGGTGCGAGAATCGAACCGGCAACCTTCAGGTTACAAGCCCAACTCTCTAACCATTAGGCCACGACTTCCCCGTTTATTTATTTACAGACTTATTTACAGATAAGATAGATAAAATATTTATTTATTTATTTGTAAATAGTTAAAGCAAAATGTCAAAGAATACTTAAAATGCCTGTTTATTTGTTTGTTTGTAAATAGTTAAAATATTTATAGATAAAACATTATTTTTTTTTATTTGTGAATAGTTAAAAGCAAAATATCAAAGAATACTTAAAATATTTATGTATATTTACTATTATTATTATTATTATTATTATTATTATTATTATTTATACAGTTATTTACTGTCATTATTTACCCTCATGTCATTCCAATTTTTTATTTTCGTTATTACATAAATATTTACATATTTCATGTTATTTTTATTCATTACATGCAATACAATGTGATAAAAATAGGTAGTGTTTTCTATTCTTTCAGACGAAATTAGCTTGTTGCTTGAGAACTGCTGAACTAATGTCAAGCTACCAAAATGTAGATAAGATACTAGCGTCGCTACTTTTATTCTTTGCCCCTTCATTCCATTTAGTCAACCAGTTAGTCATTTGACTCGTAACAAATCTTCTCTGTCAGTCAGTTTCATTTCCTATTCTTGGATGTGCAAATACAGGAGGGATATTCTCAAGCGTTGGCCTTATCATTGTGCCCTGCCATTAACAAAATCTAAGATGCAATGAGCGAGGTCGCTGTCTCTGGTGAGAGGAGGCTTTCACAGCAGCGCATTCTGCGATTACCCTCCCACCCGCAATCATGCCACCCACCGCGGATCATTAATATTACAAACCTGCAGGGGAGGACGTGGCCTGCAAATCCTCACTGTAATTACATTAAATATCATACACACAGTACAAACAGTGATCAAAGCCCGGAATTACACGGCAGAGCAGTCATAGCAGGAAGGGAGGAGAAACGAAGAGGAGCGAAAGAGAGAGAAAATTCCCCACAGTGGGTTCCTGGAGAGCAGGTTCTTCTTTTGACTTGCTCTCCTTGTCTGTTTCTCCCTTTTCTGCTCGTACAGAGCTGTGATGTCTGTGAGTTTTCTTTACCGTATTTACTCTGTCAATTTGACTTCTTTTCAGTTTGAAATGTGTGTCCTGTGTAGCTGAAATATATCTCAGAATGTTCTGCAGGATAATCACAGAACGCTGCAGTCAGGTTGTCCAGATGTTTTTACCGTTCAAGTTAAACAGAATACTGTAAAGAGCTTTTTGACAAGTGCATTGTTGCGTGCTCATGTATGCAGGAGTGAGAGCACTTTTGATTCTTGCCAAGTCGACAGTCCTATCCAGTGTGAATATTTGTACAACAGTGACTACATACAGTATTATAATTCTACAATTTTTAGCTGAAATTATTTGAATATGCTCTTTAATATATGAATATACAGTAGGGGTGTCAACGTTAACGCGTTAACGCATGCGATTAATCAAAAAAATTTAACGCGTTAATATTTTTTAACGCAAATTAATCATCTGATAATGTTTGACCCCAACTTCTTCCCGTCATCGCAGCGCGGAAGGTTATCTATAGTGTGTGATGAGGGTACAGCGAACCTGTGTTGCTATGGTAACGGCACAAGTGGGCTATTTTGAAAATACAGTCGCGGGAAAAATTACAGAGCCGCGGGTTGCGGTTTTTTGGGCTATTTTTATAATGTACCGCGGCCGCCCAATTTGTATCTAGACAAATAAAAATGAAAATAGATCCTTTTACTAATGTGTATTATACTTGGAATGTATTCCTGGCAACTTAAGAACGGAGAGGCGGCTGTAACATCACAAACAACGTGAGTTTCAGCCACAGCATACATGTTAAGGCTTTTAAACAGCAGAAATAAACATGACAACAGCCACTATAGATTATATAAGATAATAAACACATGATTACGATAGGATATGGTTTGTATGTGATTTTCTTGAGATGAATGTGTACATCTGAAATGCTAATTTGTGCAGCGATATAAAAGGCTATAAAGAGCATATTTTAACAACAGTAAACGACCAAATTCTACATGTGATCACAAAAGGAAGTTATTACAAACACTCGATGGTGGTTTAAAGTGAGTTCTGAGTAAAAGTGTACTATTAATCTCATAAATCGTCTAATGAAGCATGATGCTAATGTTAGCTCTAATGCAAGTGCAGAACAGGTCCAATTCTTCTTCATAATGCATTTTGTCATAATACTTCATGTAAGGTCGCAAGAAAATGTTTTGTTGTATTTATTTAGAAATACTTTTGATAATAGTTGGGTAAATGTATACTGGGATTGAAGCGATGTGGCTTGGTAAACGTTTTATTGTCAGTATAAAGGCTGATAATGGCTGAATAAAAACAAATGAATAATGATAAAAGAATAATAAGGATTATGTCTCATACCTGGCGGAGGTGTGAAAGGTTCTGTTTCCTTAAACTAGTTTGTCATGCATTTCTTTATTTCAACACATTTACACGTAAATCCTAGTATTTTAAATTTGCGATTAATCATGATTAATCACAGTCCATGACTGTGATTAACGCGATTAAATTTTTTAATCGATTGACAGCACTAAGAAATATATAAATATATTTTTATTTATTTAAATCAATAGTTAAACAAATTTATGTATTTGTTAATCAGTATTTTATTTATTAATATTATTATGTCATTCCAACCAAATCTTCACATAAAACAACAATTCATAGGGACTTTTAAGTTCCAAAAAGACAAATAAACACTTGTATGTACAGTATTGTTTATTTTTATTTTATTATTTTATTTAGATTTAAACCAATCAAATTAAAAATTTTAAAAATATATTGTTTTATGTATTTATACATATTTATTATTATTATTATTATTATTATTATTATTATTATTATTATTATTATTATTAACATCTTTGCATATTTTTTCCATAAAACAATTCATAGTGACTAGTTTTTAAGCTACAAAAAAGGACAAATAAACACCTGTATGTACTGTATTTATTCATTCATTTAATTTTTATTTAAACCAATAAAATCAAAAATATTAAAATTTTTTATTTTATTTACTTATTTATACATATTTATTAATATGTATTATTATTATTATTATTATTGACTGTTCATGTCATTCCAATTTGTAAAACATCTTCACATATATTTTCAAACAATTCATAGTGACTACTGCTTTTAAACTACAAAAAGGACAAATAAACACCTGTATGTACAGCATTTATTTTATTTTTGTTTACACCAATAATTAAAAAAAGTTAATATAATTAGTTTATGTATAAATATTGTATTTAATAATATGTATTATTTTATTATTTATATAAAATTAATTACTATCAATTGCCCTTCATGTCCAATTTTTAAAACAACTTTTTTTTTTTTTTTTGCATAAATCAGCATTTCATAGTGACTACAGACTTTTAAGCTCCACAAAGCACAAATAAACATGGTGCATATGGTAAAATTCATTTAGCATTCAGATTCATAAAAAGCTGTGTGTCCATGCCAGGTGTGCTTGCATGGTATTTTTTCCTGTCCATTTTGGAGTTAAACAGACATTGTCACTGAAAAAAATACAATAAGTTTAAAATGACATGGCGGTAAGTAAATGATGGATTTTTATTTATTTGGGTTAACTATTCCTGTAACATCACTGTGCTCTCCTTAACACTTTGTACTCTGTCAAATTCCCTATTCACTGCATCAGCACAAACCTTGAGCCTTCACAAACTTTTCCCTTCTAGATCAAGGTCACGACTGTCAATTGTGAGCCGGCATTGTTAAGGGAGGGTGGGAGGAACGGGCCCAAAAATAGAAGTGATTTCTGTACTTTGTCAAGCCAGCCATCTCCATTTCCCTGTGGTTCGGCCCATGATACTGATCTAAGAGGCAGCCCGGTGATAAAGATCACACAATGAGCGGGAAACCTCCCTCAGGAGTTAATTGAAGTCAAAGTGAGTCACACCATCTTAGATCTGGCAGATGACCCGTGCCGCTCTCTATTGTCTTTTCGCCGTCCTCGCCGTCGTTTTGATCAACGTGTCGCCCCTGCTTTAACTTTAAATAAGCAGTAGCCAGGGGATGCCGCTCAATGTCAACACCAACACTTGAAGGGTCACCTTCCCGATGCTGCTGATAGATAGTTCCCTGGCAGGCCTTGTGAGAGAGGCTGGTGGTGCATTAAGAGAGCGGATTTCCATGTTCAAGAAGGAAGATTAAGGCTCACTTGTATACAATTTTATTTATATGTAACGATTCTGATGTACTGCAATAGTTTTAAATACCGGTTTTGCAGTATGCAGCATGTGTGCTAGGCTAGATTATGCATATTTTCTGCATGCATGTGATATGTGACCTTCTACATTTGCCAAAATGTGCAGCATGCATGAGCCCACTGTCTGAGAAACAGTAGGCCTATTTGACCTACCTTTCAATCTGATGGATGAACTGAAAGTGACTCTATATTTGATTAGACTGTCAAAATTGTATTTATTTTTTATATTTAGTTTAAAATTCATAAGCTTGGAAATAACTATGAGTGAAAATACTTTTGAAGTCAGCAGTCCAGGATTCTTTTTCAAAGCAGCCCACTCATTTTTTAATAGTTGTTTATTATAAATATATTTATTTAATATTTAAAATAGTTAAATATTTTTATATATTAATATGTATTTTTAATAATATTTTAAATACATTTCATATTTGTGTATTATTATTATTATTATTATTATTATTATTTAATAAATATAAAGTGATCTACTGTCATTATATATAATTCCAAGAGAATTAAAGAAATAAATATGCACCTTATTGAGGTCAGGTGACAGTATGTAAAACATGTTTGGTTGCATATTGCATACTTTTATCCCCCCAAACATAGCCAACATGTGCATAAATATTTAAAATGAAAGGGTCTTTGTAGCAAATTTGACGTCAGTGGTGCCAGAAGCAGTTGGTTTGGATATTGAGAAGTGCAAATGGGATGTAAAAAAGCAAGAAGGCAAGATTTTTTATTAAGTAACTTAAACTTTGTCTTTAGAATGTAGCAAACAAATCATATGAATTGCTTTTATGTGACTTTCATGATGTTTTTTTGGAGCTTCATAGCCTATGGTCATTATATGCTGTATGAAAAAAAGGATTTTGTGTTTTGGGGAGTTTTGTGCTCCACGGATAGAAGAAAGTCATGCGGATCTGAAACTACATCAAGATGAGCAAATGATGCCTAAAATTTTTGGGCAAACTATCGCTTTAATGAGTGAAACAAAACATTTGAATCTGAAAGTCGCTGACTCATTTTTGCCACTTGCTACAAGTGTCCTAAAGCTGTAGTGTCACACCTGTGCCAAACGTCTCATCCTCCACAGCAGTAAATCCACTTACGTGAATTATGCATTCACTCTTCACTCTTAATTACTTACTCAGCTACAAGATTCCTTCTACATACATCCTAATGTTCCCGTGACACGTGCTGAGAGATGTGGTTGAGGGAGGGGATATTTTCAGATTGATGCCCTTCCTCGAGTTCTGGATGGTTCCGCCATGGAGCTTCATGCACCAATAATGACACATGATGGAAACCCCTGTCAGTGTGTCACCTTAGAAAATGAAGATAGATGGAAGGATGGATGGAAAGTGATTTTGTTGAGCTGGAAGTTAAGAGACATTGCAGTGGTAATAGGCGATGGTGATTACCGCCCGCAGAGCCGCTGAATGTACCTGGAACTCTTTTTTTAGGCCAATTTAAGAGTGAGCTATTATGCACTAGCACTGTTGTCAGCTTTTTTGGTGAGTTTGTTGTTTTCAAAGTTATTAGGAGATTGTGAAGGTACATCATTTTGGTCACACTTTAGTTTAGGGGCTAGCTGCTTATTAGCATGCATATTACTAGCATATTGGATGTTTATTGGTACTTATAAAGCACATGGTAATGTCTTCTGCATGACCATATTTTAGATCCCTTAATCCTACTCCATACCTAAACTTAACAACTAGCTGACTAACTGTTAATAATCTGCAAATTGGGAGTTTACAGAGGCAAAAGTCATAGTTAAAAGATAGTTAAAGGTGCAGTATGTAATATTGACAGCTAGTGGTTGAAATGGGTGCTGCAGTCCAAATTCCTCCTCAGACTTAGGCCGCATTTACACTGCATGGTTCAAGTGACCCAATTTCGATTTTTTTCCTCCCATGTGGCCCAAATCGGATATGTGTAAGCAGGAGAAAAGCAGAAAAAATTCAGATATTCTCCGATCGGTTTCAGGCCTCATTCATATGTGGAAATAAATCAGATATGAATCGGATACGTGCATTTGCGCCTGCCGTGTAAGCGGACAAATCGGATATTCCCCTGTAAATGTGACTCCTATGTCATTGAAAAGTGAGTTTTTTAAAACATTTCGTGGTACACAGACATACCTGTAACAAATGAAACATCTCTAGTTGAGCAGCAGAATATTAATTTTGTTTGTTTGTGTTAAATAAAAGGCGATCTGATGCTGAAATGTGTTGCTTTTTAAATCACACTGAGTGCTCGTTGCTGCTGTTGTCAGTGACGACGGCTCGTGCACAGACGAGCACTTCAATCCCGCTCATTCCACTGAAACCACAAAATGCACACAAACATGTCCCTGCCTATGATATACATTCACAGATGAAAGCATTTGGTTTTAATTACTAAAAAAAACACAGACGATGTGACATGCTTAACAACCTATCTACCACCTGAGTATTATTCCACTCGCAAGTTATAGATGTAACTATTGCATTAAAAACATTTCTATATGAATTCCATGTCAATAAATTAAACTCAATGAACTATTCAAATTGATTTGTGATGTCATATATCCTATTTTTGGCTTGTTTCACCAAGTGCAGTGTAAAATGCACACATCGGAAACAGGTCACTTTTAAAAGAAATGTAAGCACGTCGTCCAAAAAATCAGATATAGTCACAAAATCGGAATTAGTCATCAAGACCTGCAGTGTAAATGCAGCCTTAAACACTCACGTGGGTTGCCAGATTGTCAAGTCAAGTCAGCGTTTTACACAATACAGATTGTCAAAGGAGCTTTACAGTGTTAAACAAGAACATAGTGTGTCGATAATGCAATAGGAAGAGGATTGTAAATGACAATGGAATGCGATAAGCCTTGAGTTGATTTATCTGCATTTTAATATTCCTCTGTTCATAGAGCTTTTTAGATGGATGCTGAGGCTTTATAGGTGGGGTAGAATCTGCAATCTCTGATGCTATTCATTTGTCGGCTTCCATGGCTGCAATATGCTGTGTTTTCTGACAACTGGCAACCCGGGCTGTTGAAATACTACCGGTTAAATTGGTAGTGGGCGGAGTCAGACAGACCAAAACAAAAATAGACATTCCGACACAGAACACACATTTCAAAGTCGAAAAACTGGCTGTTGCATTGTTTTTCAGAGAAACAAGTGAACTTAGCATGCTTCCTACATATCTGCAAACATATTATAGTATTTTGTATGCTTTAGTACAGTCAAAAAAAAACAAAAAAAAACAAAATGTACATAGAAAAGATAAAAAAGAAACAGTATTTATTTATTTATTTATTTATTTTTGTCCAGACAATGAAAGGCAGAGTTGTTTGCACTGTTGCATTCTTCAAAATATCTTCATTTTTGAGTGGACTGGCCCTTTAAGCAGACCTATTACGCAGGTTAAGCGAATGTATAAATCATTGATAGATTCAGTAAATGTAGCCTAATGAATTCATTTGGAAGAGAGCGTAGTGCTCTGGCCGGGAGGCTTGTGCCGCTTAATTAAAACTGCTCTGTTATAAGCAGACACACTGTATACAGAGACCCTCTGGTCATATCCAGATTTGGAGCGGCTCCTTGCATTGGCTGCTTATCATTCTACTGTGTTTTCTAGATTCAGAATTATGAAAACTGATTGGATAAGCCTCGTTCAAAGCTGTACATGCACACCTGTGACCGCACATGAACTTAATTTTATATGAACGCGCCAAGTTGCTACAATTCTAAAGTTAAATTGATGAACTAAATTACTTGGCAAAGGAACTGTTTACTGTGGTAAACAGTTTTTCTTCAGAATTTCTGAAGAAAAAGTGGTGTTTTACTTTGAAAATACAACACAATTATAGGTTGTTGCCATGGGGTTGATAGGCGGTTGCATTATGGGATGCTCTGGAGGTCCAGCTAAGTACACTTCTTTGTTGTGGTAAACACACTTTTAACACATGGCCTGTTTTGGCTTATTGCTTTAGTTAAAATAATACTATGAAATATATATTTCTGCATATCTATCTATCTATCTATCTATCTGTTATGGGAACAACGAGACGTGAGGCATGCAGATCCATCTGCAGGCTTTTATTATGAAACAAAACACAGGCAAGGTCGGACAGTGGCAAACAGGTATAACACAGGCAAGACAAAGAGTATTCCTAGGACAAGCGTGGGCCTTCGATTGGCAAACAGTATCCAACAGGGCGAGGCAAAGAGAGATAATCCAGTTACACAGCAATAATCCAGGCAGGGGCAAAACAGAGTCTGAACGGCTAGCCAAAGGGGTAAATCCAGGAAACAAGGGCTAGGGTCAGAACATGAAAAAACAGGCAAGGCAATACAAAGACTAAGGTTACACGGAATGGCAGACTCGGACTAGGGAAACACGGAATGGCACGGTAAGGCAGCTAGCGCTAGGGGAGTGCTATACGCAGATCAATACTCGGCAACTAGATCAGGATCTGAGAGTGCTTTATGTAGTGTATGTAATAGCTCTTAGGTGAGCGTGTGATTGGTGACAGCTGTGTGATCGGTGCAATCAGCTGTGAGTGTGTGTGTGTGTCGTCAGTGCAATGGATGATGGGTATTGTAGTTCGTGGGTGACATGCAACAGTAGTGTAGTGCAAGAGTCAGTGTGGTGGAAGGCCGACCTCTGATGGTGAATGGACGGAAGACCATGAACCGGATTCGTGACACTATTTATCTATCTATCTATCTATCTATCTATCTATCTATCTATCTATCTATGTATCTATCTATCTATCTATCTATCTATTTTACATCCATGTACACACAAAAGCCGTCGTTCACTTGAGTGCTATGGCTGATTTTAATTTGTCAAAACTGTTTACCAGTACTGTGCCAGGCTATTACCACTGTGTCATCTGGGGAACAGATAGGTAATGAAAGATAGACAAAAAAGAGAGAGAATTGGAGACAGAGGAAGGAGAGGGGGGTTCATTTGAAGAGATGCTGTGAAGGGGAAAAATATAAAGATCCGGCACAGATTCATTATTCTTTCTTTTTCCCCCCTAAATCAATTATGCTTACATGCAAATCAGGCTAGTTTTCTATTAGCAATGAATTATTCAAATATTTACAGGATGTGTGAGAGAGGACGTCTTCGACTGTGTCAATTAAATGCTGAATTATACAATGTAGGTCTAATGTGTAAATCATAAAGCCTTCTTACAGCGAAGTCACATGTACACTTCATGTATGTAATTTAAGTTTCAGAGAATGATGCAGGTGTAACTCATATGTGATTTAAACACTTCCCATTGATCAAATTTCTTCTAGCTTCCGGGTTTCAGTAAAAAATGTAATTGTAATTTGATTTGTTTGTTTATTCTTATTATTTGCTTGTATTCTAGAGCATAAATTAGTAATAATATTTTTTTTTGTGCAAAAAAAAATAAATAAATAAAAAAATTTGGCTACTGTGCCTTTAAGACATTCATGCAAACATTTTCTGTGCATGCGGGCAGATCTGGGTTGTGTTTCCTGAAAGCATCCCAGACCGAAGTGGATCATAGAAACCATTGGCACCAACGATCTTTTTGATCTAGGCTTATGATGCTTGAAACGCAGCCCTGGGTGGTCATTCTCAACTTTCTGACTTCAAAAAGTTGCAAAAGTTTGAAACAAGCCATTTTTCCATCACAGTTTCAATAAACACACTTTTTAGACGGAGGAGAAAGTTTTCAGTTCTGAAACTTACAGCATGTTTTAGCACATCAAAGTCTTTTATTTCAAAAGGCCAAGAAAAATTAAATATTTCATGACATGACCACATGTTGCGCTATAAATAATCATTATTCCTCATTTTGTTTGGCTGGGTTTTTAAATCTTTAATAATAAAATAGGTTAATAAAGATTTAAAGAACTAAAATCAAGGGCGACTGAAGTGTGAGTTTGGTGAAACTGCAGTGAAGTGCAATTTATTAATTGAGACACAAAAACATTTGATTGGAAAAGATATTTTAAATCATTGCATTTATTAAAAACTTGTTTCCATATCATTGTTGATAAAATATTACAGCTTCTGTGGCTCTTTTAGTCTCACTAAGAGTTGTTTGGCAGATTCTTGTCTTTTTAATTTTATCCTGCTCTCACAGTTTGAAAAAGACAGCAGTCTTGCAACATGGTCACATGATTTAATGAACAATATCCCATAAATGATTCCAATGGACTACACAACAAATCTCTCGTTTCAAATTCTCACTTATGTCCTTCTCTGGTGTATTTTCATGGGAGGTGCATTAAAACATTATTTTCTCTACTTTTTTCTACTCTTTTGTCTTCTTCTAATCCCTACTGACATCTTTCACCATAGCATTTTTAGTAGGGAAAGTAATATCTCTTGTTTTTGAACTGTCTGTCAATGTTTGGTCTGTACCAAAGTTTGATAAATGCTGGAATTTTTGGGTTAATGCAACCTCTGGTTATGACCCTCTCAACATGAATCTTTCAGAAACGTTGTACTAACCCATCACGATTCAGTATATTTTTCAACTTCTCAAAAGTCTTTTTCTTCTCCCTTGTCTTTTTAGTACACAACATCTCTCCCTGTCACTCGTTCCTCCAAACAGAAACTCGCACTGACTTTGACAAATTTCACAACCCGAACCGTCGGCTCCTGGGCCTGGTGCCCGACAAGACTTGACATGCTTCGCTGGCCTGTACGACGCCGGGGAATCAATCGCTGTCCCTATTCATAATCCATACCTCACTGTACCCCGAGCAGCCATTTAAATCCTCATTTGTCCTCGGCGTCGCAGAGGTGAAAAGTTTATGAATAAAGAATTATTTGAACCGCACATTCACACCAGTCTGAGCGGTGATGTCCTAATTTTGACGGTATCATAATAAGCTGCTGAATTCTGTTATTTGTCACCAAGACTCCAGTGAATCTGGGGCGCTGAACGGTAAAATTTTAAGCAGTTTTTTTAATAAGTGTTTGCCATTAACCACCAGATTATGAATGATGACATAATGAATTGTTTATTTAATGACAGATGTTGTCTTTTCAAGATGGCAAGTTAATATTAGGTAACCTGCTTTCTTGATCTGCACTTAAGGGCAACCGATGAACAATGTCGAAATAGTCTCCCACCAAAACATTCAGAATGCACAAGTTTTGACATTCAAAACTAATGAGACCATAATAAACTAATGAGACCGCCCAGAGGCCTTCATTGAACATGAGGAGCTCATAAACAAGTTGCATGAAAATGTCAGCTAGTTCTGTGTAAAAACAAGACTCTCTACTCATTAGCACTGATCTGGAACTGGATATTCGTACTCAGATCAACTCTACGGAACCCAAAATGCAAATTCTTCCATCAGCACATGCAATATGAAGGGTAAGACAACAGCAGGCTCGTGTTGTACTTTCACACTGACCATGTTTCTGCTGTTTAACGGAGCTTCAGCTTTATACAGAAAATAAAGACAGAGAATTTACTTTAATAGCGGTCATAAATTATTAAATGGTTATCGGAAGTGTCCCAGTGAGAATTATTATTACAAACATGATCATCAGAAAATCTAATTTACATCCAAATGATAATTATTCTACATAGAACGGAACCCAAACAGGCTATAATCTGCTGAAATATTCTGAATTTAATCAAATTTGTTGAATATAAAGTGCTGTTTGCTGTCTGTCACTGAATGAGACTTCCAACAAGCTTGACAGACGTTTTTCAAACTTCGAATGAGTAGTTTGCTGTATTATTTTATGCATTTTAAATATGCCGTAGTGCACCAAACTGGGCAAAACTGTAGCCAATCCGTTTTGTGGCTATCAGATAAACCAAAGACTTTGACTTTACAGCTCTTGAATATTTATCATTTAAGTAAACATCTGTATCTGTGTATATACTGTGTATATATATCATAAATAAATAAATCTATCTATCTGTCTATCTATCTATCTGTGTATATATATATATATATATATATATATACACACACACACACACACACACATATATATATATACATATACATACACACACATACTGTATATACATATACACATATACAGTAAATATATATATATTTACTGTGTATATATATATATATATATATATATTTACTTATATATACATATAAATTATTTTTATGACAAGCAACCAGTAATTATGACTAAAAACTAAATTATTATTAAATACATTTAATATATTATTTTAGTATCAATTTATAAAACAAACAAAATGCATTTCCAGTAATATATTAAAATGAAATTCCATGGTAGTTTCCTAATGGTTTAAAGGCGAACACTTTTAAGTGTTTACCTAAAATATCAGGTTCCATATGTTTATTATTTGACCTGTGAAGTTAATGTTTATTTTGAGGAGGGACTACTTTTCTGTGCAGATGAAGATCTGGTTATGCTGTTTCGAGTAAATTTTCTCCATTTAAGGTATGTTGTTGTTGATAGTTTTATGTAAGCCAGATGTTCTTTGAACAGCTTTCTTATTCTTCAGCTCGTGGGATTTTGTTTGTATTGTGCATTGACAGGGCCTTTGATGGCAAGCCTCATAATTTTAGGAGGCTGAGGACAGACAGGAAAGGTCTTTTCTGCAGAAGAGACACCACTGACAAGGACATGCCCGTCTTTGTGTCCTCGTTTAAATCCCATGGAGAAGGCCACCGCACGGAGTCAACGTTCATTAGCATCACTTGCTGTTATGGAGGGGAATTAATTGGCCACCTCTTAATGACAGGGCACACTAATGCCTAACAATGATCGCCATCTGTGTTTAAGATCTCGCTCGGATTGCACAACGTGTGAAACATCAGAACTGTCCCTACAGACCTACAGACGTTGCTAGTACACATTTACTTTCAGATGCCAGGATAACTTATGTAATAACTAATGAACTTAATGGGCTGTATTATTGTTGTTGTTAAAAAAAAAAAAAAACAAACAAACAAAAGAAAAATCATTTCCCATAGTAAAATTATATTTCTGAGGGTGCCCTTTTATAGACTGAAGACTTATTGGAGTTCTGCATTTATTTTATTCAGTGTTTGAATTGAGTGACAATTCCATAAAATAAAAATACTGAACTTATTTTATTAAATAACTGTATTTTATTAAGTAAAATGTACAGTTAGAAAAATGTTTTGACTTTTTTTTGACAGTTTTTCATCAGAAAGTTCTTACTTAATGGGACCGATAATGCTGATTCTCGTCTTCACATAATAAAAGGTACAAATATTTAATTTATTATTATTCATACAATAACTTACTATGATAATGTCACAATACTGTCCATCTTGTCTTGTGTGTCCCCCTCCATGCCCTTATTTGGTCCTTCCTGTTCCTGTCCTCGTCAAGTTTGATTGTTATGATTTCATTCAGCTGTGTTTAGTTAATTATCATGTGTATTTATTTCCTGCCTGTTCAGTTCATTTTGGTCTGGTCTACTCGTTACTCCCCGGTGTTCCTGTGTGTCCCAGGCTTGCCTTGTCTTGCCCTGTCTGTTTTGGATTTATTAAAGACTGTATTTTGAGTTTACCTTCATCTCCTCGTTCATCCCTCGTGTGTGCACCGTGACAGAAGACCAGACAAACAGTAAGCGGCGCCCCTTCACCTCATTTTGTTTTGTTTGTTTTTTGAAAATTTTTAGTTTGTTTTGTTCCTGTTTGTTTGTCCCGCGGCAATGGAAATCGCCGCTCGTCTTTACCGCTCTAGCGCACGGATGAGTGTGGGAGTTCGGCGGGATGGCCGCGAGTCCGCTAGCTGCGTATCCCTTAAGCCCGCCGTCCACGGCTCCCTTGAGAACCAGCTCGCCACTCACCCGAGCACGCCACCGTCCGTGGCTCACCCAAGCGCGCTGTCCGCCGCTGTCTCATGCCCGCCGGCCGCCACTGACTCAAGCCCGCAGACCGCCGCTGACACCAGTTCCCCAGTCACGGCCAGGAGTGCCGTTCCCAGCCTGACCAGAGTCAAGTAATGGCTCCAGCCCCTGACCGGAATCTAGGTTTTTTTAAAGGTACTGTGTCCACGGGAACATTTTAATTAACCCAGTCCAGTCTTGTCTTGTCTATGGAGACTCGTCTGGGGCAAGCGGCTCCTCTGATTATGGCCACAGAGGCCATTTCCAGCCGCCTGCCTCCTTGTTGTTGAAGTAGAGGCGGTTCCTGAGAGTCCTTGTGAGGGCCCCTGACTCCACGTTCAGTCCAGGAAGGGCTGTGGATCTCCCGTCATGCCCAGTAGGCCTCAGATTCCGAGCTTAGCCCACGGAGGGCTTCCTGTTCCTGTGGATTGTCTTGTCCTGTGTTTGTACAGCCCACGGAGGGCACCTGTTCCCGAGTTTCGCCCATGGAGGGCACCTGTTCCCGAGTGTCGCCCACGGAGGGCTCCTGTTCCCATGTTAAGCCCCATGAGGGCTCCAGTTCCTGAGTTCAGCCCGTATGTTCCCCCAAGGAATAGGACAAAGGGGTTCCGGCTGTTGTGGCCGGGCCGAGGGGACCGAGGCCATGGCCTCCAGAGATCCCAGCTCCACCATGGCCTCCAGAGCTCTCGGCCCCGCCATGGCCTCCTGAGATCCCTGCACCACCATGGCCTCCTGTGCTCCCTGCACCACCATGGCCTCCTGTGCTCCCTGCACCGCCATGGCCTCCTGAGATCCCTGATCCGCCATGGCGCCCGTTTCCTGTCTGTCCATCCTGGAGGCCCCATCCTGTATTACTGTCTGTGTCTGTCTTGAGGGGCATCCAGAGTACCCATCCCCCCTCTCCGGTGGTACTGTTACGGCGCGTGTCGCGCCTTACAGGAGGGGGGAGTAATGTCACAGTCCTGTCCGTCTTGTCTTGTGTGTGTCCCCCTCCATGCCCTTATTTGGTCCTTCCTGTTCCTGTCCTCATCAAGTTTGATTGTTATGATTTCATTCAGCTGTGTTTAGTTAATTATCATGTGTATTTATTTCCTGCCTGTTCAGTTAATTTTGGTCTGGTCTACTCGTGGTACCCTGGTGTTCCTGTGTGTCCCAGCCTTGCCTTGTCTTGCCCTGTCTGTTTTGGATTTATTAAAGACTGTATTTTGAGTTTACCTTCGTCTCCTCGTTCATCCTTCGTGTGTGCACCGTGACAGATAATCTCTATGTTTTTACCTTTGTGCTGCTAAAATAGGCATTTTTAGCGAAGTTATCAGTAATGTAAGCAAGGTTGCGCACCATTCAGAAATGAATTCAGAGCAGATTTGAATTTTTATTCAATTTCTAAATTTGAATTGAAGAAGCAAAAAGAATGCAAGTTTGCAATTAGTTTAATTGCAAGCAAATAGAATGAAAATGAACTAAAATTCAAATAACTGCAATAATTTCGTTTAAAAAGTGAGGCTTATCAAGGCAAGTTTTGATAGTTTGAATCTTTGAATAGATGCTATTGATAGAAATTTGTGATTAGTTTACATATTAATAATTTAGATGAATTTATAGTATTAAAACAATAAATTAAAGTTAATTAATAAAAAAATAACTTGTGAAACAGGGTTGAAGAACACTTAATTTGCCAGAATGCATTGCCTGTTTTGAATTTCTTTCAATAACGTCAATAAATTCAACAAATTTCTATTTATTTGTTCCAATTCAGTTCGAATTCACACACATTGAAAGGAATCCAGTTTTTCTAGTGAATCGAACACAGAAAGGACCAAATTATTCTCATTATTGGTCATTACTGTGAGTATGCAATCATTGCTGATGTTTTCTTTCATGTTATTGCAGGTGTTATCATTTTAGTATTCAGATAATCATCGATGAAGTTTTATGCAAGACAAGTTGCAGAATTTGTACATCAATAGACCAGCCTGTTGCGCAAATGCCATGAAAAAGTACATGGACTATGCATGATGCAATTTCAGCACCATAATGGCACAGAAAGTTACTGACATCATCAAAGCAGAGAACAGGTGTCCGATAAAAGTTTTGAGGTAGATTCGGTGTGAAAAATGGGAGGAAGAAAAACATGACGGAGAGGTTAATGAGAAAAGAGAAATGGAGAAGGGCAGCAGTGTGGCTTGATCCAGCTCTTCAGCTGCGAGGCGGCAGTCAGTTAATCAGGTCATGTAGCCTGATATGATAATCCCAAGGGCGCAGCATGAAAGCAGAGGCTAACACCACGCTGACAGTGAGGAGAGGTGAATCTGATGGGAGCTGCTATTTGGGAGGTGCTTTTAAGATGTCTCCTCTGAATCATGTTCAGAAGGTCTTGTAGTCCCGCACTCGCTCTACCTTCAGGCGTGCTGGTGTATTTAGTTGAGTGTGTATTCGGTCCAACCAGATTGACACCTCCATCCATAGGGAATTCGCTAGCAATGAATTGTGCTGTTGATAGTGTTTATTTGTACACGTCGTCTGTGCTATGTACAATGAGCAAGCCATATAGGCAAAGCAAAGTGGTTCACCTCATAATATTCCCAATGAAATTTGAGGCAAATGATAGAGGTCACCTGGATATTTCCAGGTCTCAACAATAAGGATTTTTCTTTAGTTCCCCAAGGCTAGCAGTTCAGACTTTTACATTTATTTTTTTTTCTCACACCGTAACAAAATAACTAAATAAATAAATACATTTTGTTTGTATGTGTGTGTGTGTGTGTGTGTGTGTATATATATATATATATATATATATATATATATATATATATATATATATATACACACAGTTTTTTTATATATATATTATTAGTAATATTTAAATTGATTCAAATTCAATTTAAGTCATTTCAACTTTTCAACTTAATTAATCTGTCTTAAAAAATCAAGTTGAATCTCATATAACTTGCAATTGAAATTGGTTTAATTTGATTAAATTAAAGTAATGGAAAACATATGTTGTGTCATGACTTATATAATGATATTATATTAAATAATTCCATTATTTAAATATCCATTTTATTTTAGCAGTCTTTTTAGAATGCAACATTTTTATATGATTTTATATTTCAAATGTTCTTCACAAAACAATTCACAGCAAATAATTAATTCAGTTTTTCATTTTCAAAAATACCTCACAGGAACTTATACAATAGGAAATTATAAAGTTGTATTGTATCTCAATGAAATGATAAATGTATACTTTTTATGTATTTTTCTATTTTTATTTATTTATTTATTTTTGCTAAAAAATTCTAAATTCTAATGGATACTCCAAGTCATTTGCAAATGATCAAAAATACAATAAAACATTTCGGAAACACTTTACAATAAGGTTCCAATAGTTAACTATATTCAATGCATTAACTAACATTAACAATGAGCAATACATGTGTTACAGTATTTATTAATCTTTTTAAAAGTACATTTGTGACCTTGGACCACAAAACCAGTCATAAGGGTACATTTTTAAAATTAAATTTAATTGAATTTTTAAAAGCTTTCCATTGATGTATGGTTTGTTAGGATAGGACAACTTTTGGCTGAGATACAACTATTTGAAGATCTGTAATCTGAGGGTGCAAAAAAATCTAAATATTCAGAAAATCACCTTTAAAGTTGTCCAGATGAAGTTCTTAGCAATGCATATTACTAATCAAGAATTAAGATTTATAATTATGGTAGGAAATTTACAAAACATCTTCATGGAACATGATCTTTACTTAATATCTTAAAGATTTTGGCATAAAAGAAAAATCAAAAATTTTGACCCATACAATGTATTTTTGGCTATTTCTACAAATATACTCTTGCGACTTAAGACTGCTTTTGTGGTTCAGGGTCACAATTTGTATGTATTTGATGTATTTTTTTCTCAAATAGACCCTTATCAAACTCTTACAGCCCCCACTTGAAAACCCCTGAGATAATGTAAAGAAACATTTTTAATTAATATCAGAAATCATAATGTTTATCTTTGCGAGGCTTTGCGAGACAACACTAGAAGTATAGACAACACAGAACTGTCCCTATAGAGCCAATGACAGTTCCATCAACTAGCCTGAATTCTTCTCAATGGCCCCAAGCCATCGGCCCATCCTTATTGTTGAGCTCTGATTGCTATAGCACAGTGGTTCTCAAACTTTTTTGGTCACGCCCCCCTTTAAACCTATAAAAAAAAACAAAAAAAACAACTTAATTTTATTTTTTTTTTAAATTATATAATAAATAAAAAGAAAACAGAATAGAAAAAGAATAGAGCAAGCTACTGTTAGAGGCCTTTTTTGCTTTTGTTAATTGTATAATAAATAAAAAGAATACAAATAGATAGAATACAAAAAGATTAGAAAAGCTAGTGTTAGTTTTTTTTTAAGAAAACAAGCAGTAAATGAATAGAGTTCAAGTCTAAAAGGGACAATTATTTAACCATTTATTTTAACAACAATTTTTGACAATTATTATTATTCTCTCTGTATTTTTTCATTTTTATTTATTTATTTTTTAAAATTTTTTATTTAATTTTTTTCTAGGTTTCATGCTGTCCACTAAGGCATAGGACACACACAGGCCTTTCCTCCTCACCAACGAAATTAACATCTACACTGGACGCGAGCGGCAAAATACAGTGACACTGTTTACACTAGATAAAGCACAGCGCGACATGACAAATCCCTGACATTAAACTGATGCCTTGTTCTATTTATGATGCACTGACACAAAGTTAAAATGATTTGCAACACTTGCTTTGTCGCGTCCAGTGTAGACTGTTGCGGTGCGTCGCGACAACTGTAGCGTCCGGTGTAGACACGGTGAGTGAAGCCGAGAGCAAGATATTCCTCGTCATATTTTCTGCATTTAGCTTTTGAATTACCAGCACCTTCCTGGGTCTGTGCAACTTCATCTATGGCTTTTCTCTTCCCTTTCACACACCAATCCATCTCCCATTCTAAGTTACGTCCTTTGGCTGTTTACTGTTTTATTTCTTTTCTTTTTCTGCTGATGGCCTGCGCGGGCGCCCCACACTTTGAGAACCACTGCTATAGCATCTTCACTAGTATGCATGTCTGTGTTTGTTTGTCCCTGTATGTACTCTATGAATACACATCTGTGATTCAGCCTGTATTTCCTGCCATCTCGATGAATCAGTAAGAGTGAGGTGAGGGATGAGCTGTGCCCTTCCACCTCAGCAGTCAGAGAAGTGTACGATTCAAACGAATAAGAAGCTTCCAGCCATGTTTGAGGGATGTCAAGGTGTCAGAACTGGAGCTGGGCCGAGTCCTGCTGAAATGCACTGTGTGAAGACGTTCCCCAAGGCTACAGTAAAGGGCCGAACGCTCAAATGTCAGCGGCTGACTCTTCCCTTCAGTAGAAACAGCACCAACTACTGATGAAAACAGCCATAAACCTCTTTGGCAGGTTAGGTTTCAGTTGACAGAACTTCCCAACAAGTAAGTCACATGATGACAGCCATATATGTATGAGCTGAGGTGAGACACAGAAGATAACTCAATGCTACCGGGCAGGGTTAATATACTATTCTGAAAATGTTACTAGTTCTTATTTTCATTTCCTACTGTGGTTTTCAATTTCACTTTAGTTTTAGTCAGTAGGTACCAGTGACTGAATGGTTTTTCCCTCCTTGAGTATGAGCTCCATATTAATATTGTCCTATCATATTACATTAAAATAAAGTGTGACCACATTTTTCAGTTTTTATTTTGCACCTTATTTCATAACACCATGAACTGTTCAATCTGGATACAATGGCAAACACACTTTCTCAGAAACGGCACTATACTTAAGTTTGTTTTATTTGTTAAAGAAGTGTTATTTGTCATATTCGGAAGAATACAGCATACTGCAGCACTTACTAAGAAAGAAATGTTCTATAAATTGTTTCTGGCTCTGGCATCTCTGGGGCATTTATGATTCAGCAGCATAGACTGAATGCGCTCAGGTGTGCCGTCAGATTCCCGCACCAGATAATACCTATAGCTGCAGGGTTTCAAGTTCATGGTACAGAATCTCATATTCAAGAGTTATATATATTCAAGACTTTTAAGGCCATTTGGATCAAACTTCTTTACAATTTTAATGTTCCCTTTACGCCGTTTCATGGAGACAGCTGTACCATTATTTGCTGTAAACATTTTGCAGCATTTTGGACTATTATTGTGGACTCTCAGAAAAAAATGTACAAGGCTGTCACTGGGGTGGTCTCCTAAGGCAGTGGTTCCCAACCACGTTCCTGGAGGCCCCCAACACTGCATGTTTTCCTTGACTCCTTAATCAAACACACCTGATTCAGATCATCAGCTCATTAGTAGAGACTCCAAGACCTGAAATGGGTATGTCAGACAAAGGAGAGATGCAAAATGTGCAGTGTTGGGGGGCCTCCAGGAACGTGGTTGGGAACCACTGTCCTAAGGTACAAAATCTAAAAGGTACATCTTTGCACCCCTAAATGTTACATATTATTACCTCAAAGGTACATATGTGACCCTGGACCACAAAACCAGTCATAAGGGTCAATCGAAGTTTATACGTCATCTGAAAACTGACTAAATAAACTTTCCAATGATGTATGGTTTGTTGGAACAGGACAATATTTGGTCGAGACACAGCTATTTGAATATATGGAATCTAAGAGTGCAAAAAAATCTAAATATTGAGAAATACCCTGCAATTGAATTTTTGGTATACTAAACTGGTATACTTAAAGTCTGCTAAACTAGTGCTGAAGTCCAACTAAACATACCCTGAAGTATATTTGATTGTGCTAAAGTGGAGCTATTGCAAGTATACTTCAGATACACTTTAAATATCTTGCATTTAATGACTGATATTATTCAAAGATCATACAATCCTCATCAATAGTGAGACTAAAACACATTTTAGGCTTAATATTAAGAAATGTGCATTCTGCACTCCAAATAAAGTTTAATTATAATTTTTATATCAGTAAGTCTTGAACAATACAGTGCCTTACGAAAGTATTCATACCCCTTCAGTTTTTTCACGTTTTGTTATGTTACTGCCTTATGTTAAACAGCTTTAAATTACTTTTTTTCCACATCAATCTACACTCCATACACCGTAATGATTAAATGATTAATAAGTATTCATACCCTTATCCAGGACAGCTGAAATTTAGCTCAGGAGCATTCATATTGCTTGTAGATGTTACTACACTTTGAGTGAAGTTAACCTGTGGCAAATTCAATTGAATGTGTATGATTTGGAAAGGCACACACGTCTTAATAAAAGGTTTAACAGCTGATAATGCATATCAGAGCAAAAATCAAGCCCTGAGGTCAAAAGAACTGCGTCAGAAACAGGTTTGCGTCAAGCCATACACCTGGGGAAGACTTCAGAAAAAAATTCTGCTTCATTGAAGGGTCACAGAAGCATGTAGTCTCTGTTTCCCTTTATGGAAGAAGTTTGAAAAAACCAGGACTCTTCCTAGAGCTGGCCTCCTGGCCAAACTGAGCAACTGATGGAGAAGGGCCTTGTCTAGACTGGTGACCAAGAACCTGATGGTCACTCTAGTTGAGCTCCATGATCATATGTGGAGATAGGAGAAATCTACAGAAGGACAAACATCACTGCAACACTCCACTAATACGGTCTTTATGGTGGTGTGGCCAAACTCAATCCTCTCCTCAGTGAAGACACATGAAAACACACTTGGAATTTGCAAAAAAAGCACCAAAAGGACCCTCAGACTGTGAGAAACAAGATTCTCTGGTCTGATGAACCTCAATTCCAAGCATCACGTTTGAAGGAAACCAGCTCCGCTCATCAGCTGCAGAGTACCATCCCAAAAGTAAAGTGTGCTGGTAGCAGCCTCATGCTGTGGGGCTGTTTTTCAGTGGCAGGGACTGAGGGACTCGTCAGAGTAGAAGTAAAGCTCTGTGCTCCAAAATATTGAGATAGCCTTAATGAAAACCCAGTCCAGAGCATTCAGAACCTCAGACTGGGCAGAAGGCTCACCTTCCAACAGGACAATGAACCTAAACACACAGCAAGAGTGGCTTATAAACAACTCTGTGAATGTCCTTGAGTGGCCCAGCTACAGCCTGGGATTGAACCCAGTCAAATATTTCTGGAGAAACTTGAAAATGTGCATCTGACCGCATCCAACCTGACAGAGCTTGAGAGGTGAAGAAGTGAGGAGAAGAATGGCAGATAATTGCCAAATTCTGATGAGCAAAGCTTGTCACATCAAACAAAAAAGACTTGAGACTGTAAAGGTGCTTCAGATAAATATTTAGTTAAGGGTATGAATACTTATGCAATGTACTTATTTCAGTTTTTTTTTATTTTTAATAAATATAAGAGGTTATGACAATTCTGTTTTTGGTTTGTCAATATGGTGTATAGAGTGTAGATTGATGTGGAAAAAAGTAATTTAAAGCAGTTTAACATAAGGCAGCAACATACACAAAACATGAAAAAAAAAATTAAGAGGTATGAATACTTTCGCAAGGTACTATATGTCAGTTAATAGATTTGAATTATAATTAGCATGAAATAAATGTATTTTAAACATATAATCCTTTTTAGTAGGAAAACTAGACAGCATTTGACTGAATACACCAATAATCTGAAGATGAGATTGTAATTCTGTTTACGTTCACATTCATACTTTGCACTTTTTGCTTTTCCAAACTCATATTTTTAATTTAGAAATATTTTTACTGCTATTTTTCACCTTTGAAATAGTTTACATTAACGTTAATAACTCTGCTACACTGAGCCCTGACAAGTTTTCAAAGTATGTGTCCATCTGAAATGAGCTAAAGAAACGGCGGTTCTGACGAGTCAGGGCTACTGCGAGCTGCCGCCGAGAGGAGAGAGAGGAGAGGATAAGCCGAAGATTGCCTGGGAGAATTTCATAAAGAGGCCCCATGCTGGTCGAACGAAATTGAGAGGGAGACACTGAGTGTGGCATCATGCTGTCGCAATCTCAGATGTGTTAGACCATTTACAAGAAGAGCGGCACAATCGTGCTAGTTTATACAACCGGGCGCAGATGAGCGTTCTCCATCGCAGCGTGAAAAGACATCGAGTTCGAGATATAATTGAACCCTAGAGCTAATTGAAAGCTTCTTACTGCTATCTTTTCTAATTAATCATGACAAAAAAAAAAAAATAAAAAATCCCTGATGTCCAAATGCAAAAAAAGATGCAAGATATGAAGTTGTTTTATGGGGTGTTTGTGCAGGATGAAGAATAATGCAGGGCCAGGGAGTCCTGTCATCTAATCAAAACACTGTATTCACTGACATTTGGGACTCAGAGCTTCCTATACCACAAGGGCCCGACTTTGCCAGGGTGACATTTAGATTGAAAGGGAAACTTTGAATGTTAGATAGTGTGCTTTACATTGCACAGCATCAATCAAAAAAAAAAAAAAAAAAAAAAAAGAAAGAAAGAAAGAAAGAAAGAAAAAGAGCCTGTATTTTAAACAGGGGTGTGCACCATTCAGAAATGGATTGAGAATGGCTTTTAAATTCCAATGTTCTTTATATCCATACAGTATAGTCTATAAGATTTTTAATGTTTTTTAAATAATTGTTTTCTGCTCACCAAGCCTGCATTTTTTTGATCCAAAATACAGAAAAATCAGTAATATTGTGAAATATTTTTACTATTTAAAATAACTTTCTATTTGAATGTATTTTAAAATGCAGTTTATTCCTGTGATGACAATGCTAAATTTTCAGAATCATTACAGAATTAGTGTAGTGTAATTATACAACATAATTAAATTATTAAAGTCTCTGTAGAAAGATTCATGTTTAGCAAATGGGGCCATTTTGGAAAGCAATATGAAATAATGAAAGTTGTGGACTGTATTTTGGGAAATTCTGAAATGTATTTGAAATTCATGGTTTCAAATTGACTAATTGAAGCGGACTTATTGAGTGCTTATTGAAATGAACCTCAGATGAGATTGCATTTTCTGTGTCCATTTTTAGTATATGGTCCTGTAATTAAAAACATAACTGCATAGATGGGCTTCTGGGACTTCAGAACCAAATGTTTTTAGTAAAGTCCAAATTTTTTTTAAATCATCACATTGTCTTTGTCAATAAAATTTCATGCATAGTCTGTTTTGAGGATAATAAAACTATTCCAGATCTTTTGAATACTGCTATATTCCTCAAACGCCGCAAGACAGACTTTTATCTACTGGCGTAATGTTGCTTATTCTGCAATAAAAGATAAATGTTATTTAAATTATGATGCAGCAGTCTGTTCTGCAGACAATAACAAAAAGATTAGCTGTTTTGTGAATAGTTTCCTCTATCTAGATGTATTTAGCATTGATTATTTCACACATATGATTCTAACAGCGAAGCAGAATATCCAGTTGTGCTTGAGGAGTTGCGATTCATCCAAAACTTATTGCAGGCATTTTGCCATGAACCTTGCAAACTTTGGTATATTAAACGCATATGATTTTTTATCATTAAAATGAATGCAGCTGTGCTGCAACTGAAGCAAACAATTAAAACTAGGCCTTAAATGTACAGTTTATTAAAAAATTAAAAAAAAATCTGTTTTCTACTAACCCTCACACCGCTTAAACACCTGTATGGTTTTTATTCTACTGTGAAACAGATTTTCAGCAAATAATGACTTATATTTTGTTCCTCTGTTCCTTACAGTAACTATCATATGGCTTTAGAAGATTAGAAATATTTCAGAGTTGAATACTACTTTTATACTAGCCATTTTGGGAGCTTGACTCCTCAAGTTACTTTTCACTTTTGTTGCATAAAAATAGAGCAGCCTGGACATTCTTCTAAATGTCTCCTTTTGTGTTCTACATAAGAAAGAAAGTCATACAGGTTTGGAACTACATGAGGGTAAGTAAATTATAACAGAAAGGATTATTTTTCAATAGGATGAATATTTTGAATATTGAACCTAGTCATACAATTGTTTAGGTTTTTTTTTTTTTTTTTTTTTTTCAACTGCTTACACACAAAATCTTTACTTGTCACATAATTTCTGAAACCTGACTCAAACAAGAGAGCCACACACCAAATCTGCAAAACCATACACGAATTCTTGGCCTTTGACTCAGTTTTCAGTTTCACAAAACACTTTTTGCAAAACACAACACACTATGTAACATACACAAATCTAACAGGAATTAATATTATGGCAAAGGTGTTTGCAAATGTTTGGAGATGTGAGATGAGATGTGCTTGAGATGCGTTTGTGATATTTTGAATGCAATGCTTCATTTTGCAAGAGATGTGAGGCATTTTGCAATTCTTGGATTTGTGTGTAAAAAAAAAAAAAAAAAAAAAAAAAGAGGCAAAATTTTGAAAACGTGTGTAAGCAGTTGAAAAAACTGTAATCAGTTTCAAATGCTGTTATCTGTGATATGAAAACAGCATCAGATGACCTCCGCCACTGGTGCTGCAGCAGCTTTACATTAAAATCTCCTTGCTCCGAGATGTTAGCATTCAGCCGCATGTTAATGTCACCTATTTCCATTTGAAGGGTACGACACGGAGGAGGTCAGGACATATGTCTCTTCCACACAACGTGGAACCTCAGGTGCACGGAGCTGAAAATAGGCTTTGCCATATCAGATGCCTACATGCCTGGGCCTGCAAGCGGCCATCTTGACCTTTTTCAGTATTCATTCCCCAATCGCATCAGCAGTCCCTTAGCCAGTCAGAGGGTGGGGAATTTGCAGGTCAGCGCTACCACTTCAAAGGAGAGGTGGCAGAGTGGGCGGAGGAAGGGCAATGACCTCCGTGAGGTGCTGGGCTTATCTGACAGTTGAAATGAGATGCGATTTCCCAGTGAGGGGTAAGAGCAGCTAAGGCGGACTAGAAAATGGCCCGTCCTCAAACAAGCTTTAATGTCAAGTAATCTCATTGTGGGGGGAAATTGTGTTGTGGGTGTTATTGGGGATGGCAGTGAACATAACACTGATCTGACAAAAGTAAAATGAACTGTTGTAGTTTTCAAGTTTCAAGTTTCAAAGTTTCAAGTTTCAAGATATTCACACTATTTAGTTGCCCCATACTCTAAGAACTTTTAAATTTTATTTAATTTTATTTATTATTTTTTTATTTATTTTCTTTCTTTCTTTCAATAAAGAACAACATGAGAAAGTTTTGGCAGTGAAGCATTCCTTTAACACTAATTTCACATTCCCAGTAGAGGTTTTGGTGTAGACCCAGGTTTGTTTGCACATACTGTTTAATCAATGTGAAAACCACTTTCCTCGTGGTTGATATGAATGTGAACTAGAGCTGAACTTCTATTGATTGCTCATATTTTGCAGTCTGATTGCTAGTTTTGGGATGCACATGTTTGTATCTGTCTGACAAAAACAAATTTGAAAAAAAAGTTTATAGCTTGATACTTGATGACATCCTTTCTAGTTTGTGCAAGTGGACGCTTTTGGTCAGATTAAGCTGCTAAATTGAACAGACTTATGTAAAAGTCTGGCTCTGTGAGACTAGGGGGGAGTCAATAGTCAGTATTAAAGGAACCTGCAGGGCTGGATCAATATAGAGAGTAAGCTGAGTCAATGTCCCCCTACAGAAACATACATAGAATGTGTGTGTTTGTGAGATTTGACGGTAGGAATTTTCTTTCATCTTTGAGATGCATAAACCAGGTCATCCTGTGACACCAAGTTGTGTTGTGTGGTCAGATACATACTCGAGCTCAAACCACCCTCAGACAGCGAGACAAATCTGTTAGGCTTCAGTATACTGAGGGATTATACGAACTTGTGAAATGTCATGTCACACATTTTAAATATTTATATATGTGCACTTGTACTAGAGTCTTCCAAAAATGACATACTATAGCACAGATTCTTGCTAAGGCAAACAACACTTGCTATTGATCATGTTTAGTTTCAGGGGGGTTTCAAAACCCTTAACCCTAAGTGTTAAACTTTAGTGTAGTGTAATTATACTATAACTGTTTTAGATCGTCCTCGCCCGCTTAATGCCTTGTTTTGGCGCTCAATATCCATATCCATATCCAACACGCATCCAAAGGAAAAAATAAACTTGAAGTGGTTATTTGGCCCAAAGTTTTTGGAAATAACCTCTGTATCTCACAGAGTGTGTTTGCAATCCAAACACTTTAGCAGCCGTTTGAATTCTGAGTCCTCTGAGACCGCCACATATGAAGCGAGTCCTCATTTTGAATTTCAAATACATTTCAGCAGTTCTCAAAATTCATCCATAACTTGTCACTCAGGGACAAAGCAGTTGCTTTTACAAACGGCCCCATATGCTTAATATGAATCTCAAATGACAGTCCATGGAAATGTACGTCCTCGTAGGGCAAAATCATTGCATTTTATGTAAAATTAAATGATTAACATTACTTTGAGGAGGTCAAATGATAAATAAAAGAAGCTGTGAAAATAAATAACCCTCATTATTTTGTTTCATGCTAGATTGTCAGTATTTATCTCGCTTTTTCTTTCTTTTTTTTTTTTTTTCACACGCATGCACTCTTTTAGTGGACCATTCAAAGCCTTACCAAACAAATCAATACATTAAATTGGAATAATGCTCCTAATGGCTCCCATTCAATACTTGCCATTTGATTTCAGAGGGGTGGCAGGGTGGGCCTGCTTAGCTACAAAAACACAAATGAATAGGCCCCAAATTGAAAAATCCATTGTGTGCTTCTCTTCTGCCATGATTTCAGTCTCCCGCTTCCTTTGTGATGCACGTTGTCTTAATTGAACTCATATTTGAATGAAATAGGCTACGTATTCTACTGTGTTGTACTTCGGTTGCCTTTGAGACCACAGCCTTCGCTGCTTTTCACAGATTGCCATTTTCTGTTTTGTGGAAATAAATTGAAATGATAGGACTGGGGTAAAAATACTGAATGTGGCCAAATACTGATTTAATGGTCTAATGCTATTATTTTTCAATGATGGAGAAAAATGTGACTGTGTAAAAAATCACATCTCTGTAATAGTTAAATTGGAATAAAATGGAGAATTTAGCTGAATTTAAGTCTCCTGCTTCAATGACTGTTCTCCTGAGAAGAAGACTCAGTAAGCTCACATGTGTCTCCTCTAGAGTTTCAGAGGAGGTCTCAAGAAAGTGGCCATGAAAGCAGGCTCAGAAACAGAAGGTTTGATGTCGTATTGATGTATTGATCAGCATTGATGTTGTAATCCCTGTTGAGGGAAAACCAAAGTGCATTGAATGTGATCCGTTATTGGTGGGATTTGAATGTGACAGATCAGAAATCTGACACCGCTGAAGAACTCACAAAGGGAGAACCGGAGATTAATGGGTCTATGATAAAGGGTCAGGAGTCCAGAAGACTATAGGACACACACAGGTCATTACTACTACCACTCTGATGCTGCGTTGATTCTGTGTAAATATCATACAGAATCAGACCAGCTGTTCTGCTGTCATAACAAAGCATATATTTCAAAATTTAAAATTATAATGTCACTTTTCCGTTCATTGTGTTTCTGTATTCGTAATTTAAACCGTGACGTTCAAATAATTAATGCAACTTCTATGTCCCTTGCAATGTAAAGATGGCAATATTTTAAATAAATTTTGATCATACTGCTTACAGAAGGAAACCTCATTGATTAATTTCAGGGTTATTTAAAACTTAAATTAAAACTAAAACTAAAACCATTAAAAAACATTAATTGAAATAAAATAAATGTTAACTAATAAAATAAGAGATAAAAACCCAACTTATTTTATTGTATTTACCATGGCATCATTTATCATTTTATTTTATTTTAACTTTAAGTAAAATAACTAAAACTAACATTTAAATAAAAATGAAAACTATATAGGCATATATGAAAAAATAATAAAATGACAAATGTTTGAAATGAAAGATTTGAGGATGTTTCTGAAAGTCTACTATACCGTTTTATAGAATTACTTCCTGAAATTACCACACAAGCATATTCATTTTTAGCCACGACTTAGAGAATTCTGGCACTGCATAACTGGAATGACGATACCGCAGCGGATGCACGTAACCCTGAGAGAGTGACAGTGAGTGTTGGTAGTGGCCACTAATTCTCTTCCTCCTATCTCTGTACTTAATCATCCAATCAATCTTGCCTTTGACAAAGGCTCCTGTGATAGAACATCTCTGCCTGCAATCTCTTCTCCATCTCTGCTGCTCTCAGGCCTGTGGGGAAAGAGAGAGAAGGACTGTGTGGAGGGGGTCTTAATCTACTCATTCAATTCCTGCCAATGCTCATTGCTCTCTCTCCGTTTCAAAGGGCAAATGGAGTATGCGGCTAAAAAACACCACCACCAAATTGTCTCTTCTGAGTTCTCTTTCCTTCTCTCTCGCACTTTCTCTCTAGTTTTCTTGCTCTTTTTCATTGTTTCTTTCCCACGGCATGTGGTGGCCTTCTGAAATGAGCATGTTTTGGTGTTTCTAGTCAAGTGTAAATGAATGTTCCAGTTCAATTTGACGATTACATGGTTTCCAGGTTAAAGGCATGTTGGAAAGCATTTAGCTGACTCTGTCAACAACCAACTAATATTCCATTCCTGTGCCTTTTGAAATCCTGAAAGCTATGAAAAATGAATATGCTTGTGTTAAGGCAAGACAATGTAGGTGAACAGGATAAAAATGTAAAAATAACTAATTTAGGAATCACCATACTTTTCCCGTTTGACTTATTAAGGTGCATTAAGACTCACTGTTTTTCTATATAAAAAGTTTTCTGAAATGTTTAAATATGCAAATGAGGCATTAACAAATTAAATATGCACAAATGTATATATACAGTATTTCGAGAATAGAAATTGAACACTGGATAAAGTCAGGATTAAAATTCTTATTTCATTTTATTGACATATAAGAATTATTGATATATAAACCAGAAGATACAGTTAGAAAAAAAAAATCACCATATTTTTAAGTATGAAATTTCACAATTCAGGCAAATGTTAACAAAAAATAAATAAATAAATAAATAAATAAAAATAAAAAAATGAATGAATGAATGAATGATTGAATGATACTGATGTGGATATTTCAGGCTCAATGCAGGAGAAAAATAAAAAATAAAACTTTTTTGAGAAAACTGTCTTTAAAGATATGTATTATAATTGAAATCTACAGACCAAATAGATGAAGTGTAATAAAAGACTTAAATGTGTAATTTAATTGTTTTCTTTTCACTATTCTGAAATAAGAATAAGTTATGGATAGTCCAAAATCTCAAAATTGGCCAGTGCCTGGAAATCACAATACTTTTGCCTGCAATGTCTTGCCTTAAGGAAGTATAACTGATTTTCAGAAATATGCTTAGGCACTTAAACTAATATCGAGTATTGTTTTCATGCCTTGCCCATTATTTGCAGTCACACAGCGTTCATTAATAGCCCAGCCAGTGTAGACATGTTCTTTGTTAATAATGGTCGAGAACAAGTTTTGTTGCGTCGCAGCATGCTGCTCGATTCCAGGGAAGATGCCATTTTAAGGCTATTTATTGAAGATTTATTTATTTCTCTTGTTGTAAACAGATCTGAATTGCTTGTTTTACTGCAGAGCCCATATTGTAAGTGAATTCCTTTTTTTTTCTTAAAAAAAAAACATATATTTTGTGGAACTACAAATTATTCTTGTGATTTGGTCATTAAGTAGCCTAATAACGAAAAGGGTCTGTGGCTCTGCTCTATTATAGATCAGTGGTTCAGGGCCACTCGTTTAGATTTGCTTAACTTTTGATCCTGTTTGGTAATATTTGTTTTGATTTATTTTTATATTGTTAATTATATTCTCATCTGATTTTTTTTTTTTGGAGGAGGCAAGGCTTGCCTTTTCACAGAACGCCCCTGCTTTCTGTAGCTTTCCACCCCCGGCATCTCTCTCTCTCTCTCTCTCCCTCTCTCTCTCTCTCTCTCTTTCTGTGTGTCTCAAAATGAAGCTCTTTGAATTCCTCTCTGATGTAAGGAACTTGTGAGATGTGGATGGGCTCAGTATGAGAGCCTCGATTTGATGCAATGAGTTTGCTTTCAAGATGTCACTCCATCCTTCTTTCTTGCTTCCGTTCTTCCTTTTTCTCTCATCTCATAAAATCTCGCCCACTTGCTCCCCCTTGTCTCACTCTGTTATGTATGCACAGTCACTCTTGTGCCACATGCGCAAACATTCATCTGATATTATATTTGCACAATTATGACATAGGGCCTTGCAGGGTTCCTTAACACGTACACTGGAATTACCAGCAAAACAGTCCCTCTGATGAGACAATCTCTGTGTATACACAGGCGAAAGGTGATGTATGTTGTTACTTTCTCTTATTCCAGTTCAAAACTGAAGTGTGCATTTTTTGCAATATATATATATATATATATATATATATATATATATATAAATATCCACCTTTTTCCTGAGTAACTGATGAGCGGAGCCATGATGGATTCTAACTTCTGATTGGGGGTGCACTCATGTTCAGGTCTTCATAGAAAACCATGTTACATTGGGGTAAAAAAAATCAACTGAATTAAAAAAAAAAAAATCATAAAAATGTGCACAAGGTTAAGCTATGCTTTTGTTGATTGCCACAGTAACAGCAACAAACTTATGGAATTCCTGTAAAGTACTTTTTTGTGTAACTTACCAGCAAATCTGTCCGTGTCTGGCGCTGTCTTAAGTTAAAAATGTGTGAAATAATAAAATAACGTGTGCTCTTATCATTTTGTGGACCAAATCCCGCGAACTTCGCCCCGATCGGAAGCTTTAGGATGTGTGTCCTCATCTGTTTTCAATGCAGCTAACCGCGGGTCGCTTCATGTCATCTATGCACTCATTAAACTATGACTTTTGAAGTTACCGCAAAAAGACGGTCATAGCAACACTGTAAAGTGATGAAACTATGGCGCCATGTGCTTTTAAAACCATATTCATAGGTTTAACATCGTCTCTGAAAATATGTTAATTTGACTAGAAACACCAGAGACCGGAAATGTAAAGCACCGTTCCAGTCAGGTGAGACTTCCGCATTCTGAAAAAGATATACATTTATAATTAATACTGTTTTTTAGCGGAATGTAGTTTTAAGTGTTTTTTAGGCCAGAATGTAGTTGTTTAGACTTCAAATATGTGGTTTGTTAATAAAGATAATGTCCATTTGAACATTTGCGTTGACGTTTTCGGAAATGTGAGCTCCAGGGCATCAGCAGCCATTCAGCACTCATGAACCCACGGAGAGCAGCCTCACCTCAGCCAGATCTTCTGGAATTTACCGCTGGCTCTGATATCTCTACAGTGGTTAAACATGAGATATAATTTGTTTTGGGTAAATCTAATGGGCAGTCTTTGGTCTCATTAGTCTATTTTTTGTTCCAGAGCAAAAAGTTTTGGCTGAGGGCAAAGTCTCATAATGTTATATTTTATATAACTTTAATGATTATATTTATATTTATACTATTTTACTATTTTATATTTATATTATATTTTATATAACTTTAATTTTATATAACTTTAAAGCACGAGTGAAACGAGCATGAATGAAGGGCAAAAAATGTAAGTTCTCTATAAAATAATTCTTTTTTTTTCCAGTTATTATTTAGGGCTTTGATTATAGCAATTGCGTGCTTGTTTGAAAATAATCTCTTTTTCTGACATTTTTTCCCATCAGAAATCACACACTTCAGGTTTAAAAATTATTGCACAGAATGAATAAAACACAGTGATGTACAGCTGCAATTTTGGTTTATTAAAATGAATGTGCCCACTAGACCAGTAAGTTGTATTTTTAGATGATTGAAGTTATCAAATTAATGTCACAAGTTAATTTGAGCACTTCAAAACAACAAAAGTTTATGCTAAATTATTTGTGTGCAACTGAATTAATATTCAAGAGATGAGCATCAGTGAACTCCACCAGTTTGTTTGTTTTTTTTTTAATAAAGGGACACTCATGAATCATTTTAAGGCATCTCCATGTATATGCCAAGAGTTGAAACAGAAGAATGTACTTAAAGCAAATGTAAACAACATGTTTTGATAGAAATGCGGCAGACTATCAGACAGTGATATATTTACCTGACTTCTGCTTTCCCACAAGACCTCTCAGCACTTCCAGCTATCAACCAGCCAAGGAACGTCCTTCTCTACTCAGTCACGGACCGCCCACACTCCCTTCACTGACCGCCTGATGGATATTGCTCACAAACCTGAAAAGCAGTTTCTCCATCTGGCAAGATCTAAGGTTTTGGCTGGCTTGATGCAACCTCCAGGAGTAAGGCCACACAGGTGTGTTTTTATCATTCTGTCTGGAAATAAAATATTGTGTTCAATGACAGCGTTTGAGGAAGAATTAATCACTTTGTTTTCCAAAGTTTGTCGGGTTAGCAGCATTATATGTTTGAAAGATACTTTGAGGCAATAACTAGCAATTGTATCTAGATATCCACGAGTAGAACTTTGTTTTCTGAGTCATTTTTCTTCTTAACTGCCAACTTTGTAAGAAATATTTATACGATCCAAAAGTGACTGTAAAAGTAATAGGCTTATAATGTAAAAGATTAGATCATAAATACTTCTAAAAAATCATTTAATACAGCTGTCCCTATAATGAGAGCGATTTTAACAGTGGTTGAGGGCAAATGAATCACTTGATAAAACAATGACATTGTCTCACTTAAGAGCACATTTCACAGTAATTATTGCTTCAAAATTGTTATGGAAAATTGTTAGTAAGCTTACTGCAATGCATTCTGCTTGTAATGCTTCAAAATGCTTTCTAGGTAGGTAGCTCAATAGGTTTTGCAACTGAGCTATATTCTGAGATTGCATCAGCCCAGTTTACAGTGAAGCAACCTTCTGGGTTTTACGTGTTATAATGCAGAATTTGATGTCCTCGGAATATGACAACCTCGTCCTGTAGGAAGAAGACAGAAACATTCTGTACAAACCGCTCTGGAGAAAATCTTAAAACATCCACTTGCTTTTCATACGGGACTTAATGTTCACAGACAACCTGTAATCAGCCTCCAAATAACAGCATAAAGCAGAAGGAGCATGTATGAACGGTGAATTCACTCAAAGCCATCTGCTTTCTGAGAGTGATGAGGTGCTCCCGTTAATCACTTTTACCATATTCTATATTTACTCCCCCATTTTGCTCACAGATCAGTTGACATCATATCTCACTGTCTCAGGTGAGAGGTGAGAAAATAGTGTTAAATTTAGAATATGAGCATAAAATCTGAAACATGCACACCACACAGTAAACTGTAATGAAACTGGAAGCATATTTTCATACATATTAGCCCACTGAAGTGTTTTCAGTGTTTAGTTTATCAATTAGTACGCTTTTTTGTTGAATTATCCTCATCAAAATGAAAATTCAAAAACAGCACTGATGAAAGTAACATTTTGAGCTTGACCATGCCAAAAATTGACTAATTGCATAATAATAATAATAATAATAATAATAATAATAATAATAATAATTCCTTACATTTAGATGCTTTTCTAGACCCTCAAAGCTCTTTACCATGTGAGGTGGAATCTCCTCATCCACCACCAGCTATATATATATATATATATATATATATATATTTTAGTTTAAATGCAGGAATTAAGTTTTTTTTTTTTCTTAAAGGGATATTTCACCTAAAAATTTGAATTACACTGAGAAACAGTTTAATTAAAAATTTTTTAAAAAAGTAGTTAAAGGAATAGTTTATCCAAAACTGAAAATTTGCCAAAAATGTGCTCACCCTCAGGCCATGAGTTTGTACATACTGGATGGCCTGAGGCCTATTAAATTTTGAGCAAATTTTCAGTTTTAGGTGAACCATTCCTTTATGCTTGTCTTGATGCTACTAAACCTATTGCATTATTATTCACAGTAGATTTTAGACCTATGTATGTTTATGTTTAAATTTCTGCTTGTGTTCCCTCTGAGATTTCTGCCTTCCTTAACTTCTCCATTCACTCTAAATGTAATTAAGAACTTTCGACCCAGCTAAGCTGATGTCTATACAGGAAATAAGTCCCTCTGGTTTGCACAGTGGGTTTGGCACAGCCAGAGAGAAACAGAGAGTGTGTCCAGCTGTGAAGAAGTCTCCTCTTAAAATGCAGTGTAAGCTGTTCAGCAAAATAAGTGGAACAAGAACTTTGGTAAAACAAACTAGCACAGGTGGTAGAGTTGTTTAAAGATTTATTTATTGTGTTGCGCTCTGGAATACTTGAAACAAATTGGTCAGTTGGAGCATTCTGTAGTTTAATATTTTATATGATGATCACTAAACTATATATTTGACAATATCTATAGCACTGTTCAAAAAGTTTTTTTTAAAATAAGTTTAAATAAGCTCACCAAGGCTGCATTTTTTTTTTTTTTTTACAATTTAAAACAACTCTTTTCTATTTACATATATTGTAAAATGTAGGACTGTAATTTTTATAATACTGCCAGAAAACGCTTTTATTCAGAAACATGTTTAAGTGGAATATTTTGTAATGTATCACTTGAATGTATTTTAAATTTTTTTTCTTGTCAAGTTAAAATGTTTTTGTTTAACAATTTAACATTCTATGGATTATGATGCTGTGTGGATTATGATCCTTGTGTTTGCCTTGTAAATTTAATGCATCTTTCCTGAATGAAAGTATTTTTTTTTTAATATTACCGCCCCCGAACGTATGAACTGTAGTGTACATGGCTGTGCTAGTTTCATGTCTTTTGTATCACTCTGTTTTTTTCTCCCATAATACCTTAAATCAATATTTGATAGACATCCATTTATTTATTTAGTAAGTATAGGTCAGATCCCCTGCTTGGGGCCAGATCTGTGTTTCTGTGATTTCTCTCACTCCACTATTGTTCGGAGTGGGATTTCTCTCCCCAGTGAGCAAGGAGAGGAAAAAAACTTTGAATGGAGCTGCAATGGAGTGATTGTTGAAATCTTTATGGCTTCACTCCACTTCTATATTCTGTACCAGGCAGGCTACCATGCATATTCTTTGCGTTTTCGCTTGATGTTTGGTTCCCTTTGGAACTTTTTTTCTTTGGTGGTGGTGTTATTGGGGGAAAAAAACAATATACAATATACATGGCCAAATTTTTTGAGAATTGTCTGAATTTTGTGTGAAAACCAATGTAGTATGTGCTTAGAAGTACAAAACTTTTCAAAAACTATTTGAATTTCTTGAAACCATAGTGGTTCTCTGCTATCAAAGAATAACTGTTTGAAAAGCACTGACAATCCTATCTATCCGTTGTTCCGAGAAGAGCACCATGGCTTCCCCGGGCTCCCATCAGGGTTTGACCAATCAGAGCTGTCCAAACCCTGGTGACTCAATAAAGAGAGAGGAGACCATCTGTAACTCCCACAAGCCTCTGTTTGACAAATAGCAGAGTCCTTGAGCTGAAGCAGACGAAGCTCACGGATTAGCAAGCTACTGTATCTTACACCCACAGCTGGCAAGACTCGACTAAGAGCTGCTCCAGTGCCTTTTCTCAGCGATCTGGCAAGGGAAAAGTTGCAAAAGATGTTAATAAGGAACTCTGGACATTTAGAAGGCAGGAAGAAATAAAGCTGGTCAAAGAGACATTGGAGCAGTCCCAACAAAGTGGTTCAATAAAACTAAAATGGCCTCTGAACATCTTAGAGGTCCAAGTTTTGCTCAAAAAGAAGTCTTTATGGAATTAATTTGTCAAGGGTAGGTGGAAATCTTTTTCTGCAGGACACTAGTCTCAGATATTTGGGCAGGGACAGGCTATCTGAATGATATATAAAGCAACAAAACACCATTTTGTAATATGTGTCATTTATTACAAGGTTTCAAAAGTTTTTATTTTTATTTTTTTTGTTTTGTTTTTTTTTAAGAAATTAACGCTTTTATTCCGCAAAAATGCATTAAATTGATTAAAAAGTGTCAGTAAAGACATTTATAATGTTAAAAACAATTTATATTTCAAATAAACACTACTGTTTTGGACTTTCTATTGGACAAAGAATCCTGAAAAAAAAAAATTAAACGGCACATTTGTTTTTTAACATTGATAATAAAAACAAATGTTTCTTGAGCACCAAAAATAAATGATTTCTGAAGGATCATGTGACCACTGAAAAATCCAGCTTTTACAATAACAGGAATAAATTACATTTTAAAATGTTTTCAAATAGTACACAGTTTTCTTCTTTTTTTTTTTATTGTAAAAATATTTCAAAATATTACTGTCATTATTTTTTTAAACAAATTTATGCAGCCTTGGTGAGCAGAAGACACTTGTTTCAAAAACTTTATTTTACCAACCTCAAACTTTTGAACTTTTCAGTCTTTCCAAGCTTTGATAACCTGACAAACTTAGCGATTCTGTATTTTTTCCGAATTTTTTTATTTTTATTTTATCAACCGGGCTGATTAAAAAAAAAAAAAAAACTGGGTATGTACAGGCTTAGAAACAATACTAACTGGACATTCTCGTGTGTTTCACCAATAATTTGATTTCATTGCATTTTCTCTTACATTTTTTACACACGTCTGGCAAAAGAAGATACGAAACCAAGGGTGGTCACTTGACAAATTGCACATTGTCATGCCCGGTTCAGACGATCCCGCTAGGCCATGAAGGTGATTATTTGTCACACAGGCCAGGGAACCAAGCACCAGATGGACTTTGGCTTTACTATTACCATCTTGCATCTGCTTGTTTAGGGGAAAAAAAGCCTGAGGCTTCGCCCGTACCAAATTAAGTCCCAACGTCCAGAGCGAAATAACACACATACCCAGGAACAGCTATAAAAAAATGTGTCCAGATCAATTGAGAAGAAGCGTTTTGACAAACCGCCCTCCAATGCAAATTCCCCAAGAAGCGTGCTTGTGTCTATTCACTGCTGTTGTGTATGTGGCTCAGAGCCTAAAGGCACCATTTGAGGATAGAATTTTGTTTTGCATGCATCCCACATTTATTTATTTATTTTTTTTGTAGGCTGTATTAAAAATGTTTTATGTTCACGCTACATGTGTAAGACTTGCTACAAATTGGCAAGCAGAAACCTAAAAGGAAGAGGCACTCCAATGAGAGCTGTCACTCAATATGACTGACAGCTATCTGCCTCGGGTCAGTAGTGTTCTCTGTGTTTTCTCTGCCTTATACTGACTGCAAGTGGAAAGGAAGATGCAGAATTGGAAGTGTGACAAGCTAAAATCAACAATGAAACTGTTCAGCGTCTTTGGCGGATATTGCTCTCAGTGAAAACATTACATCAGACACAGATACTCATTAAAATCTCGACGCTGATGCCCAATGTCTTATTTCGGTGTCATTGATATGTGCCATGTTTTTCCTGGTTAGAACTTTGACGAGTTTACTTTTGCAAAATTGCATCATCTGGATTCTGTTTTCAATAAATCTTGGCTAATTACACAACCAGAATTCAATTGATTCAGCATATTTCCAGTTAAAGGGATAGTTCACCAAAAAAAAGAAAATTTTTGTCATAATGTTTTTCATTTCTCTTGTCATTCCAATTGTTATCTTGACTATCTTTCTTATTCTACTTTTCAAATGTTTGTGGACTGTAAATTATTTTTTGTTTTTGAAAGAAGTCTCTTATGCTCACTAAGGCAGCATTTATTTGATTAAACATACAGTAAAAACAGTAAGACTGTGAAATATTATTGTAATTTAAAATAATTGTTTTCTATTGTAATATATATTTTTAATTGTAATTTATTCCTTTGATTCAAAACTGAATTTTCGAGCATCGTTACTCCAGTCTTCAGTGTCACATGATCCTTCAGAAATATTTAAATCAGTTATGCTCCTTCATTTTTTTTTTTTTTTTTTTGTGGAAACTATGATACTTTTTCAGGATTCTTTGATAAATAAGAAGTTCAAAAGAACAATATTTATTAATAAAAATTTAAGATTCTTTACCATCACTTTTGATCAACTTTATGTCCTTGCTGAATAAAAATATTAATATCTTTAAAAAAAATTGACCCCAAACGACCCCAAATTTTTGAACAGTACACAGAGCTAGTAAAAAAAAAAAAAAAAATGATTTTTTTTTTTCTATACCGTGAAGCAATGCAATGTGACAAAGTAATGACAAAAAAATTACATTCAAAAAGTACCATTAAAGTAATCAAGTCTTCTAAAGCCATATGATAGCTTTGTTTGTGGTAAAAACCTAAATTTATGATTGCAAGACACGTGAGAGCCAACAAGTGCAAATGAGATTTGACAGCCTTGCTGGAGGGGAAGATTTTCAGCGAACAACAACATTTCACAGCCAGATCATTTTTCTTTAATTTTCCATTTGGATGGGTTAGTATATCCCTATGAAGAATGGCCAAAATCATTCCTTCAAGGTTTAAGGCTTCCCTCCCTGTATGAGAGATTATGAAGGTGACCCTTATTTCCTAGAACCACTTACGGCGCTCCATTGGGATCTGGCCCCTCAGCACTATAAATCCCTCAAGTCCTGTCAGCATATCCCAGAGGCACCCTGCAAACCATAAACACTCCTGAAATCTGGTACCTTGGAGTGCATTTGCCAGTGTGATGGGAAGTGATCTTCCTTAAAAAGATGGGTAAGCTGCATGCTATCTATCAAGTATGGGGCGTAGAGGAGCGTGAATATATGAACAGTCCCTGTAGCTGCACATTGACTTATGCATCAATAACCCTGATGCTCCTTACATAAGCTGAATGATACCCAAATGTCCCAAACGAAAAGTAATTCGTCATATTCTCTGAAAATCCTGCCTTTTGCTGCAGCCCTCAAATCTCAACATATTCTGTGTATTCAAAGATGCTACGTCACTTTTTGGCACTTTTGCATTCATAAAAATATGCTTATGTACATTCGTAATAATAAAAATGTTTCTTGGGCAGCAAATCAGCATATTAGAATTATTTCTGAAAGATCATGTGACACTGAAGACTGGAGTAATGATGCTTGAATATTCAGCTTTTATCACAAGAATAAATTATATTTTAAAAGATAGTCAAATAGAAAACAGTTACTTTAAATTCACAATATGACTAATTTTACCATATTTTTGATTAAATAAATGCAGCCTTGGTGAGCATAAGAAACTTCTTTCAAATACATTTTTAAAATCTTACCAATCCCAATAACTCATAAAACAAAGTTGAACATACAATTCTGCTCATGTATTTCTAGTTTTCAAAGACTATACAAACATATGCATAACCTCATGGATATTTAATACAGTATATTAATTTCCAGCAAAAAGCTACTGTATATTGTTATATACCTACCGCTATGTGATTTGTCATACAGCCCACTTCTAATGTGAAACATTCCATCAATACTGCCACTTGATTGCAATCAAGAAAAACCCTGAGAGTGCATAAAGCATGAGAATAAACAGCTGACATGTTTAATCAAGTTTAATTTCCTAGTTCTCACTTAAGAGGAAGATTCACAAAGTACTCAAGTAAAGGTTAAAGGCTGACAATGTAATTGTATAGATTTTTCCCCCCCTGCAAAAAGAAGCAAGCGTAACCTATGGTTTACAATCATGAGCTACAGGATATCCCTCAGTAAATTACACCGTTGATTTCCATGTTAATGTTGGCGAAAGATTTATGAGCAGCATGCTTACACTTTGTTACTATAAGCTCTGTGGGTATATTGAATGTCAGGGTCACATCCATTAGTTTCAAGTCTAATTTATGAAAGTGTCCTTTATCGATCTAATAATAGTCAGTGCAAAAAATACTTTTCTTAATAGATACTTTCTTTGATTTGATTAGTTTTACAATAAAAATACTTAAAACAACATACCTTTAAAAACATTGTTTAAGATAAGATATGATTTAGAGAATATATATAAAATTTGATTTAGTATCAAATCGGAACTTCAAAAGTTAATACACAAAAGCGGCTGTGTTTTTAAAGGCACATGAATGAAAATTTGCAAAACATTTACTCACCCTCAGGTCATCCAAGATATAGAGGAGTTTGTTTCTTCATCAAAACAGATTTGGAGAAATTTAGCATTACATCACTTATTCACCAATAGATCCTCTGCAGTGAATGGGTGCCTTCAGTATGAGAGTCCAAACAGCTGATAAAAACATCACAATAATCCACAAGTAATGCACAGTCCACACTCCAGTACATCAGTTAACATCTTGTTAGCAAAAACCTGTGTTTGTAAGAAACAAATCCATCATTAAGATATTAATTTAACTTCAAACCATTACTTCTGGCTAAAATCTGAGTCCTCTATCCATAACATTGCATGCTTTCTCCAGTGAAAAATTAGTCTCTACTGAAACAGTCCAAAACGGTTCTAAACAAATATGTTGGTGGATTTTAATGTGAATGGACAACAGGAGATGGACTTTTTCACTGGAGAAAGCAATATTATGCCTAGAGGACTGGTATTTTAAAGTTAAAATGCATTAATGATGGATTTGTTTCTTACAAATACTAAGCTTTTCGCTTCACAAGACATTAATTGATGGACTGGAGTCATGTGGATTACTTGTGGATAATTGTGAAGTTTTTATCAGCTGTTTGGACTCTCATTCTGATGGCACCCATTCACTGCAGAGCAAGTGATGTAATGCTAAATTTCTCCAAATCTGTTCCAGTGAAGAAACACACTCATGTATATCTTTGATGTAATTTTCAGCAAATGTTCATTTTTAGGTGAACTATTCCTGTAAGTAGATTACTGCAAAACAACACAACAGTACTGATTAAAAAAAAGGAACTTTGCAGTGTAATGATTGATAGTTTTAAAGTACATATTTCACTGGAAATGGGAAAGCAAGCAAAAATAGTAGGCTGTCAAACAGAATGGTGCAAGGTTTGAGAGGTGAATTTAACTGGTTCTGAATGACTTCACTAGGGGGTTTGGAGAGGAGGTTTATCTCCCCGTGAAGACACTCTGGAAGGGTCATTGGAGCGTACATCTTGCAGATACATTGTGGGGGGGAAATAAAGTCAATGTATGCATTGTGTTGTATTAAAGGCAGGAGATTCATTTGTTTCTTTGTGATTTTGTTTTGTGTTTACATGCAGCACAGCACCCTGGGAAAGGAAAAATAGCCTTAGACGTGCTGCTCTATTGAACTAATGGACAACTGAAATGAATTGAATTACTGCTGAGGGTCGGCTTTACGGAAGCTGGGCTTCACGGAGAATATGGTCTGCTGTAGTCAAAAAGAGCCATTAGAACCATCAAGGGAATCTCTGAAGACTATGGAAAGTCATACATGCATTTTTTATGGATGATGAAAATTAAATGGGATTCCAATGCCATTTTTACACAAAAATACACTGTTTGCACTTGATCATAAACATAGGAGAGGTCTAGAGGATGCCACAAGATTGCTGATTGCAGCAGTCTCATGCATTTATTCAAGCATATGCAGATTTCATACTCATTTAAGACATAACAAAGACAAACATGACACTGGATACAAAAATAGATTTTGCTAATTAATCTTTAAGCATGAGAACATGAAACCTTAAAACACTACATAGAAATATGACACCTTACATTAAATTAAAAGTATTTTATAAATACTCCTTCCTGCACTTACTGTGTATGTAATCAAAGTAACTAAAATGAATTTGCTTATTCGGATGAAGTCATCAAGCATTTTACTGCATTTTCAGATGTTTAGTCATTTTCAGTCATCAGTCAGTTTTCATAAATGTTGCTTTACAACAAGTTTATATTTAATAACTAAGCTTTAAAAGATATTTTTTATATTAATATTTTAAACTAGGTTTTATTTGTATATTTTCAGTTTTCATTTTAAACAATGCAAATTTTCGTAATTTTGTTATGTGCTTTAAACATTTTTATTAGTTTTTTAATAAATACTTTTATTTTTAGCCTTCATTTATTTTCGGTTTTAGTCTGAGTAATTTATTCATTTTAGTACTTAAACTTATTTTATTTCAGTTAGTTTGCATTATTTTATTTCAGTTATTTCTAAATTTATGTTTTTAAAGGAATAATTATATTTTATTGCAACTTTATTTTGACTGATGAAATTGATTTTAATAGTTCTAGTTTCAATTAACAATAACAATGAACGCAATATTATTATTGTTATATTTCTCCACCTATGAAAATAGATCCAAACAAATCCACAACACTGCTGTTAAAATCCTCTGCACACAGTGTAGCGGTGATTTGTTTCTGAAGGATTCAGTGTCTTTAAACAAATCAGTTGTGTAAATGACCCAAATGACCAATTCATAAAGACAGTCACTTGATTCATTCATGAAGAAATCACAGCTTTTGAACAAATCATTTGAATGGATTAAACTATTCAGTCATAAAGATGAATGAAAAACAGCATTACTAATGCACAGTCTTAAACTAACTGTTGCATAAATATATATTGTTCAAATCTGGCCTCTAATGTATTACTGATAATCTTTTAAAGACACACAATAAAAGGAAAGTCTTTTAGTAGTAATCAATAACATAGCAAAACTCCTATTCACAAATGTCCACCTCAGTTGACCCCAACTTTATCTCCTGTGCCCCAGGCATTGTTTCGACATTTCTTTCAAACACTCTGTGGTCTCCTACTATCCGAGCCTACAGATGAGCACCGCAGCCTCCATTCTACCCCTGCAGAGCATCAGGAACTCCAGCAAATGAATTTCCATTACTGAGCAGTGACTGGCTCAAATAAATCATCATAAAAGTGCTTCTCTGGACTGTCATCTCTGAGAGAGCAGCAGAGACTTGTGGGACTGTGGAGGGACCTCGCCCATCACATGACTCAGTGAAGCAGAGACAATGGAGAGGGGCGTTTGGGGAGGTTGCCCGAGCCGGAGGCGAGATCCAAGCGAGCATCTCAACATGATTAAAATACATCACGCTTTGAAGTCTCCACTTCAGACTTGTTGTTTTGTAAGCATCTTCGCAGAGTTGTATTTATTAATCATTCTTATATAAGGCTTAAACCCACATGATGAGAAACAGAGAATGATGATAATCATAAAACTGTTTTCCATTATCGCATAGGTTCTGGAGGAAACACTTCTCTTTAGGGATTGCAGTCTGGCACATTATGGAGAAGTATAGCAGTTTTGTTTAAATCCCCGACACTAAATATGAGCAATAGCCCTTTTTTTCTAGCAATTCTGAGTTTATATTTCACAATTCTGACTTTTTTCTCGAATTTTGATATTTTAATTTGACTGACTTTTATTCTCTGAATTCTGAGTTTGCATCCTGGAATTAAGTTTTTTTCATCGTTGAATAAAGAAAATTACATTTTGCGAATTTTTATCCCAGTCAGAATTGTGAGTTATTGTCACAATTACGTTTTCTTTTCTTTTTTATTTTGTGCAGAAACAAGCTTCCATAATTATTATAAAATACTATTTCAGTCTTTCTACTTCAAAATTCAATGTGTTACTTGCCATTTATTTGTAATTATTTGTGAAATTTACTAGCAATTTCTAAATGAAAATTGTTTTAACAATTACATTTTTTTCTGTTTGTGAGAAAAGGACAATGCCATTTTATAGCTGATAAAATGTTAATAATTTAATGCATTAAATATTAGCAACATGCTAACATCAAACTCCACTGGAATCAATACACTGAGAGCATCCAAATCATCACATATGTGTGAGGGTTAGGATGCAAAAATGTATGCAAAAAGGATACAAAAATGCATATGGAGTATGCATAATCCCAGAGTTTATGGGGACAGGCCAATGACATTATATAGCTGAAGAAATTCAGAATTCAATGCATGAAATCCTTTTTTAGTCTTTTTTTTTTTAAGTGATAAGGCTTACAATTTTTGCCTGTGGAATGATAAAAGGGGCAGAATTAAGCATTCCCATCGAGAACATAATTTGACCTGGGTCAGTGAGCATCATCCAAAAATTCCTATATAGTGCCCCTGAAGTCTCATTAGTATAAACATGTTGCATAATCACACTTTTAAAACTGTAAATGGCAGACAAGTGAGCAACAACCATGTGTACATAGAACACCTTTTAAAAAACATCTGTTTTAGTAACACCTGTTAGTAAGAATGTGAAATCGTTGTCGCTCCTCCAGCTCTTCAAGTGCATTGGTATGCAAATTGTATGCATTTCAACAGTTAATAAGACAGACTCATGAGCTCATTTCATCTGCAGCGAGTGTACATGTATTATTATGCTGTTTATTTATGTTTTATATTGCTGCTTTCTCATTATTACACTATAGCATCATTACTCTTCGTGCTTTGGTTTGTTCTCGGTCATATATCATAGTTTTTCTGCCTTCTGTAATTGATCTTCTTTCTGCATCATCTTACAGTATGTAAATCTTGTTGTTGTACTGGATTATTCACTGTATCTTTCTCAACACTATTGCTCTAATCTAGAGTTTTTAATGCGTTTGAAGCTGATAAGGTCAAGTGAGCAAGAATCCTCCCACTGCAAGCAAACGGTCTAAAGAATTTGTAATGCTGAAGGTTGAATCTCTAATGAGCCCTTCTAACAGACCTGCCCAATCCACCCCCTTAAACTAATGCAGTGTCTTTGGCATAAATAGCAACTCTGCTAAGGAAGCTCCGACTGCAAACTCTCTGCCTGCTGCCTACATAGGCATCCTAATAACCCTCACGGAAACATATAAGTGATGATTTAGATGCTCTAAATGCATTGATTCCAGTGGAGTTTGATGATAGCATGTTGTTAAACTACCAACACTATACTCCAATAAGCACAGAAACTATGATGAACAATATGATGGGAGATACAGAAAACATATACATTTCATCCAATGCTGATCAGTCATGAAAAAGTAGCAAAATATTACATATATACATATTATTTTACTACATACGTAACTTTTAGCATTGGATGGAAAATAAATGCCATCATTGCTGCTATGCATTCTGAAATTGCCTTGATGCTTTAAAAAGAATAGTTCATCCAAAAATATTTGTAGAAATAGCCAATAATACATTGTATAGGTCAAAATTATTGATTTTTCTTTTATGCCAAAAATCATACGGATATTAAGTAAAGATCATGTTCCATTAAGATATTTTGTAAATTTCCTACCGTAAAAATATCAAAACTTATGTTTTGATTAGTAATATGCATTGCTAAGAACTTCATTTGGACAACTTTAAAGGCAATTTTCTCAATATTTAGATTTTTTTGCACCCTCAGATTCCAGATTTTCAAATCTCGGCCAAATATTGTCCTATCCTAACAAACCATACATCAATGGAAAGCTTATTTATTCAGCTTTCAGATGATGTATAAATCTCAATTTCAAAAAATTGACCCTTATAACTGGTTTTGTGGTCAAGGGTCACATATGTCCGTGGATTTTGATGTGAGAGGACAACAGGAAGTGGATTCTTTTTTTTTCCACAGGATGAAGCAATATTATGGCTAGAGGATTTGTATTTTGGCCATAAGTGATGGTTTAAAGTTAAAACACCTTATTTTTTGGATTTGTTTCTTACAAACATGCAGCTTTTCTGTTATAAGACATTTATTGATGGACTGGAGTGGTGTGGGTTACTTGTGGATTATATTATTGTGATGTTTTTATCAGCTGTTTGGGCTCTCATTCTGATGGCACCCGCAGAGGATCCATAGCTGAGCAAGTGATGTAATGCTAAATTTCTCCAAATATATCACAATGAAGAAACAAACTCATCAAACTAATCAGTCTGAGGATAAGTAGATATTCAGCAAATTCACATTTTTGGGTGAACTATACCTTTAAATTAGTGGTATCGTGTCTATGATGCATTAAAATGCTGTCTCTATGCTTACTAGTTTTTGGAAAAGAGCTAGAAATATATATTTGTGTACTGTATGTAACAGCCATTGCAGTTTCATGTGTCAGATGTGGTAGCTGGTGTGTTTGAAGAATGCAGTTGTACAGGAGAATGCATGATTCAGAGCACCTTTTTAGATCTGTCATTTATGCACGGCAGGCGGTCGCCGAGCCACTCATTGCATTACAGAATGCACAATGCATTGAGAAACAGGGCACTGGAGTCTTTGAAGCGAGCGCATGAAACAACTGTTTTAATGAGACACCAATGACAAATATGCCGGGAACTTTTGTTCATCTGTAAAGCACTAGTGGGCACTAGCAATGGCTGTCTCAAATTACCATTCACAAAGGAGCCACACTAAATGATCCATGGACATATTGGTCACCATGGCCAGCTAATACCAAGCTCTAATGGTCATTTTTCTTTATTACAACGGAAACACGCTTTTGTTGTATGCTACACCAGGTCATCCTAAGCCAATATGCAGTACATTGTGTGTTTCCCAAAGTCTGATAAATGAAATGTTATGAGCTCAGTCTCACCCAACCTAAGACCCTCTGCACAACACAGCGTTATTGCATTTGCTTGACTGATATGGGGAGTGAAAGCAGGGAAAACAATCATTCACAAAAACGGGGGGGGGGCAAATCCTTATTTTGTTTCCAGATTACACGTCTGTCTCAAATGCGCAGCTTGTAATAATATGTGAATATCCGCATTTGAGAGATGAGGCGCAGCATTATGATCAAAATCTATTTCTCCTGTGGGTGCTATCAAAAGCGTGTTTCGGTAAATGTGACGCTGAGGACTTCCTGGTGCCAGTGATCTGCAGAGGAACATAATGTAATGTTTGACTGGATGAGTAGCAATAGCTTGAAATGCTTCGACGGAGCGACCTGCAGGGCCACGGTTTGTTTCTCTTTTTGTCATCAGCGTGAATAATTGATGCAGTGTCGGAAAAACAATAACATGAAAAACGTGTCAAGGTTATGAAATATTCCTGAATTCGTCTCAGTAGGAGGGAGAGATGTCTGACGTGTGAGATGCACCTTGAAAGTGGCTTTCTCGCTGTCTCTAGTTCTCCACCTTATTCCTCCTTTACAGAATAAACACAAATTTTAACTTTTAAAGTAACAACTTTTAATATTAACTTCAATCATTTTGGTTCCTTTATGTTAAATTGCTTCAGTTTTATCTAATTTTTTAGTCACTTTGAACAAAATCATTCTTTACAAATTAATTTAAATAACCTACAGTATATCTTTTTCCCATTATTAAACATTATTAAGTGCCAAAACATTTAGCAACAGTATTGATAGACAGACCAGATTGTGGTGGAGGACCGAGAAAGTTTTTCTAGTTTCAAAAGACGGCATGACAAAAAAAACACTGACTGACCCCCATGCTTAAACAGTCGGCGAGAAAGAGCGATGGAGGCCTTTCACCTCGCGTTGAGGTGAAGGAGGCAGAGATTTTCCTGGCTGATCCGTGCATTGAGCCCCTTTGCTTGGGAAGCTCTTTGATATGTGAGCTGGTTAATCCCTCTGGCTGCCATGTCTTCATCTTCCCATCCAGATGCCCTTTTATTAACCTTTGACTCTTCGCAGCTCGCCGTTTGAAGACGCCAGTGTTGCATTGGCTTACCCTCCTCAACGGCATATACACAGCTGAGCCTGTTTCCTTTTCCCAAGCCCTGTGTCTCGTATTGCTCTGGGGGCTCGACTAGGCCCTTTTATAATCGGGTTTATTGCTGGGTCACATATTCCCTTCAATTGTTGGGGTGGATAAGCAGTACACCTTCACCTATCGGCTGATTGGTGTGTTGGTATTATGGTTTTACTCTTTAATACCCAGCATTAGGCCACCATATTTGTGAGGAGCAATTAAGACGGCGCTCTCGTCTCAAGAAATAAGGAGCTTTATACGTCTTTGGGTTGGGAGAGAGAGCCAGTGAATTATTTCCCTGGTGACAGAGGGGTTCGTGATTACTCTCTTTGCCATATGTAATCCTTCTCATTGCACTAAGGTCAGCTAGATAATTCCCCTAATAAAGTGTTTTTCATTTCCTACTGTCCAAATACCTCACCTTTCGACAAAAGAGGCTTTTTGGAGGCCAACATCACCTCCCTGCAAAAGCTCTTGATCACATGCATACTAACTATTTTGTTGGATTTGTCGGCTGTTAACACCTGAGGATGTATCATTTTTAAAACTATTTTAGCTGCTGTGTTCTCCTGCAACCTAAACCAAAACAATACTTAATTCTGATTAGCTGAGACCTGAAATGTTTATAAAGTATATACAGTGTATATGCATATGGGACAAGTTAGTGATTGAAGTTAATAGTCAGGGTAAAATTAATAATAATAATATCAACCGTTTGTTTCTTACCTTAATAAACAGGCTGCGTTTTAAATATCTGAAGCTATTTTTCTAATATTTTTTGCAAGTGGCATTATAATTTGTGCACAGGGGGATTGAGTAAGCCTCAGAGAGTGAGGTGTAATTACTTGCATTGAAAACACAATGCTATACAACAACAATACAAAGCCAGCTAAGCTGTAAGCCCCAGCAGGGTCTGAACTCATTCGGATCGTGGTGCATGCTGAAACTCTTTCAGTTTTGAACCCATAGGCCATTGACTCTTTCTCTGAAAAAAGGAACATATCTCTGTGGCACATGCCGTTTGAGGTCTAAAAAGTTGAATTGAAGTTTTGTTTATAATGGGCTCCAGTGTGAAATACAGTATAATAGGGTGAATATCAAAATCATTCTGTCTGCATTTTACCCCAATATTACTTACTTACTTATTAATTACCTACTTGCTTACTTATTTATGGATTTATTTATTACAGAAGTCATACTATTGGATTACAAATTAATAAATACATGAATAACTGTAATATAATGATTATTTTACTAATATTAATATAAACACAAGAAATACTATGATGCATAAATATTTCACAATTTCAAATTCAGTAATTTGTTACATTTAATTTTTGATTTTTACAAATATTTTAATTATTGTTTTATATGCAAGCTTGTTTCTGCCACAGGACAGAAGATAAACAAATCAGAATTGTGGTATATAAAGTCAGAATTGCAATTTAAATTAAATTGTCACAATTGCCTTTTTAATTCCATGGTGGAAACAAAAACAAAAACAAAAACAGAACTGCGAGATATAAAGTCAGAATGCAGAGAAAAAGTCAGAATTGTGAGATGTAAACATGGAACTTGTGCATTTTCTCAAATTTCAGTTATACATGTCACTGTGTATGTCTGCATAACTTGCCTTCCAGATTCTAAGCTGCATGCTGTGGGTGGTTGCCAAACTTAGCCTCCATGTCAAGACAGTGTCTTAAAGGGTTAGTTCACCCCAAAATGAAAATTATGTCATCAATTACTCACCCTCATGTCGTTCCAAACCCGTAAGACCTTCGTTCATCTTCGGAACACAAATTAAGATATTTTTGATTAAATCTGAGAGCTATCTGACCCTCCATAGACAGCAACGAAACTGAAATGTTCCCAGGTCCAGAAACGTAGTAAATACATCAGTAAAACAGTCCATGTGACATCAGTGGCTCAGTTTCAGTTTTGCGACGCTACGAGAGTACTTTTTTTTGCGCAAAGAAAACAAAAATAACATAATTTACTCAACAATTCTTCTCCCCCGTGTTACATCTTCCGCCATTTTAGAGAGTATCACAATACATAATTAATGAATAAAAAATTATGTAATTAATGACACAATTTTCATTTTGGGGTGAACTAACCCTTTAAGTATGAGTTTGACCAACTAGCAGTTAGCCAATAAGTAATGAGTCTTATTTTTGGATTTAACTTAGACTAATCCATGCTTTTATGTAACTGAATTGTAAAAAATTATGACTAATTTCCAGTGTGTTTACATAATGCATGAAGTCACACATGCGCATCGAAGATCTAGTGCAAGACGAGCATTTGTGGTTAAAAAGTATAGATTTTTTTTATTTATTTATTTTTGAAAAAAAAATTTTTGACGATGATATGGGGGTGAGTAAATTATCAGGATTTTTTTGTTCTGGAAGTGAATTAATCCTTTAAGGTAAAAAGAATTGTAGGTGCTTAATTGTCATGAAAATAATGTCACAATGCAAAAAATCTCAAGACATTATATTAGTAACACCGAATTCCTTATTTCTTTCTTTTAATTTTGGCATGAAAAACTTTTTTATGACAGGTTTTGTGAGATTCACCTATTTACATATTTAAACTGCGTTTTAACCAGCCACAGTCATTACAATCATATTGAAATCAACGCTCATTGTATTATTATGTGAAGGAAGGTGTGCAGTAATATCCACTAATCTGTCATGAGCTAAGATTTCATGGAAATGTTCAGAATGAACAGCATAATGCGCAATCTCTGTGGTCTTCAAACCCCCGTAGACACCTCTCAAGGGGAATTGTATTACTTTGACACATAGAGCATATGTTCATAAATTAAATCCAACCTATGGAGAATGCTCTATCAATTCTTCCTTTCCCTTTTCCCCTCCTGATAGTACGATCATTTGATAAAACTAAAGTTAATCAGCATGCTCATTAGGGATCTGACTACCTAGGTAACACTGCAGATTGTCAAAGGTGTTGGGAGTTCTCCACGTTTCTCTCCTCCTTCTTGTGATGCACTGCTGTTTGAATTCACTTTACGACAACTTCCTTCAGATTTCTTTGTTCCTTACACTTTTACTGAACACCCCTCGGATCAGAAGATTACTCTGAGTAGTCTAATTATTATTGTTAAATGTGAGTGTAACAAAATGCGTCTGATTTATGGTTGTGAGACTGTGCCATGTACATGGCTCTTAATTTAATATCTGATTACCTCCTCCTTAATGCCATGCACTGCATGCTGTGATACACATTTGTTTTAAATTCATTATCATGCAAATGACTGGATCAGAGAAAGTCCATGGACTCCATAGTAGCATGCAATTACATTTTGCTTTGAGTGAGTTTCTGAGGTAGATAATGGACGCGCACACACATTTCTACCTCAACGTCTTATCATCTGCCTCAGGAAGTGTCATTCTTTTTTTGATACCCTTGTATACTGCCTTAGAGGTCAGCTGAACAGACTGGCGAAAAAAGATTTTATACACAGAGATTAGCTTTCACTTTCGCACTGGCTGTAGTGACTATTAACAGTGCCGTTGACAGTTTTTAATTTACCTTGAATCTCATTTCTCTCATGAGTCACCAGACCTTTAAGGGCAAACTGGTGTTGGAAAATTAGCGCTCTTCCATTTTCATTCTCCTTTTCACTCCACCTTTAACTCGCCGTCAAAATTTGTCACATTTTCTCTTTCAAACATCCCTCGTCGTGGCGGTATTCCGATCATGTTTCGTGCAAGAGTTCAAAGAAGACTATGAATGCATTTGTAATGAGCATGCTCACTAATCACGCCATAGCATAACACGCCTCTGAGGAGCCAGCGGAGAACATCCTGCTCGATGCTTCAAAGCTCTGCGCTTAAGCATCCCACAGTCCTCCAAGGGCAAACTTTTGTTGGGCATATCAATACTGAAGGTGGCCCAAAGGCATTTGTTTACTGAATAGCAAACCATTAGAAGAATCTGTGCTCTGAACAGAGACAATCTCTTTTGTCATTGTCTTCTTTTATGCATTGTTTTTTTTTGTATTTAGATTAATATTTTTTTAAATAATTTACTTGTTGATTTATATTTTATTAATTTACAGTATTTTTATTTATATATGTAAGCAATGTGTTCCTTTAAACTGGTACTTTTGGCCCAGTTTACTTTTTGAGAATTGTGAGAATTAATTGGATTAATAATAATAATTAATTGTCATTCTATGGCTCATTTCATAGCTAGCATTTTATGTATGAAAAATATACACAATTAAATATTATTTTACTCTTTTTACTTAAAAAAAACTTGATAAAACTACGGTTTAATTTGAAATAAAATTATTATTTAAACATAATAATTAAATAATATCTACTTTTCATATTTCTTCTTAAGCTCTTCACTGACACTTTTAATTTGTAACTTTTGGGAAAAAAAAACTTTTTAGTGACAAAATTGTTGGTCATCGTAAACAGTACATCAAAATTGAGGCACAATCATGTAAAAGTTGTGTAAAAATCATTTTCACAGTAAATATTGCATTGGTTTATGATTTTTTCATTCTTTGTTTATATTTGCAGAGATTGTTTAATAATTCATATTTTTATATTGCATTTTCATATTTTAAGATTGAAATTCAGGAACAAGAGGACAATAATACAATCTATTTGCAAAAAAAGTAAATGTTAAAGGCATAGTAGACAGTTGTGACCTTCATATAACAAAAAGTAAACCGTTCAAATCTGTTAGTTTTAATAAAAAAAAAGTCCCCTGGGACATAAAAGCACCTGTAGTTAAAGAAACACCCATATATGAATGTTTTCTGTTGCCTTAGGGGAAATAAGAACTTGCATCCTCAGTACTGATGGCTGTAGAATGGAATCCTTTTATGCTGCACAGATATGGAGATTTATGTAACTCCAGGCACACGTATGCACATGAGTGGCATGACCAGAAAACCTCAGTGCCTTGAAACTTTTCACACAGGCAATAAGTGCATGGCAGTCAAACAGGGTGGCCGGGATTCCTGTTTCCCAGGTCTAGATGCTACAGCAGTATTACCTCCATACATCACGTAAAATTAGCAGCAGGGGCCCCGTCAGGTCCGACATTGCCACTTAATCTTAGCTTTTTGGCAGAGTGTTGCCATAACGGGTCAAGTGGTGGCCATTAATCAAACATCCCAGGTGCAATGAAAGCGGGTGGGTGGAAGGGAGTTACGGTGTTGGGGGGGAGGTCAGAACGATGCAGAAACTTCTCTGGGAATTAAGCCCGGTCATAAAACCTTACCCGAGGAAATAATCCAGTCTATTCCATAAAAGATTAAACCCCTTAAAGAAGATGGATCGCCTTTTTTACTTTATCTTGCAGGTGTAATCCTAGATTATTGGAAGAATACTTGAAGTTGGGAGAATTTGCAGGGGCTGAGAAATCCATCCTCATGCCACTCAGCAGACGTATGGATTATATGTGAACAGACAGAGAGAAATTAATTGGCGTCGTGCCTCCACTGAAAGTCACATGAAACTTCCTTTCCTAACCAGCCTGTTCTTGTTTATCCTTAATGTATGTTGTCTATGAAATATCCACCGCAATCTGAAGTGTAGATATGAAATTGTTTGTTTTTCAAGTAAAGAAGAGCACATCATGAATACAGAAATATAAATCAATGTATTTTGACTGAACCTCAGAATCAAAATTCAATCTTTATTCTACAACAGAAAATGTAAAGGAAAATACTAACTAGCTTCTAATATTAGAAACAGTGTTAGAAAAAGTAAAATATTAGAAAAAGTAATATAAAAAGCTGAGAAATGCTAATAAATAGTAATTGAAAGGTAAGAAATAGCAAATAGTTGTTATTTTTTAAATTCAATTTAAGCTTAAACAAGAAAAAAAAAATTTATTTGTTACATTTTGTGTGTGTGTGTGTGTGTGTGTGTGTGTATATGTATGTATTTATACATTTATAAATACTTGTAAAATATGTTTTTATCTATTTATTTATATGTGAACAAGGTAAATTTAGGATACTAATAAAGCAAATTATTTTTGTGGTGAAATTCATTGACTATATCTTTAGAAGGATGGCAACTAATAAATTTGACTTATAAAATAATACATGAATGAAATGTGCCTTTAATATATTATTGTTTACTTATAAATTATTACATTAACTGTATCATTGCAACATGACTTAGGTTATGTCAGGTATTGGCTGAACTGATCACTATGAATAACTTTACCGAACAATTTACTTAATACTAAGCTAAAGCCTCATGCATGTATTATTGTTTTTAATATGCCTTGTCATTATCTTCAACAAACTTGCATAAGTCTCGACAGTATCGAAAAGCTTTTTGTTTTTCCGACTACCTGATAAAGAAAGTTGTCAAACGTGGAGCTCCACCCTGTCTGTGAGTACATCTCCCGTAGTCTCCTGGATTATGCTTAACTCCTCCGAAATCTTGCCCTGGTGCAACATCAAAAGAGTAAAGCACACGGGAGTATCACGAAACTTATTAGAGAAGCCCTACGCTGTTTCTCTAGCCCTTTTTCTTTCGCTGTTTTGCCATCAAAAGTCTCTTTTTACACCCTGACTAGGCACATTTAAGTTTAAAGTAGTCATAGTTTTGAACCACCTGCAAACTTAAAGGCAAAGTTTTATGGCTTCATTAAAAAAGGTGAACCACTTTACAACATGCAAGCCAGAAAATCCATTTAAAATCATAAAAGAATCACTCTGGATGTAAAACCTCCAATATGTCATAACATTTACATGAACTGAATATCAAAACTTGATGATTCATTGGCAAGTCCGAGTCTATGTTTAAAAATAAATCACATTAGAACAGTGTTTTATAAGCTAGAGATTTTTGTTCCTTTTAAGACATGAGCAGTTTTGTTTGAGTAACGACTAACTGCCTTTTTAAAGGAATGTTTTATGCACATTTATTATGCTTCTTTATCCTTTTTGGAGCTTGATAGCCTCTGGTGGGTTTAGAAACAAAAAAAAATATTTATATAACAGTTAAGCAATATTACAGAGGATGAGACCTGTTCTTGCTGTAGATGATCACAAATTCGGACAGCACGATTGAAAGTCTGATATTGCTTTTATACAAACGGTCAATAGAGTTCTGCAAGAATTACATATTTTGTAGACCAAAACCCACAAACAAGTTCGACTTTTAGCACTTCCGGTTCCATTGTCTTGAAGCCAATGTTTTTTTTTGGTTAAATGCCTAAATGAGGTTCAAGAACAAAAGTTCTTATCTGGTGACAAAAGTTCAAGATATTTTCACATTTTATTCGAAATAAAATACATCAGTAATAGGCCTTTGTGTTATTTAAAGCTTTTGCTTCTGTTGGAAAAGATAGATGCTAACAAGTGGCTTAATGGGACTTCAGAGGTTTGTCAGGGATATTAAATGTCATTATGTCGAACAGGTAAACATCTATTCAGTGGTCCACATTTACAGCCTCATTGTGTTTAGAATCAGGCTCTTGCAATCTATTCTGACTCAAATTTTCAAAGAAAATGTTCTTGACAGCCTCTGGTCACCATTTGCTTTCATAATATGAAAAAGCACACAAAACCTCTCCTTTTGTGTTTTTCCCCAAAATAAAGTCAGTCATCAGGTTTGAAACGACATGAGGGTGAGTAGATGATGAAAGACGTTTAATTTTCTTTTGAGGCACTGCCATGTGACAGTTATCCAAGAGAGTTTCAAAACAGCTGATTACCCAAAAACACATTGATACGTACTCATTTGTTGGAAAAAATACAGATAAAGGAGTCACATTAAACAATATAGTGTGTTGATGAATACAAAAATTGTGCTAGGATAACTGCTGCATCTACTGTTGTAAGTGAAAATGTGCGATATAACAAAAAGCAGCAAAAATAGTAGGCTTACAGTTTATTACTTCTTCTCAGCTCACTCTTTCACTCTCAATTATGCTACTACAATTTAATTTGCTTACAGTTTAGCAATTCATATCATTTCTTAACATTCTGCCAGGAAACAGAAAGCTGAGAATAGGTGTTATAAGTGAAATACTCAGGAGAAAGTGAGAAATAGGAAGAGGTGAGCACTGCAAGAAGTGTTAGGGGAATGAGAGAGATTTGGTAGTGGTCGGAGCAGCAGAAGAGGGAAAACAGCAGGATCGCTCATTTGGAGGCTTTGCATGTTTGTTCACACGTGCCCACCTCTCCACATTGCCAATTGTCAGATGAAAGACAGCGCAGACTGTATAAAAGCCCCCAGCACTTTGATTTCAGTCTGTGACAAATTAGAGGAAGAAAAAGAGAGAGAGAGGTGGGACCAGGATAAAGAGCTGTGAGGCCAAAACACGCTCATAGAGAAGCATCACTCTAGCGACTTTTATCTTACGCCACCAAAATGTGTTGGATTCTGTTTGTTAGTTAAAGCTAATGTGTTTGTAAATGGCCAAAAATAATGATTGTTTCCCCCGCACTATGCTCATCTGCCATTGGTTGGACATACTTATGGTCCCGCCCCTGAACTCACGCTATTGTAAATCTTTTTTTTTTTTTTTTTTAATAATTGCCATAAAGAACGTACAAAAAACCAACGCCAGGGGCGATTGAGAATACAGTTATTAGTTACAAAATCAGGAATGCCATTGTAAATATGTGTTGGGTTAGTTTGATGTGAGTGCTCATTTGTTTTGTGACTGCAACCTGGCAAAGTTAAATGCGATGAATGTTGTTGTTGTTGTTGTGATCATAGACTGTATGGATGTGATTACATGCAGTACACAGAGCTTTTCCCTCGCCATTGTAACGCGCTGTTTTTGCAGGGTTCCGTGAAAGCGTTTCAGCTTTTATTTTCCTTTACGCCCTGAAGAAGATATCACAGGTTCATCAAGTTTGTCGAAATTATCCAGCCTCGATCACTTTTAGTCAGCTTTGACGAAACTCCTCTCAGCTAGCAAGTCTTTTCAAAAATAAAGTAGCCTTGTCACTTAACCTGAATACAGCGTGCTGATTCGCTAAAACGGAATTATCGGCTTTTGTTCAAAAACTCGCGATTCCTTGGAAGTGGAAAATACCAACTTTTTTGACACAACGTTTGTAGGGTTCAGATCGTGCTATATGTGGAGAATAATGCACGGCATTTTTTTTAAAGTGGCATTTATCGGTTTAACGTGAAAACAGCTATACGTCGTTTAACCATGCAAAGCCACGTGTCCTATTCATCATGTTCGTGTTTTTGTCTGCTTGACAGGACCATACAAATTTGAGTATCTTGTTTTAGAGCAGTTAAAATTTGGTGCTTTGAGTACAATTCTCTCATACTGACCACTGGATGTTCAACATGGCACCTCATGGCAAAGAACTCTCTGAGGATTTGAGAATTAGAATTGTTGCTCTTCACAAAGATGGCCTAGGCTATAAGAAGATCAGTAACACCCTGAAACTGAGTTACAGTACAGTGGCCAGTGGCATACAGAGGTTTTCCAAGACGGGTTTCACTCAGAACAGGCTTCGCAAGGGTCAATCAAAGAAGTTGAGTCCTTGTGGTGTGCGTCAGGTGCAGAAGCTGGCTTCAAAAAACATACGCATGAGTGCTGCCAGCATTGCTTTAGAGGTTGCAGAAGTGAAAGGTCAGCTTGTCAGTGCTCAGACCACAAGCCGCACACTGCAACAAGTCAGTTTGCATGGCCGTCATCCCAGAAGGAAGCCTCTTCTGAAGCTGGCTCACAAAAAAGCCTGCAAACACTTTGCTGATGACAACCTGTCCAAGAGCATGAATTACTGGAACCATGTCCTGTGGTCTGATGAGACTCAGATAAACTTGTTTGGCTCAGATGGTGTCCAGCATGTGTGGTGACGCCCTGGTGAGAGTACCAAGAAAATTGTGTCTTGCCTAGAGTCAAGCATGGTGGTGGTAGCATCATGGTCTGGGGCTGCACTGAGTGCTGCTGGTACTGGGGAGCTGCGGTTCATTGAGGGAAACATGGATTCCAACATGTACTGTGACATTCTGAAGCAGAACATGATGCCCTCCCTTCAGAAACTGGGTTTTCCAACATGATAATGACCCCAAACACACCACCAAGATGACAACTGCCTTGCTGATGAAGCTGAAGCTGAAGGTGATGGAGTGGCCAAGTATGTCTCCAGACCTGAACCCTATTGAGCACATGTGGGGCATCCTCAAGCGGAAGGTGGAGAAACACCATGTGTCTAACATCCAGCAGCTCCGTGATGTCATTGTGGAGGAGTGGAAGAGGATGCCAGCAACAACCTGTGCAGCTCTGGTCAATTCCAAGCCCAGGAGGATTAAAGCAGTGCTAGATAACAATGGTGCCCCTACAAAATATTGACACTTTGGACACAGTTTTGACATGTTCACTTAGGGTGTACTCATTTTTGTTGCCAGTTATTTGGACAATAATGGCTATATGTTGAGTTATATTTAGAGGACAGTAAATTTGTACTTCTATACAAGTTGCACATTGACTACTCTAAAATATATACAAGTTTCATTTGTGTAGTATTGTCCCTTGAGAAGATATACTAAAATTTTTGCTTAAATGTGAGGGGTGTACTCACTTTTGTGAGATACTGTATATATATATATAATATATATACAGTATATAATATATATATATATAATATAATATATATACTCTTCATATATATACTCTTCATATATATATATATACATATTTCATGGTTTCTGTAGACTAAGGAGAGTAGCGTTTTATGGTGCATTTGTCTCACTGTTATGTTTTTTAAATAGTTGTGCAGTAGCTAGAGTTGATTATGTGGGTTTACTAACTCAATCATATTTATATAAGGGTCCTTGCACACTGAGTCTGAAATTTTCATATGCGTTTTTCCATATTTCATATTCCTTTCTAAAAATTCATCACGCACATTTAACAGTTAACCAATACCACAGTGGAAGAGTGCTGTTGTTACTGCAGGTTGTCACAAATTAAAAAAAAAAAAAAAAAAACATTTATAAAATTGTTCAATAAGCAAGAAGTTAATGTTATGTTAACTTAGTCACAGTATTGTCAATGAATTTGTCTATTTTTGCAATGCTAAACAAAAATAGTTCTAAACAAAGAATCATTCTGTGGACCAAGCAGTCTGGCATTTCCCCAGCAGGCACAGGACCTCAATATTACGTCAGGTTGATGTTGGACATGACGTCAGACAGACGTTGCGTTTTGGTTGAGAATGAAAATCTGGTTGACATCAGTATTTGATGCCAATTTTACATTGACTTAATGTTGGATTTTGGTTACACACAACCTAAAAACAACAAATATCAACGTCAGTTGACGTCAGTATTGGACATCAAATTAACATTGACATTAGACATTGACTTGACATTGAAGTTTGGTCACCTGATGTCATAACCAAAATTTAACCAAATCTCAACATCTTATGACATTGTGTGCCTGTTGGATCGTTCCTGAATGAATAAACGTTTTGAGTGAATCTATTGCGTATGACTCACTCTTAAAGACGCATTTCTGCGTGTGCAATCCGGAGTCCGGACGCATACACGGACAGCGCGGACGCGGACTATTTGTATTTATACTACCGAAAGTGTATGCTGGTGGTACGTGTTCGACACATGCGCAGTAAATCGGCTTGAACAGTAAATAAACATGTGAACAAACAATTGCCCAGAGTTATTGCACATCTTTATATTGTTTTATCAACGGATTGTAGAGGTGCGGGTAGTGACGGACTTCTTCACACAGCCTGTGATTCTGCAGTAGATGCTTTTGTAGCCTACTGACCATGCAGTCACAAAAATGGGAGGCACGCGGATGTCCACACAGAGCCCACCTCCGCGCACACCCTCCGATGACGATTTTTACATCACGCAAACCATAGCGGACCCTAGCGGACTCGCGCACGCGGAAAGTATAACACAGCCTTAACACAGGCTTTACTAAACGAATCAATGATTTTGAACAAATCGGTTGAAAGAATCATTTAAATGACTCCCTCATAAAAGCAGTCACTTTGCGCCACCTATTGGTGTAATAATGTAACACGCAGAAAGAATTACTGAAATCCATACCACTAATCTAGTACTGCATTACGACAGGTCTGAATTGTTGTGTTTGAGGAAAAAAATACCAAGAGGGAGACAATATTGGTTGTTCTATTGATCAAGATTCAAATCAAATTAAATGTAAAGTGGCTGACAATTCCCGAAGTGACATTTCCTGAGGCTACTTTTATATGCTAAGAAAACTCTTGATGTTAGGAATGGGGATTCACTCAAGTTAAAACCCAAATCCCAAACAAATGAAATTGAAAAACTATTGGGAGAGTGTAATTTTGGCACCCAGTGGGCAAATAATGTTAGATAATGAATAATAATGTCCACATTCATTTTACAAAGCCTACATGAAAGGAACATCCAAATAAACCTGTTAATGGGGAAAAAACAAGCAGGACAGACAATTGAATTAGTGCCAAGATTAAAGTCTTGGGGAAATTGATGGCAGCCTGGCAGCACCTCCTCCTGCCCGACCTTGCCCACAGCGAGAGTGGCACAGGGGGCAATGCCCCCACCAGTCTGTCTGCATCTGCGTGATTAGATAAACCATAGGGGACCAACTGGGGAAAAGCACACAGTGCCAAAAGAGCTCTTCAACGCATGAGGTCAAAAGTAGCACCAAAAGCTGTTAATAAAGTCTGTCATTCAAAAGCATGGAGTTATAGAGGAAGAAAAAGAAAAGGGCTGGGCCTGATACTGAAAGACTGTAATCGGTTTCTCATGGGGAAATGTGGGGATTCTGTTCAAAAGATATTAACATTACGTTTTTTTTTATGTGAAGGAATGATGTTGGAGATTTTTTAAATAGAATTGTACACTGTTAGCACATTCATTTTGAGATAGTTTTAACCTTCATTTCACCAAAGAAAGTATGTAGAAACATGTTTCTCGTTTATGCCCACAATGGGATTGTTTCTGCCACGAAAAAAATAAATAAATTAATTAAAACAAGAATTTAAAAAAGGTAATTGCAACTATTTAGCTCACAATTTGGAGTTTTATTCTCAAAATTGCGAGTTTATGTCTCACAATTGCAAGTTTACATCTTGTAAATTCGATTTTTTTTTTTTTTTTACTTGGAATTCTTGAAAATTTTCGCTATGGAATTAAAAAAAAAAAAAGTTGTTGCAACTTTTTTTTCTCACAATTTGGACTTTTTTTTCTGGCAATTGCAAGTTTGTACCTCACAAATTATGAGATATAAACTAATAATTCCGTGGAAAAAAAGTCTGAATTGTGAAATAAAAAGTCTCAGTTGCCTTTTTTATTTCTTAGCAGACACAAGATATTGTTCAATCAAGCTATAAAAACCATGTGGATGTCGATGTATGTTTTTTGATAACATGTCTTTGGATACACACTTCTGAAACACTTTATATAGGGGCACATTCTTGGTTCTAGTAAGACCAGCATGTGTTGTGTTTTGAAAGCTGGTGTACTGGCATGATCACCAAGGTTGTTGGCTAGCTTAACCAGCAAGACATCTTTGGTCAAACAGCTTTATCAAAAAGCCCATGCAGGTTGACCTTCGTCAGCATCAAATGAGCACTAATCTGCATAGACCAGCATGGAAATTCATGTTGGTCTAAGTTTTTTTGTTTTGTTTTGTTTTTTCTCAACAGGATAGTCTTCCATTGATTACAGTATACCAGTGTTAAATATTTATAGCTTATTATATTATGTTTTCCCTCCAGACATCAATTAATCACCAGTTAATTGTGGAAAATTATGAATAAGTTTTGTGGTGAGTCAATGGAAAATTCCTATTGTGCATTTGTTGTGTGGCCGACACTGATGTCATTTCTCAGTTTCTGAGGAGGTAAGAAAATGTTCCACACCTTTAAGTGGCTGAGTTGGTGCTGTCGTTCGTGCTGCATGATTGAGAACTTTTCTTTCTGCATTCCCAAGTTCTTGTTAATGAGATGCAGTGAAGTGTCATACACTGCCCGGGGCCTTTGTCTCTCAGAACAGCTCCTCAGCAGCTCAGAGGGGAGCTGTGCTTTAGCATTGTGGATGGCAAGAACAAAGAGAGACCCATTCCTGCAGTAGGAAGTTAGTACCAGCTGCTATGTAATGTAAAGCACAAACTGCTAATCACTAAAAAAAAAAAAAAAAGTAAAACTGAGATTATTTTGAAAAGGTCATAAAAGCTCATTTAACCAGTTAGATCTCAATAGAGCTTGCAGTAACATTTTAAAACTATTTTAGCCTATTTTAGCACACAAACAACTCAAAGGTGAAGTGTGCAATTCACAAGGTTTCCATCCACGTACTTTATGCATATCAGATATCACATAAAAATGCTAGATGGATTCACCAAAATGCAAATCAAATTTCAAAAATATGCATGAAGTGCATACTTTTTTGCAGAAGACATTAATAAACTGAGATGAAAGGAATTTTACTGAATAAATTCCTTTATGTGTGCATTTAAAAAAAGTCATGTGACTGAATAATGATTGACACTTAGCTACTATTAATTTTTTGGAATCTTGCTTTATTTGCTTTTTTTTTTATTAGCGATATTACACATAAATTCAATTCTTAATTTGAATGGAAACATAGCTATATATTCAAAATATTGTTGAGCTGTTTAACCTATTATTTTAAACACATTAAAAGTTAAGTTTGCAGTTAACTGGGTTTCCATTCATATATTTTATGTAAATTATGGGATATCACATAAAAATGCTAGATAACATTTCTAAAATGAGCTTGAAATACATACATTTTTATTTGGTATGAAGACAGAAACTGCAATGAAAGCACACTGACAAAACCTGTATGTGCATCAAAAAAGTAATGATTGATGATTAATCGTTACCTACTATTGATTCCAGAATTTCACCAAAACAAATTGTGATATTTTGCATAAAATAAGTTCATGACTTGTATGGAAACATAGTTATAGTTTCAATATTATAAAGCTTGCTCTGATCCTAGCTTAATATCCAGATTGGTGACGATAGTGGAACACAAATTAGGCCCTTTCCCTTTAAAACTACCATGTTCTAGAGACTTAAAAGTGTAGCTTTGGGAAATGGCTTTTGTTGCTTACTTAGAAAGGTATGTAATCGGTACCGTTTCTAGGCATAGGCGAGCTAGGCAGTCGCCTAGAGTGCCACCAGCTGGAGGGGGCGCCAATGAGCGCACGTACTGCCACTACATTTTAACAGGGTTGTGATCAAGAGTGGCACGGACACCCTGAAATATGATTGCCGCCCCCACTGGATCCCCTAACATCACTGGGCTAGAGTACTGTCAATCTGACGATGCCTATATGCGATTGGATCAGTGCGCTGTCAATTGCTGCCTCTGATTGTTGCATTTGGGGTAAAAAAGACAGAATTATGTATTGTGCCAAGAAGGTTGCACTGTCTGTTCGTTAACACAGGCATGAACTGATTGGCAGCTGCCTTTAGCGGAGGCTTTACCGATTACCTCCATTGATCAAAGCATTCGGCACGGTCGTCTGTGAGTGACGTCATCTCCCAAAACAAACACGCCCCCTAGTTTAGTCCCGCCCCTCACATTGATTGACAGCTTTCAGTGTAGACATCGGAAATTCAAATGTAAAAGGAATTGCAATTCCATTTGAGTTTTGGCAGGTTATATGCGCGGCGCAGAGAGAGTGAAAAAGCAAATGTGGTAATTAATATTGCTATTAAAATATGACAGGTTCATAACTGGTAAGACATGAGAAACACAGTTGCAAATAGACTTTGCTTTTTCATTTGAAATGTGGCAGTCACTGTGCGTTCGCGAAAGCTTAAATGCAAACGGTAATGCAAGATTTGCAATTGCATTTGGATTATGTCACAATTTATGCGTCCACATATGGAAAACGCAATTGAAAATACAATTTGCAATTCTATTTGAAAATAGACCAGAAAATCCTTCCATACTCAAGTTTGAACTTCCATAATGCAGTTTAAATGCAGCTTCAAAAGGCTCTAAACGATCCCAGCCGAGGAAGAAGGGTCTTATCTAACGTAATGATTGGTTATTTTCTAAAAAAAAATTACAATTTATATACTTTTTAACCTCAAACACTCCTCTTGTCTAGCTCTGCGTGAACTCTGTTTTTTCCGGTTCATGACAGGGTATGTCAAAAAACTCCCATCTCATTTTCTCCTCCAACTTCAAAATCGACCTACATCGCTGCAGAAGTACCGATGTAGGAATTAGACTAACTAGCTAGCTAGCTGGCTAACATCTACAAATAAATTACAAAATGTAGCCTTTATTTTGTTGCCTTTGTTGTCTGTTAGACTATTTTAGGCATTTCATATTGCTCATATTTTTCTTTGTTGTAATAAGTACTTGTCACTATAGGCATAGTTGTGGGTTGCATTTCTCTGTTTGGGAGTACAACTCATGTCTGGTCTCTTCAATGTTTTAACAGATTATAAAATACCTACAAGGCACGTTTATTTATTATCACAATTTATTTACTACTTATTTATGCTAATACTTATCAATATTTATGTTATGTTATATTCTAGTAAAGTTTTGAAAATCTGCATTTTCTGAATTTTTTTAGTGGGGGGTGGAGGCGGAAATCTAAAATCTCGCCTAGGGCACCAACAGAGCCTGGGCCGGCCCTGGTTGCATGCAAAGTTTGCATTTGGATTTGGAGCGCTCAACAATGCCATTAGATCAATGGGTTCTGTCTTTGTTTTGGCAAGGTAAGGCTTTTTTTGCCACGCAAGTTCAAAAGCCAATTTAAAATATTGGTACATAAAAAGTGCACAAAATCAGTATTTTGTTTAGGCAGTATTTGTGGCAGTCGAGAAATCACGTTTCATGTGAAACTGTTCTAAATGGTGTGCGTTTTTGCGCCAATGCATTGTTAAAGGTTCAGTGTGTCGTGTAATATTCCCATATAAAACTTTTACAGCCAATTAAAATCAATACAATTAAGATCAATACATACTTTATTAAACCACTTGCGTCAAATTTAACGCATCCTTACGGAAGTGTCGAAATGCTGAATCAATTAATTCGCTTCCAAAAAAAAAAAAAAAAATTAATTTGCTTCCAACAGCGCTTAAAGGGAGTAGCGTCATGCATATAGAGGGCAGAGCGTCACGTTATTTATAGAGGAAGTTCACGCGTCAATGAGTAATAAAAGAACAAGGAGCTGCATTCTGATCACGTGTTAAAGAATTGTGTTATAACAAACAAATACTCATTATATACACTAATAACACTAACACTTTAAAAGAGACAGACGTTTGTGACAGAAGTTTGTGAAAGAAGTTTTCTCTGTTTTGGAGGGATGATCATCAAGAAACTAAAATTCTTGCAAACTGTCTAAACTGAATTACACATGTCATGCAGATATTCATATGAGTTTAACAGCAAATTAGTCATTCAGAGAACAAATTTTATTTTTGAACATGAAACATTTACCGAGGTCCGGACCTCGGTGGCCTCATAGCTGGCTACAGGCCTGATTCTGATTCTGATTACTTTTATGTCACTGATCAGGCTTTTATGGGGTAACAAAAGGTTTTATAGGTTTAACTGAAATAATAGTGCAATAACTGACACAACAACAACAAAACAATTGAACAAAAAAACAGATAAAGTCAAAAAGTAGCCAATGATAATATCTAAACGTATCCAAATCCAAATGTAATAAAATTAATTTATGTGTGATGACAATTTCTTAGCAACTAGGGATTGTTACATAGAGCTATACAGGCATCCATTGGCTATAATGGTATCACAGATAATAAACTGTGCAAAATGTTTTATCTTAACAGTCAATTTACAAATAGGCCTAATGCGTTCAGATTTGTGGAACTCACAAAAGCTGAATTTCCACAAATTAGTGTCGCTACTATGACAACCAATTTAAATGTGACAAGAAAATGAAATGATATATATATATATATATATATATATATATATATATGTGTGTGTGTGTGTGTGTGTGTGTGTGTGTGTGTGTATATATATATATATAAACATATATATATATATATATATATATATATATAACCTATATACAAATATAATTTGTAAATGTATCAGTGTTGTTATTTAAAATTTGAGTGTTTGCATAATCAGTTTTATGTTATTTTGTATGTAATATTAATTATCTGGTTAGAAACGGCCCTGTATGTAATACAGTTCCGGAACCTTAAAGTTCAATAATCAAATGCATATGTTAGCCTTACTGGTTAAATGGATGATCTGTTAAACACACAAAGCATCTATTATAGAGATATATAGGTTTAGGTAAATGGGATGAGCAGGCCGTGCCTTTGGGGTTCACTGAGGATCATTGGAATAGAGTGTTGCTTGGTTTATAAATGAAGATGGAAGTTTTCTTTATTTTTTTATTTTATTTTTTTTAAATACCAGGTTTCCTTATAAAAGTGTTCCTTTTCTTTCCCTCCTTCTCTCCAGATAATAAGTATTCAAGCCCTCTCCTCTGCGAGCATGTGTCTTCTCCACAGCTGCTTTTCCTGTTTGGGCTGACTTCACTTACTTAGCGGTGTCCTTTTTAGAGATAATAAAACAAATGACCGTAGATGAATTATATTTGACAGTTCAGTTTCCAAGTGTAAGTATCAATTTCCTACAGGGCCTGAGATATCAGAGAGACAACTAAAAGAGCCCCAGCTGCACTTATCTGGCCTTCGAAAAGCCAATCATCTCCTTTTCCACTGATAAAACACTGTATCCTTGCATCGCTCTATTCTCCTGATTATTTGTCACTGATTTGTTGCTTTGGGAGTAAATTGTCACATACATACATCCTAGATTCACTCTGTACCCTGCTGAAAAGATCAGCATGAGTGTTAGTGCTGGTCTAGATAGACTAGCACAGTTCTGTCATGAAACTCTAGATGGCGCTGCCCAATATGGTTCTAACCCAATATGATATAATCACATCATTATTCACATGAGCTTGCTGCTTATCATTCAAATACTTGGTTAGTGCTTGCTGTAGCAGTTACAGTATGCTTCAGAAACTCTCCATCTTCCCCAGCTCCTCCTGTATAGATCAGCTATGGGGGATTTCATGTATGTTATATGCAGGGGTAATTTCATGTTATATGTGCAGCAGCAGTGTAGCAGATCTGTTCTGCCAAGACCAAACACATTAACATTTCCATGTATATTACCATGCTAAACATTTATACAGTTGTCATGACAGAAATTATGTTAACCAGCAAAATTTAGCTGATGGACAAGTAATAATTTCTGACGTAGCTGAACCAAAACATATTGATGGTTAAGCTAATTCAATGTAAACAAGTGACTAAAACCATGTTTGCTAGTCTTTTCAGTTGATAAATATATTAGTTTAGCCTTTAGTTTAGCTTTAAACTCGTGTCATACTAGTGAAAACATAGCATTAGCAATATTTGCAGGCTTGTAATCAATAATATAATATAATATAATATAATAATCGTATTTGTGTATCACACACAAAAAAAAAAACATTGTAGTTTTATTTTTCTGGTTATAAAATAACAAAATCCTCAAAACAAGACAAATTGCACTGGAACTGCAAGAGTGATTAAGATATTAAGGCTTGTTTTCAAATAATGCATCTTATTTAATAATAATGTGAGTGCATTTTGTCTTTCAGAATTTTTTTTTTACTTATATTAAAAATACATTCTCTGAAGCACAAATATCTTATGCACACGTGTTATGACAAGTAAATTCATATTGTTTCAAGGATATTAAGACTTTTAAAGTGGTAAAAAAAAAGACTAATTAAAAACTCATTAAGAAGTAATTTTTACACTTTTCAGGAAATCAGTCTGGCTAATTTATATTGTCTCAGCATATTAAAACGAGAAAAGTATTTTGATGGTGAAAATCGCATTTAAATAAATTTCTGGGGGGTGAAATTACTTGATGCATGTTACTAGTAACATGTTACCCCATCAATGATATTACATTATTGATGTATTTAAAATGTGCAAACTACATATTTGGATGGGGTAGTTCCTCTGCCCTGTTGGGGTCAAGGATGAAAAAGCACTTTTCACCTAATTCATCGATGAGGCCAAAGATTAGATATGGCCAGAGAATTATCCGCTCATTACTTACCATGATAAACTGTGCAGGACCAGCATCAATAAGGGACTGTGTTGAAGCAATCCAAATAAGACATGAAAACCTGGAGCCTCATTAGAGTGAAGATCCATGATGATGCTAATGGTTTCTAAGCGAGATCCTGTCTTGAATACTGATGACTGCCGCGTGTCACCTTGCACAGGTGAGCTCTCGGAGAGGTCATTTTATTGTCATCCAGCTATAGTTTAGCATTCAAAGGGACGTCTCTGCTAAATATGAAGCCTGTATAATCAACTTCAATTAAAAATTCTTGGTCAATTGTGCAAACCCACTAGAGAAATCAGAGCTGTTGGTAGAGAGATGATTAACTGATAATAAGATTCTGGTTATGAGCACCAGGAGCCGAAGTCCATCCCAGCCTTTTCTCTGAGCTGCTCACTTTAACATACATTGCCTTAAACATATTGCACTTAAACACTCAACGAACGTTGACACTCTTTGTGTTGCCACAATCAATTACGGTTTGGGTGATTTGTATAAAGGTGTTTCTTTTTACAAATTAGACACTTGAATGAATATATGTATGATCAAATATTTAGGTTTTCCAACATCTTTTGCATTTTTGAACCCTTTCCAGCAGTGGCTGTATGATTTTGAGATCCATCTTTTCACATTGTCGACAACTGAGGGACTCATACACATTTTTTACAAAAATGTTTACAAAAGGTTCAAACATTCACTGATGAGCCAGAAGGAATCAGAATCAGAATCAGAATGAGCTTTATTGCCAGGTATGTTTACACATACGAGGAATTTGTTTTGTGACAGAAGCTTCCACAGTGCAACAGAATGACAGTGACAGAACAAAAACACAGATAATAAAAAGAAGAATTAAAAATAGAACAAGTAAATAGGGAATAACAATATACAAATTGACAATTGTATGTACAGGTATATTACAAAAAAAACAGTTTTGTATGTACAGGTATATTATGTGCAAATTGAAATGTAGACTAAGTATATGTGTTAGATAAATAAGTGTATAATGTATAAATAGTGTGTGTTCCACAATTATTGTCAAGTGTTCATGAGATGGATTGCCTGAGGGAAGAAACTGTTCCTGTGCCTGGTCGTTCTGGTGCTCAGATTTCATCAAAAATATCTTAATTTGTGTTCCGAAGATGAACGAAGGTCTTATGGGTTTGGAACAACATGAGGGTGAGTAATTAATTACTGACAAAATTTTCATTTTTGTGTGAACATGGTGGTATTAAGAATCAAGCATATTTACTGTAAACTTTTGAATGGGGTCATTTTTATGAATTCAGCTATTATTTTGTTTTATGGTCTGTATGTAAACATCATGTCAAATATCTTTATTTGTACTAAATAAAAATAACATTTTGTATGATCCCTCTTATTTTGGTAACATAATTAGCATTTACAGATTCTGCAAGGTGTGTGTAAATACAAGCTGAATTGACTTGGCCCAGTAAGCAACACCAATACCACCAACATTGTGACTTGTGTATGGACATTTTTTTTTTTATTTTTTTTTTTTTAAAAACGTAAAATCAAATTTTTCATATGCTGTTTTGTCATCCTGACATTTTGTTTTATGTACCTTCTTGGTAGAGCAAATTATCTTCACCAGATTTGACATTTAATCTAATTACGTGCAGAACATGTTGACCTGTTGCTATGGTAACCAATATTATTATATAGATATGCTACTGGTACTTTTTTTATGTGCACCTCACCACCAAAATCTAAAACAAACCAAATTTATGAATAATTAAAAGATCACGGAATTAAATAAGAACAAATGGGGAATTCACAAAGAATGAATTAAAGCTGTGTGCATTGTTTTATTGCCTGATTCACAAAAGGAATTATGCAAATTAAGTACTGTAACAACACAAATATACAGTGCATTCAGAAAGTGTTCAGACCCTGTTAACTTTTTTTCAATTTTATGTTGCAGCCTTGTTTATTTTTTTTCTCATTAATCTACACTCCGTACCTCATAATGACAAAGTGAAAACAATTTTAGAAATGTAAATTTATTAAAAAGAAAAAAAAAAAAAAACTCATTAAGATCAGCTGTCAACAATATTGCAATTGTGGTGTTGCTTTTTTTGCCTCATGAGCACTGAAGAAAGCATTGGCTGAAACGTCTGCTCTCTGGTCTGTTTTTAAATGCACTTGTCACTTTTTCATATGAAAAAAAAAATAATAATAATAAATTATATATATATATTTATTATTATTTTTTTTTTTTTTTGGTAGACATTTTTTGGTTTGACTGAATTTTTCAGTGTGTGGGCAAATTTAGCTACCTATTGAAAGAAAAATAAAACTGAAATATAACATTTACATAAGTATTCAGACCCTTTACTCAGTACTTTGGAAGCAATTACAGCCTCGTGTATTTTTGGGTATGACAAGTTTTGCACACCTGGATTGGGGGATTTTCTGCCATTCTTTGCAAATCCTCTCAAGCTCGGTCAGGTTGGATGGGGAACATCAGTGGACAGCCATTTTCAGGTCTCTCCAAAGATGTTCAATAAGGTCAAATCAGGGCTCTGGCTGGGCCACTCTAGGACATTCACAAAGTTGTCCCTAAGCCACTCCTGTGTTGCCTTGGCTGTGTGTTAGAGTCATTGTCATATTGGAAAGTGAACCTTCGGCCCAGTCTGAGGTCCTGAGCGCTGTGAAACAGGTTTTCATTAAAGGATATCTCTGTATTTTGCTCCATTCAGCTTTCCCTCACCCCTGACCAGTCGCCCAGTCCCTGCCGCTGAAAAACAGCCCCACAGAATGAGGCTGCTACCAGCACACTTTACTTTTGGGATGGTACTCTGCAGGTGATGAGCAGAGCTAGTTTCCTTCAAACATGATGCTTAGAATTGAGGTTCATCAGAAAAGATAATCTTGTTTCTCAGAGTCTGAGGGTCCTTTAGGTGCTGTTTTGCAAAATGTTTTCACGGAGAAGAGAATTGAGTTTGGCCACACCGGCATTAAGCACAGATTGGTGGGGTGTTGCAGTGATGTTTGTCCTTCTGTAGATTTCTCCCATCTGCATATGATCATAGAGCTCAACTAGAGTGACCATCAGGTTCTTGGTTACCAGTCTAGACAAGGCCCTTCTCCATCAATTGCTCAGTTTGGCTGAGCGACCAGCTCTTGGAATAGTCCTGATTGTGCCAAACTTCTTCCATTTGAGAATTATGGAAGCCACTGTGCTCTTGGGAACCTTCAGTGCAGCAGAAATTTTTTGTAGCCTTCCCCAGATCTGTGCCTCGATTCAATCCTGTCTCTGAGCTCTGCAGGCATTTCCTTTGACATCATGGCTTGGTTTTCACTCATTGTCAACTGTGAGGCCTTTTATAGAGAGGTGTGTGCCTTTCCAAATCATGTCCAATCAATTTAATTTACCACAGGTGGACTTCAATCAAGGTGTAGAAATATCTCAGCAATGATCAAGAGAAATGGGAGGCACCTGAGCTTAATTTCAAGTGTTGTTGCAAATGGTCTGAATACTTATGTAAATGTGATATTTCAGTTTTTTAAATTTACAGACATTTCTGAAATTCTGTTTTCACTTTGTCATTATGAGTTACAGAGTGTAGATTAATGAGAAAAAAAAAGAATTTAAACAATTCTAGTATCAGGCTGCAACATAACAAAATTGAAAAAATTGAAGGGGGTCTGAATACTTTCTGAATGCATTGAACTCAATAAATGTCCTGAATGCATTATAACGCTGCAATTTTCATAGACATTCTGCAAACAATTCTGGAAGTTTCAGGGGAATGTAGCGAAACAAAGCTTGTCAATAAATGCCACTCCCATCACTTTCTTGCTGAGTGCGCAGTAAGAGGTGGGCAGAGGAATGAACTCATGCAAAAAAGATGAAAGCTGACAGATAGTAGCCTGTGTGGCATGTGAGTCAGTTTGCTGCTCCCCCCGGCGTTTACACAACAGCTGTTGCAGTCCTTGCGTGACTCTTCTGTGTTGGCGACTCAAAAACACCTATTATCCTTACAAAGAGTTCAGGTTGCCTAAAATTACTCTAAATATGCTTACCTATAGGCTATACAAAGACTTGACAGATTATCAGTGACACTCATGGTTTAAATTTTGTTCAGTTCCTCCCACAAAGCTTGTGGTTTCAGAAAACGTCAACTATAAGAATAGTGCACTGGATGTATGCATTACATTATTGATACTTTTATGATGTTTTTTTTGTCTATTTTTCTTGAAAGTTCAAACCACCATCCATGGAAAGGGAAAAATTAAACTTGGTTGTTTTACCTAACGGTCAGGTGAGTAAATTTTCATTTACATTTAATTATTTATAAGATGATTATATCAAAAGCAATTAACAAATAAGGATCGTTGTACAAGCACTTTGAGACCCAACCACTGTAGTTCGCAATTTCAAGTTTCAAGTATAGACTATTACTGTACAAGCTATAGCAGTGAAATGCAGAAAAAAAATATATACTATATATGTATGTGTGTGTGTGTGTGTGTGTGTGTGTGTGTGTATATATATATATATATATATATATAGGTACAATATGTGTCACATGACTAAACATGCCTTCAGCTGCCAGCTGCAAAGGAGTTTCTTAAGATGGATGAAAAATCCAATTACAGTTACAGCATCAACTCAACAAACTGATTACTTGTCAATTTAATTATTCTTTGTTTGCTATGCAAATCAGCTCCGAGTTGAGATCTTTGCATGAGGTCTTTAAATCTAAAGATTGAACCCAAACATCTGGGACCAGGAGTCAATTAAGCCTAGGTTTCTAAATCAAAAAACACAGCAGGAAAATTAATCCATGTTATTAGCTGTAAAGCTAATCAGACTGTTCATTCTGTTTTGAAATGTTTTCATTCTCAAACATTTCAAAACCGAAACCAAATGCTCTTACAAACCAACAAAGCTACAAATCTTATTACCAGAGCCTGTAATAGGGCCTCAGCAGTTCTGTCCATGCACCCCAGGACCTACAAATCAGTTTAACTGAAACAAGGCACAGAGGAGAAGAAAGTAGCGGATGCGTGGAGTGCTGTATATGTTGATATGAAACATCGCTGCTCTGTTCTACCATGTGCTTGGCCATGCCGTAGGCCTGAACAGGCCTCTAGGTGTTTCTACGCAGTGAAGCAGGACCTCAGTCTGAGTCTGGATGCAGAGCCTTGGCACCCTCATCCAACAGCATCTGCCAGCCATTATGCGCTTGTATTCCTGAGGCGAGATATAACGCAGAGAGGACCAGGCATTTCTGTTTTTATTTTCAGGTCAGTAAGGGGTTAAGCATTTATTCTTACTTGGACTGTCTAAATAAAAAGTAAAAAAAAAAAAAAAATTATTATTTTTTTAATTTATGAGATGCTAAATAATGCAAAATAATTTCATACACGCTGAAAAATAAAGGGTCTTTATTGGCATCTGTGATTCCATGGAACCTTTACATTGCACAAATCGTTCCTTGAAGTGGAAAAAGATTCTTTAGATTATTTTAAATGTTTTCAGAAATGGTTCTTTTTATGAAGTGTGGACTGAAAGGTTCTTTGGAGAATCCAGAATGGTTCTTCTATGGCATCACTCTGAAAAACCTATTTTGGAACCTTTATTTTTATATCGATATTTTTGGTTGATTGTGTGTTGGGATGATTTCCAGAGGATACGTGATATGGAGAATGGATGGATGGATATCAATTTTCTCTAAAAAGCTTATAAAAGACATTGATACATTATTCTGGGGAGGTTAAAGGACTAAACACATCAAAAGTGCCTATAGAAATTAGTATATGGTTTGTTTTATTTCCAAATCATTGATATTAAGCTTGTCACTGATTTACAGTCCACATTAGTCCATTTGCTATAGAGTTTGTCAGTTTGTCTGAGGTACACTGCCATTGACGACTTTGTTATTTCTAATTGTTTATATTTTATATACATTACTTTTGCCATTCAAGGTTTTATATTTTTTCCCAGTATGTTTCCCTGGGATTCGAACCCATGGCCATGTGATTTTTAGCATCATAAATCTGAGCAAGTGTTGCTCGATGTACGTGATTTTCTCAAAAATGTGCTTTGCATTTAGGTGTTAAAAATTATATTGGTTTCAGGGGGCCAGAATTAATTTAGTGTTAATTATTTTATATCTCATTATATTTTAAATAATTAGTCGTATCAAATTAACATGTTAAATTGACAGCTCTAATTCTTACGCAGCTAGTTAGAGCTAATTTTCTAATTCCACTTCTCCGCTTCTGTGTTGTCTCTCAATCAGCCATGGTTTCAAGACTCTCATTCAACACTTCTCAATCACACATGCATATTTCAGCACTTGAGTGCACCTCTATCAGCGCTTTTGCCCCGTGCTTCCGCATGCATTTCAACATCTAACGTCTTCCCAGTTATTTTGATGTGTTGCACCAAAAGAGCATTTTCAGCCTGTAATGACATGGAGTATTTTTAAACTCTGACACAAAATGAACACAAATTAAAAGCAAATTTAGAAATGTAGAAACTGCAAATAATTCACCACTCTCCCGATCGCCGAGCACTATCAGAGATGTTCATTTGAATTCTACAACATAACCTGCCTTGTACTTAACATGTCTTCAAGGTTAACATTTTTAATTCAAGACTGAGGGATTCTGCAGAGCTGCTCCTTTGAAGTTTCCTGTTTCTTGTGGCTGCAAGGCCGCTGAAAGCCTGTCTATGATATTGACATTAAAACTCAACACACAGAATGATGCCAATTGAAATTTCATATGCCTTCCTTTGGGAAAAAGTATGAGCTGGCCAATCCAGTGTGAGATGAATAATGAAACTAACACTCCCTCACCATCTCAGATTTTCTCTTTCTTGTCTCTGCTCTCGTCCTTTATTCTATTCAGGGTGGAACTCTTTTGTTACTCCCTGGTGCGCCATGAGACTGAGGTGAGTGTATTAAAGATGTAAAGGCTAAGGGGAAACATACATTTCTGTGTAATGCAAGGACCTGGGCATGATAGGTCAATGTTTGGCTATTAAATATGAGAAGAGAGTTCCTATACTGTAGGGCCGTGGTTTTCAACAAGTTCTGCTTCAGCACTCAGATTTTACATCGGACAAGTGATAACCCAGTCTAGTACTAAAATTGTTAAAAGAAAGAATTAAATAATTCACTTTATTAATTAAAATGTTTAAATATTAAATACTTTTATTAATAATTATAATAACAGACCAGTGATAACAGAAGAAATATATCAACGTGTCTTAATAGTGTATAACAATTATGAGAAATATTGATGAAACATTAAATATATAAATATTAATATACAATATATGCATATTTTATGTATGTAAATATATATGAAATATATATTTAAATTTTTAACTCAATCAGAACAGACCTGTTGCCCATTTTGGGGTTTACAGGATCCCTGAAGAATCACATATGGAAAGTGCAAAGCCCCTATGTTTTGTTAGTTTTCTTTAATTCTTCCCATTTTTTAAGTCTTCTGCTGCATTTCAGGGTTTCTCAGGAAAACCCTCCAGTGCCACCTTCAGCTCAAATTTGGCTTTTGTTATGTGTTTTGAACCCTTTGAGGACAAACAATAGAGAATTGGGAGTAATGGGCAGAAGGAGTGTTTGGAAAACTTGTAGCCAGTGGTGTATAAAGTACCTGAAAGCCATACTCAGGTAAAAGTACAAATATCTTACCAAAAAACGACTTTGGTAGAAGTTGAAGTCACCGTTTAGAATATTACTTGAGTAAAAGTCTTAAAGTATGTGATATTTATTGTACTTAAGTACAAAAAGTATTTTTTAAAACTTAAACGTACTTAAGTATTGAAAGTAAAAGTACAAGTAAATGCAAAATGGAAAAGAAGCAAATAAATATATATAAAAAATATTCATACAGCTTGAGTAGCAAGATTGTTTTCAGTTTTAACTCTTTCTTCCATTTTGTATTTTTGGGTAAGAATAAGAAGCACTTCATCCGTTACTTAGTGTCTTTCATTCCAACATAAGAAAACATTTCTGGAATCTGCATCTGAAATAGTATTTAAGAAGTATTTACACAGTTTATGAATCTCAGAGGGAACATGGATGCATTTAAACTGCAATTACAGATGCATAAATAGGCCTAATGTTTTGTTTTTAACATAAAATGTTGAATACAGATTTTTTTAAATAATTTAAAACATGAAAAAAATAGTCGAAATGTGAAATTAAAGCCGCCAGTAGGTGACAGCAAGTGACTGTTAACGAGTGAGTCATTGAGATTCAACCGATTCATTCAAACGGCTGATTCATTCAGAAACAAAGCATTTGGCTGTGTTAATGAGTGAATTACTGAATCATTTATTCAACCGATTCGTTCAAAAAGCTGATTCATTCAATAAGTAAATGCCGTCCATTGCTCAGAGATGCAAAACAGTGCTGTGATCTTTGTTTGGAACTTTTTTCGTTGGCAAAATTGAGCAAAAACAAGCAATATTATGTCTAAAAGTATTAGTCACTTATTGCTTTACTGAACTTGTATAAAATGATTATTAAATGTGTTCATGATATCTGCAGAAAAACGGTACTCTTTGTGTGATATAGATAGATATAGAAGTTAACTATATTTAATTATATAAATATAAAAAGCATACAGAAGCATTTTTGCCGTCTGCAATTTAGAATGCCTGGAATTTTGAGTTTTAATAGACTTACAAATCAATGTGCGTGCACTCTGTGTGTGATTTGGTGATATAGCCTACTTGAAAATGTCAAATCGCACATCATTACAACAACACTTACCATATTATCGCAGAAGATATACTGTATATTGCACACCCCAGACTCGACTTGACTGGAAATTGAAATCATCCGCGGATGTGCGCACACTTGTTTGCATGAGCAAATGTGTTTTTAGGAGTCTAGCTTACAAACGCCAGACCATTGATTCGTTAAACCTGCTTGCTTGCCGTCTGTGTCCTTATGACTATTTTGTAGTAAGTAACGAATATGCTTCGGGGAAATGTATCGAAGTAAAAGTATGCATTTTAATTAGGAAATGTAGTGGAGTAAAAGTAAAAGTTGTCTGAAACATAAAAACTCAAGTAAAGTACTGATACTCCCAAAAAATAATTAAGTACTGTAACGAAGTATTATTATTTCATTACAATACACCACTGCTTGTAGCTTGTAACAATTTTGTTTAGTACCAAATCCCAAAAGCTAACTCCGTACAGTTTTTTTTTTTTTTAAGGAATCCCAATCTTCCCCTAATTCCACTTGGATTCTCTAGTGCTTCCCTTTTTGTTAACATCAGTCTCATTTCATTCATTACTGTCAACACTTTTACGTAGAAAAGCACACATCCCGCAAATGATCATTTGTCAGCTCCAGCACTTCACCTGCATCCCTTCTCTTTTTATCGGTGTCTCTTCCTCACATCCCAAAAGGTTAATAACCTACCGAAATGTCAAGGGCATGTCCGGGAAGTGTCAGAGGCCTTGCGTGCTGGGGAAGCCAATGCATGTGCCACACTGGCTGGGAAGAGGATTGGGATTTGATTTAAATAAATGCAAGTGACCTCAAATAGTCACACTTCATAATAGAGAATCATTTAGACATTTTCTCTCAGACATTTAAATGGTTTATGGATTTGTCAAATGATAGTTTGAATCATCAAAGAGATAATTCTGAGATAAAGGACATAAAGGTGAATTTTCAGCAGCCAATACTCCACTGTTCAGCGTCACATGGTCCTTCAGAAATCATTCTAATATGCTGATTTGCTGCTTAAGAAATATTTCTTATTATTATCTATGTTAAAGACAGTTGTGCTGCTTAACCTATTTCTGTGGAAACCATGATTTTTTTTCTCAATAATTCATTGATGAATAAAAAGAAAGTACAGCATTTATTTGAAATAGAAATTATTTGTAACATTATAAATGTCAAGCCATGTCACTCTCATGCCACTCATGTTCTCACGCAGTGAAAAATATATCACGGAGCAGAGAGGACACTGAAAACACACGACAGACAAGACAGAGCAAGTACTTTAGGAATGAAACAAAGTCCCATCTTTCAAATGTTGCCATTTTGTAAGAAATTCAAACAATAAATACCATTTTGTGGCTCTTTAATGTTTTGTGACAGATCACTGTAGCACCTCAGTTCAAGAGGAACCAATCATTGCTTCCTCTTTACAGTTATAGCACGATATAAACATGAATGAACATCAGAAGGTATCTTGTTTCAACCGTGAAAAAAACATCAATACACACCATTTTTCAAGTCCACCAATGTTAAACTACTCTCCTGTTTGGTTTCTTTGTTGGACAAAAATGGAAGATACTGCCTCATGATTGAGGAACTTTTCTGCTGTACTGTAAGTTCTTAAAATAATCATTTTTTCCTAAGTTGGAAAACATTTCAACAATCTAAAGAACTTTTTCTACTATAAAGAACCTTTTGTGCAATGGAAAGGTCTCATTGATTTTACAGGTTCTTCATAGACCCATAAATGGCAATAAAGAACCTTTATTATAGAATGTTGCTGAATAAAAGTATAAACTACTTTCAAAAAAAAAAAAAAAAACATACTGAACCCAAACCTTTGAATGGTAGTGTGTATCTATTATTTATTTTATTTTTTATAAATTTTTTCAAGCCAGTTCAAGACCTGGTATGAATAATAAAACAGCAAACTAAACAAAACCTTTAAAAATAAAAATAAAAAGCACCTTCATTACATGTGTTACATGCTTCTTTCCTGGCATGTCTAGTTTTCTAGTGCACTTCATACCTTCTTTCCTCTGTGTCTAACTGGCTCATCAGCTTTTTCTGCACCAAGCAGAGACCTGAGATGCCGCAGAGTTTTAATGAGCGAGTTAATGATGTCATTCATCATTCACAGGTCTGGTCTGCACAGGTACTTGGTCTGGCATGAATTTAGGCTCCAGGCTGCTTCTCAGGCTGAATTCTCCCCATATAGTGCAAAAATATCTACCAAAGGTATCTATCTATCTATCTATCTATCTATCTATCTATCTATCTATCTATCTATGTCTTTTTGATTGGAAATCTGGTGTGTTTCTGCATTCGGAGACTCAATTTGTCTGTGTGTGAGGGCACTCATTACAATGTGTGACTCACTTCACTGTTCCTGCTCCTAATTCCCAGTGGTTGTCCAGCCGAGAATTGTTCTCTCGCAACATGCGCAATCTCACAATTAACTGCCTAAAACCAAACAAAACAGTAGCAAACGCACACAGTAGCAAACGCACACCCAGACCTGTAATATGTCTTCCACTGGCAATCCTTAATTACAAAGAGCAATTAAAAATACATTTCACGACTGGCAGACAGCACCTAATTCATCACTGGCATGAAATCCACTATCAGGAGATTCGTTGATTAGTTAGCCTGCCTTCCTCTTACCATGCTAATAAAGTACCATGAACAACTCACATTCTGTGTCAGGAGAACCATGCAGAAAGAAATTGTGTTTGTGTTTCATGTGAGACCTCACTTGGTCTCCTAAGAATCCATATCAGAAGTCAGACAGGAATAACCTCTCCTCAGCATGAGTGTCGGGTATTAGATGATAACATGTGAGCTAGTCCACTGGGTCAGAGATATGATTTATGGGCTCTAATATTCACCAACAATGAAATTTGTAATATCAAATCTGGTGCTGAAGCGAATGCAATCGCCCAACAATACGAACAAACATGAAGCCTATCTCAATTAAATTATTGCACCATAAATTCACTTTGCAGCAAACAGTTGAGCATGATATTTAAGCACAAAACCTCTGGTTTATTCACTATAACCAACTGCAGTTCACTTTAATCTGGTGCTGTCTGTCTGATATAGCCTTTCCTGACACGTCGTGCATATTTAAATTAAGTAATTGTCATTCTTTACATTTCTGTAACATGCTTCCTTTATATGCAAATAAAGTTTATTATAGATTACGCCTTCTTCATAAAAGTCATGAGTGGACCACACTTTCTGCATTTTAAAGAGCCGATTGAGGTGCATACATAGCATTACTTGATTTACATACAGTAATTCCTTCAGAATCTTGTGATAAAAAAAACTAAGATAGTGCATGCATGCAAAGAAAAAACCATTAGCCGGTGCAATGTATTTTTAGTGAATTCTCCCCATGTTGTCCTAAAGGTGTACCCGTGTAAAATCCATATAACCTTCACATGAGGCATTGATTAACTGAACGTTTGAGTCTATCAGCGTTAGTGGAATTGATGTCTTAACCAAGATAAACGCAGATGATAGCGGGTGATCAATAGTTTTTCCAGTCTCAATCCCAGCAGACTGAAGGACGAGAAATTAATCAGTGAGCCGATTACAGGCAGTCCTCTTAACTATCACACATTAATCATATTAATGTCTGAGTATTTGGTGACAAAGAAATACCATCAGTTGTGGCAAATCAATGCGCTGAATTAGAGCTCTGACCACTAGCAAAATTACTAGCTTGCTATACACCTCTATTAGACTCAGTGGTTTTGATTGTTTGTTGTTTTGACCTTTGATTAGCTTCAGTTCCTTTCATTTTCACGGACTGGCATATGTATTGATCAGTTTATGAGTTTATTTTTTATCACTGGATGGATGTTCTTTCAATGGATGCTTTTGGCCCTGTAGACATTTAGAAAATAAAGTTTTCACAGTCTCTCTAGTTTATTTGTCTAAAAATGCCTAACACCTAGGCACACTGAAAAAAAGTGATTTACTTTGAAACAATTTTCATTTAGAAATTGCTAGTAAATTTCACAAATGATTACAAAGAAATTTGCTTAACACATTAAATGTGAAAATTTGAATTAGAAAGGTCGAAATAGTATTTACTTGTAAAACATAGGCCTACTCCAATAATCTTTGTTTTACTTATAACTTTGAAAAAAATTTTTTACAGTGTATATATGCATCACGGGATAATTCTGTCAGTTAACAGTTATAAAAATAAAAAAATTAATGTACTTTAAAAAAATATATATATTCTTGAAATAAATTTTGAAATGTTTATGATTAGGTTGTTCTTTAGATTATTTACATTCCCTGTTGAAAAAAAACAGCATTTGCTGGTTAGGTATGTTTTGAAGCATGGCTGCTGGTTTGAGCTGGTTTAAGCTGGTCCTTAGCTGGTCATGAGCTGGTTTAAGCTGGTTCTTAGCTGGTCATGTGCTGGTCCTAAGCTGGTCCTAAGCAACTAGCTCCTGCTCAGGACCATCTTAGGACCAGCACATGACCAGCTTAAACCAGCTCATGACCAGCTAAGGACCAGTTTAAACCAGCTCAAACCAGCAGCCATGCTTCAAAACATAGCTAACCAGCATATGCTGGATTTTTCAACAGGGTTATTATATTTTAGTGTAAAAGTTTGGGTCTGACAAACAAACTAAAACCATAAAAAAATGTTACTTGAAATAAATAAAGGTTAACTGAAATAAAACAAAATAAAATATTTAAAAAATAGCTGTTGCCAAGGCAAAGTTTTCCATTTTCATCTAGTTTAACTCGATGTACTAAAATAACTAATAAATAAACAAACAAATAAATAAATAATAATCAAAAGAACGTTGAAAAATAATAAAAAAAAATAATAATACAACTAAAAAATAACTAATACAAATGACAAAAACACAACAAAATACTAAAACCTTAACTAAAATGAAAATGAAAACTAAAAAAAAAAAAAAAAAAGAATTCTAAATGTTAATAAAAACTATAATAACACTGGTCTGGGACAAGTAAAACAAACAAACAAAAAGTTTCCAAAGAAGTTTGTGATTGTCAAATCACAAAAAGGAAAAAAAAAAAAAAAAAAGTTAAATTCTCTTTGTCTAGATAAAAATCAACCGATGGGACATAAACGTGCACAGTTGGGGAAAAAGAAGCACCCAACAATATCCAAGGTACTCTAACTTTGGGCTTGAAAAGACACCAACTAAAGCACAGCTATTTCATTCTGAACATGCAGGGACACCATCCTGAGCTCATGTACAGGCCTAGTTGTCTTCATTCATTACATGCTGCTCAATACACACGTGGATCAATATCCAATTCAGCCCACATCGTCTCCTCCTGCTAACCACCGACGATATACACATTCACTTAGACCGAACACAGTCACCCCTCATGTGCATTAGTTGTGGGAGTTTCTGCGCTAATACTTTGAGTATTACTTGCTAATATTTTACAACAGAGTGCCATGTGCACGTTTCGTTTTTCAGTGGTGCTTGAATAATGAGCTTATCATTGCTTTCTCGAATTACTGTACATAATAACAGGATTACAGGTCATAAAAGCTATTAATTAAAGGAAAATCTCTCTCCTCCTCATCACTTATTATTCTTTCTTGCATACTTCCCTCCCTATCTTTTAATAAGCAAGACAATTATCAACAACATCCTCTTTCTGTTCATTATTCTTTGTACAATAAATAGTCAATAAATTGTCAGGTGCGTGTAGCTAATTATTACACTGTGTTTAATAAGCTTTCAGGGATTTATTAATTGATGTATAATTAGTTGTGAGTTATTGGTGTCTAGGAACAGCCTCTCTTTAATTACGGCCAGATGGAGCTCACAGAGTATTGGATGTTCATGGAGGGAGACTCTCAACCGAGGATTCATGAGGAATGATCCTTCACAGAGAAATCAAACAGAAATTACTTAGCATGTTGGCTACTATGAAGAAGTCAAGGTAGGGTAATTTCAAATGCCAACTGTGAAGTTGAGTCAGTGTGGTTGAGAATATGCGTGAAATTACTCATCCAGCTAAACTTTAAGCGACTTTTCAGTGCAACAGGGCAAGTCCAAACAAAAAAAATGCAGGATTTATTTGTATCTTAAATGTGCTTTTTATATGCTGAAATAATTCCTGGGCGTAACAATGGCCATTGACCAATCAGAATCAGATATTTAATGTAAAGAGGGATTTCGTACCAATGCAAATTCACTGTGGGTGGGACTACACTGCAAAAAATTATGCGATAAATAAGTCATGGCAATTCATGTTTTTACAATAATTAATCAAAATAAGTTGAGCAATTTCAACTTCTCTTCTTTTCAACTTTTATAACTTGATTTTTTTAAAGTCGGTTCAATGTAAATTATGTTGAAATTACTTGTACAACCAAGCTGATTACACTTAAAAATTTAAGGCAGCAACTGAACTTAAGTTTTTAAGTTGAAATATGTGGAAATTATTTACAGTGAAATGATCTGACATTAGGCAAAAAAACTATATGGAAGAGATTGCTTGTGTATTGTGTTGTCTGATTAAGACATAGTGTTATAATATAATGTGCATAATGTGAGCTGAAAGCATTATTAAACTATGTGTAACAATTCATAAATGAGCAAAAGGAAAAATGGGGCTGTGTTAACTTTGTTAATGATTGCTGTAATTGCTTGTCATAAAAATTAATGATCAATTTACTCCAGATAACACATGCATGTTTTTAATCATTTTTTATTTATTTATTTATTTATTAGTAGTAGTATTTTCCTCATACGTTTTCAGTGCACTGTAATTTTAATAAATGCAATATTTCATTTAATTTAGGCTATCTTTATTATTAATATAACAATAATTACTGTTATTTTATTACTGTTAATGATAATGTTGAAAATATGGCTCTTTCTTCATTATTCACTGTGAATTGTGAAATAGGCTACAGGATATTACATTTGACTTTGAATGTATGTCAAATAATAAAAGAGTGTGAATACAGTACATAAGATACCAAACTGCAAACTGAATTTCTTTCTTCTGAAGATATTTCGAAGAATATTGGTAACCAAACAGTTGCTGATCCCCATTGGCTTTTATAGTATTGAAAAACAATACTATGGAAATAAATTGTTTGGTTACCAACATTCTTCAAAATATCTTCTTTTGTGTTCAGCAGAACAAAGACATTCATACTGGTTTGGAACGACAAGAGGGTGAGTAAATGATGGCAGAATTTTTATTTTGGGGTGAACTGTCCCTTTAAGGTTCATGATACGCGTAGTATTCCATGTTTGTTTCAGCACATTCAGCCTTTCCTGACACTAACAATCTTGCACTGCAAACTGCAACTTAACCGCCTGTTAACTGCGTCCCAAACCACCGAGAGACAATGTCATCATTCTGTTCCTTATCGATGTGTGCTTTTAAGCAGTAATTCAAAACATGATTGGTTGGGCTTGGAGATAGCCCTCTCGGATCCCTCCCCATAGTTGTTGTTCTGTCATACCCAACAGTGTAACGAATTGTGAAGACCAGCATGTTTGTATTGTTTAATTGCCCCGGCTGATGCTTGTCTCGAAGGCGAACATTCAGCCATCTATTTCTCCTCAAAACGTCTTGAGTAGAGCACAGCCACAGGGCAGTTATTACACAAGCTCAGGGAGGAGGGCCCGGAGCCGAGCTAAGGCTATTAATCAAAGGCCTGAGAGACCAGCTACCATGCTGCTTCGCTTGTTTCTCTCTCTCATTCTCCCTCTCTCGCTCTCTCTTTCTAAAGCAGATAAACCTACGGTTCCCTGAGCTGCACTCATTCATCTTCATCCAACCATTTCTGTTATGAGCGCATTAAAAGCTTCATTGTCCTGAAATTAATTTTGATACAAAGGCTCACTCCACGAAGGAAAGGGTTGTTTAGCAGCAACAGAATGGAGCGAAGACACCCAGGGATTACAGTATCTTAATGGATCTGCGGTGTGCTGCACAAATTCATATTAAGATTATTCTTTTAGTGTGTGACTTCAAAGAGCTATTGCTTTGTAATGCGTTCAACTGAAATGCATTTGAAGCATGTTTGGGTAAGTTTTGAAAAGTTCCTTTGCGGCAAATGTTGTGTTTAACTATTTTCTTCCTTCTCTGACTCTTAAAATTAAACAGACCAATGCAATATGTGTATATGTAAATACCCCCTTTGTATGTGAATGAGATTGCTCTTATAGAGTGCGGCAGGGATGGTGTATTTTTTAGGACAAAACCCGGAAACAAGTTTACATTTTAGCACGTCCGTTTCCGTCGTCTTGAAGTGAATAGGTTTTTTGAATAGATTTCATGCCTGATTAAAGGTCTATGGTTAACACAAGCTCAAAATATTTTAACATATTATTCTATGACATAAAATACATGAGTAATTCCCTTGTGTATGTGTGTGTGTGTGTGTGTGTGTGTGTTTGTTTTAAGGCGGTTGCTTACAAGTGGCTAAATGGGACTGCAGAGATTTGTCAGGGACATTAAACGACATTTATTCACTAGTCGCTTTTACAGCCTCATTGTGTTTGTAATCATACTTTTGCAAACTATTCTAACTCAAACTTTCTGGGAAAATATTTTTTTGAATAAAGACTGCAAGAGTTGTTGGAAGCCTATTGATGGTGACGTTGAAGTCATGTGACCATGGTACACTTTGTTTATAGTCTACGTTTAGCTTTTCACTTCTGACGATTGTATTTATGCTTCAAAATATATAAAAGTTGTGTTTTCATGAATGTCATGATGAACAAATCATCTAAGAATCATAAATGATTGCTGGCCACCAAGCTTCTCAAATTTTCTTTTATTTCTTATGCTATTTAAAGGTCCAGTACAGAACTTCTCCCTCTCTAATGCCATCTGTGGTCATATGAGTCATTAACGTAAATCATGTGCTCAAATTAAAATGCATTCATCTGTCTGATATTGTTTGGACAGACAAATGTTGTTTAAGTGTATAGCCAATTTTATTACTCATAAATATTTTATAATATAATTTCTTTTCTTTCTTTTTTTTTCAGAAATTCACAGTATTTTATGTTATAGAACAATGAAGTCTTCCATTTTTAATGGACACGATTCATTTATAAGGCTGCCTTATTATTATATATGGGATTGAACATAGGATTTTGGATGCATTACATGCATGTGTTTTGTGTCAATGACACTAATGCAATGCATTCACAATCATATCCTTTAACAAGACATTTTTCATTACAGCGCCTGCTTAACAACTTCCACATAATTACATAGCTGCTGGGACCTGTAGGGGGTATAATCAATTTAATTAATCATAAATGAAAAACTTAATTAAACTACAGAATAAGATTTCACATCAGTACTGTTCAATTTATAAGAAAGGACTGGCACATGCTTGTGGAACCTTAACAAGCAATTGATGTACAAATTCCTTTTAATGGCCCAGGACCCATACTCCCAACTCAAAGCCTAAAGATATCCCTTTAGGCCACAAACACACTCTATGAAGGGTAAACGTACTTATTAAGCACACTTCCATTTTTGAGCTTAGATTATAAAAAGAAAAAATAATTTATTATCGTACTTGATTTCTTAACCAATTGATGTGTTTGTTACTATATACCTCCGATAATTTCAAGTGAATCAGATAATTGCACCCTGAGATATGGGTCTCCATGTGTTCACTCTGTCTGGTGGCCATTTCGAAAGCTGTCTAAAAACTTTCACCAAAAGAGGAGCCCTTTAAATGTGCATTTTTTAGATGTTTAAGCCTTTATTTTGGGTAAGTTTCACTACTTACTGTAAAATTAAGAGATAAATGTTCAGACTTTTGCATATTATAACCTGGAACTTGGATGTGGGAAATAATTACATTAGATCCAAAAGATAGTTTTAACTACATAGTGCAGATGCTACAGAACACAGTTAGCTGACTAGCTGTATAAGATTGTGTCCTACGCTAATATATTACTTCACAGGGATTACTGGCTAGTACTTTTACATCCATAATATTATAAATTGACAGTTTATTGCTGGTCTGTGGTTTTACAGTGCTGTAATTTTTAAAGATTTCATATTATTGTAAACGTCTCGGTTACGTACGTAACCCTCGTTCCCTGAAGGAGGGAACGGAGACGTCACGTCGGATGACCGACGAAATTGGGATCTCGCCAGAGAGACCAATCCACTTCGAGTGTAACTAAACGAGCCAATGGACATTGGCATGCGATTATTGCATCCAGCTGCCGCTGATCACAGCGTGAGCATAAGAGGCAGCTGATGCACCGCATCAATTATGTTTTCGCTGAGGAGCCGAGCCGGCGACCCGGCAGCTCAGCGGTGGTACAGCGACTGTGGCGACGGGACGTGACGTCTCCGTTCCCTCCTTCAGGGAACGAGGGTTACGTACGTAACCGAGACGTTCCCCTTTCAGTCGGTCACTCCGAGTCACGTCGGATGACCGACGAAATTGGGATCCCTACCAAAGCGCCACAGGAGCTGCCCCTTCCAGTGCCCTGTGTAGGGCTCCTGACCCTTCCTATAAGGCAGACGATAGGACCGGGCTCTACACAGAGAAGGTCAACTACTGGTGTTCCTTGAGCAACCCAAACAGTAGGACTAGGATAACACTGGGAAGCGTGCCCTTCCACTTGGAAGAGGCACACTGCGGAGTCACCTCCTCCCAAAGGGGGTTTAAGTGACATTCAAACATGTGAAGTAACCCAGAGGGCCCTTTTGCACATGGAAGTCTCTGAGATGGCTCAGGCTGCATCTTTAGAGATGGCAGAACGTGGTCCGCCAGGGGAAACACGGCTCTAATAAGAATACCGTGGAATACACATATGGGATCCCGACAGGGTCTCTCATATGGGCACTAGCCTCGCACCAGTTTTCAAGAATTCATTGGCTGAAGGCCTGGCGCCGGACGCTCCGCCGTGTCCGGACGCCGGAGTGCTGGAGGACTCAACAGGGTTTGCCTGGTTAAGGAACTCTCTGGAGAATTAGGCGTAAGGACGCCGCAAGCCGACTCTGAGCCGGCCCTCTCAGTGCCACTACCCGTTTGAGGTGAGAACACAGGAGGAAACCGGTTCGACACGTAGGCTATAAAACCTAGCGAACGTGTTGGGAGTCGCCCAACCCGCAGCTCTACAGATGTCTGCTAGCGAGGCACCACGAGCCAGCGCCCAGGACGATGCGACACCCCTAGTGGAGTGAGCACGCAACCTGAGCGGGCAGGGCACACCTTGCGCTTCGTAGGCCAAGGTGATGGCATCCACTATCCAGTGGGCCATCCTCTGCTTGGAGACAGCCTTCCCCTTCTGCTGTCCTCCGTAACAGACAAAGAGCTGTTCTGAGGTCCTGAAGCTCTGAGTTCTATCCACGTACTGACGCAGTGCGCGTACAGGACAGAGCAAAGCTAGGGCTGGGTCTGCCTCCTCCAGGGGCAGCGCTTGCAGGCTCACTACCTGGTCCCTGAAGGGCGTGGTAGGAACCTTGGGCACATAGCCGGGCCGGGGCCTCAGTGTTGCACTGGAGTCAGCCGGCCCAAACTCAAGGCACGATTCGTCGACCGAAAATGCCTGCAGGTCCCCCACCCTCTTGATTGAGGCCAATGCAGTCAGGAGTAGGGTTTTCATAGAAAGAAACTTCAACTCGACTGACTGCAATGGCTCAAAGGGGGCAGTTTGTAGGGCTCTTAGCACCAAAGCCAAATCCCAAGAGGGAAGGGAGGGAGGCCTCGGAGGATTTAACCTCCTGGCCCCCCTAAGAAACCTGACGACCAGATCGTGCTTCCCCACCGACCTCCCCTCTATGGGGTCGTGGTGGGCAGAAATAGCAGCAACATATACCTTAAGGGTGGAGGGGGACAGCCTACGCTCCAACCCTTGTTGCAAAAAGGAAAGCACGGCTCTGATCGAACATCTCCGGGGGTCCTCCTGGTAAGAGGAACACCATTCGACGAACAGGTTCCACTTCAGCGCATAGGCCCGTCTTGTGGACGGTGCTCGTGCTGAAGCGATAGTGAGCGCTACCTCCTGGGGCAGGTCACCTAGAACCTCCGCGTCCCGTCCAGGGACCACACATGAAGTTTCCACAAGTCTGGACGCGGGTGCCAGAGGGTGCCCCGTCTCTGAGAAAGCAGATCCTTCCTCAGAGGAATCGGCCAGGGAGGGGCTGTCGCGAGGAGCATGAGTTCCGGGAACCAGGTCCTGTTGGGCCAATATGGAGCCACTAACAGGACCTGCTCCTCGTCCTCCCTGATCTTGCACAATGTCTGTGCTAGCAGGCTCACTGGGGGAAACGCATACTTGCGCAAGCCCTGGGGCCAGCTGTGTGCCAGTGCATCCGTGCCGAGCGTTGCCTCGGACAGGGAGTAGAACCACTGGCAGTGGGTGGTTTCTGGATGCAAACAGGTCTACCTGAGCAACTCCGAACCGACTCCAAATCAGCTGGACCGCCTGGGGATGGAGTCTCCACTCCCCAGGAAGTGCCGCTCGAGACAGCTCGTCGGCCGCCTGATTGAACACTCCTGGGATGTGGATGGCACGAAGGGACCTCAGATGCTTCTGACTCCAGAGGAGGAGGTGGCGGGCGAGTTGCGACATGCGACGGGAGCGCAAACCGCCTTGCCGGTTGATATAGGCAACGGTCGCAGTGTTGTCCGTACGGACCAGAACGTCCCTGCCCCAAAGGCGCCCTCTGAGGCGGCACAGGGCAAGGCGTACTGCCAGCAACTCGAGGCAATTGATATGCCAACGCAGAAGGGGGCCCGTCCAACCCCTGATACTGCGTGCCCGTTGTACGTGGCACCCCAGCCGGTGGCCGAGGCATCCGTGAATACCACAGCATGCCTGGATACCTGCTCCAGGGGCACTCCTGCCCGAAGGAACGAAGTATCTGACCACGGGCTGAAGGTCTTGCGGCAGGCCGGTGTAATCTGAACCCGGTGAGTACCGCGTTTCCACGCCCACCTCGGGATTCGATCATGGAGCCAGTGCTGAAGCGGTCTCATATGGAGCAGACCGAGCGGAACTATGGCCGCAGCTGCAGCCATATGCCCCAGGAGCCTCTGAAAGAGTTTCAGTGGGACCGCTGTCCTGCCTGATAAAGTCTTGAGGCAGTTCAGCACCGACTGAGCACGTTCCTGGGTGAGGCGTGCTGTCTGGTTGACCGAATCCAACTCCATGCCGAGAAAAGAGATCCTCTGCACTGGCACGAGTTGCTCTTTTCCCAATTGACCCGAAGGCCCAACTGGCTGAGGTGCCTGAGCACCAGGTCCCTGTGTGCGCACAACAGCTCTCGAGACTGTGCAAGTATGAGCCAGTCGTAGAGGTAGTTGAGAATGCGCACACCCCGTTGTCTCAGGGGAACAAGGGGCCGCCTCTGCGACTTTGGTGAAGACACGAGGCGAAAAGGGACAGCTGGAAGGGCAGGACCTTGTACTGATATGCCCGACCGTCGAACGCGAATCGCAGGAATGGCCTGTCTCGCGGGAGAATCGAAACATGAAAGTACGCGTCCTTCAGGTCGATTGCTGCAAACCAATCTAGGGGACGGACGCATCCAAGAATGCGTTTCTGCGTCAACATCTTGAACGGCATCTTGTGAAGTGCACGGTTCAAAACTCGCAGATCCAAGATCGGTCGTAACCCACCGCTTTTCTTGGGCACAATGAAGTAAGGGCTGTAAAACCCCGACCTCATATCGGCTGGAGGGACCGGCTCTATTGCATCCTTCGCCAGTAGGACTGCAATCTCCGCGAGCAAGACAGGGGCATCGACGGCTTTGACTGAAGTGTACCGGATGCCCCTGAACTTGGGGGGGACGCCGGGCGAACTGAATCGCATAGCCGAGTCTGATGGTCCGCAGGAGCCACCGGGACGGGCTGGGGAGCGCTAACCAGGCTCCGAGAGACCGCACCAGCGGGGCCAACGGGCCCACCGACATGCCCGCGGTGGGGCAGCGAGGTGGAACACAGGGACCGGCCCCAGGGCCTGTGACGGCCTGGCCTGTGACGGCAGGGGGCGGGGTCTAGGTGTGTAGTGTAGCACTCACCTGATTTCTCCTCGCGTGGGAGGAGACACAGGAACCCGGCTTGAGGCTTGTGACAGCCCGGCGTTTGACGACTTGAAGCGGGGACTGGAGTGCTACTGCCCTTACCTGGTTCCACGAATGGGCAGGAGGGGTGCTCTTGGGCAACCACCCGCTGCCTGCTGGCGAGAGAGGAGGAGGGAAGTGATCCTGTGATGCACGGATCACCACTCTCCTCCTCTTGAGACCCGGAGATTGAGGAGACCGCTCTTTACTGATGTTTTGGGTACCGCTGGCTGCTGGGCCAGCGGCGGAACAAAATGAACAAAAGATACTCCACCCGGCCCTCCTCCGGGGGAGGGAGTGGTGCAGTCACCATCTCCCGATGAGCAGTCTCCTCCATCTCTGGGTCGACCGTCCCAGGGCCTCTTGCACTTGCGCTTGCCGCCAGGTTTGGCGGGGGCCTGGACGGGCTGGGCGTCCTGCCTGCGACCGGCTCCACGACGCTGCCTGGTGAAGGCTGCTGCGGCTGCGCGGGAGCGGGGACGGCCGCAGGGGGCGCCCACGGCGACGAGCAGGCTGAGTGGCTGCAGCCGGGGTGGAAGCAGCAGGTTTCCTCTGGCGCATGATGTGTTTGCCTCAGTCTGCTTCTGGGCTGCCGAGAACTGCTGGGCAAAGCTCTCGACAGCGTCGCCGAAAGGGCCGGTCTGTGACACGGGAGTACCTTCTCCTGCCCCGTCATGTCAGCGAGACACAGCCAGAGATGGCGCTCCTGGACATCGCACAACCCAGAGACTGTGCGGTCACCTTCGTCACTCGTAGCGCGAGGTCCGTCGCAGCACGCAGCTCATGTAGAACCGCCAGGTCGTGACCACCCTCGTGCAGGTCTTTCAGTGCTTTGGCCTGGTGGACCTGCAGCAACGCCATAGCGTGGAGGGCGGAAGCCGCCTCCCCACAGGCTCTATAAGCACTGCCAGTTAGACCTGACGAATACTTAGAGGCCCGTGAGGGGAGACACGGATCACCCCGCAGGGTGGAAGCGGCTGTTGGACACAGTTGCATGGCCACAGACCGTTCCACCGAGGGGATGCCCGCATACCCCAAAGCGGCTCCACCATCGAGGGTGGTGAGAGCGGAAGAACTACAAGATGTGTTTCGGGCAGTGAAAGGTGCCCTCCACAATCTTGTCAGCTCCTCATGCACTTCCGGAAAGAATGGCACCGGAGGGGGGCGCTGAGAACCAGCGCCACCCCCACCGAGGAACCACTCGCCCAGCCTCGAAGGATCGGGACACGGTGGCTTTTTAGGATTCCACACGAGCCCGACATTCTCGGCGGCCCGGGAAAGCATAGCCGTCATCTCTGGGTCTGGCACGGACAACGCTACCACACCCGAAGGGGGCAACGCAGCCGGGTCGTCATCCCCGGAGAGAGAGGGCCCGCCCTCCGATGCGGTGATCGACATCTGGTCGTCAGAGGGGGCACCGAAGGAAACGCGTGGCCAGCGCGCTCCTTCGGCAGCTCCACCGGCTGCGGAGTGCTTGAGGGGTGAGGAGCTCCACTTGGGGAAGCCCTCACCGTAATCCTCAAATCACCTCTAACTCCACCGGATCCAGTGTGCACGCCGGATCACGGCAGGCAGAGGGACTCTGCCATGTTTGACATAGCAGAGTCGCACTCCGAGATGGTCATGTCCCCGCAAGAAGAACATGAACCATCCACGAAAGCCACCTCAGCGTGCTGAATGCCCAGACACGTGAGGAAGCGATCGTGACCGTCCTGAGGCGCCAGGAAACGACCACACCCAGAAACGCACGGGTGAAAAGACATCTTTAAAAAGACGCGATCACCCGTGTTGCTCTTTTAGAGAAATTGCTCTTTCAGAGAAATGCTCTTTTAGTGCTGAAGCACGCAGGGGAGCTGGCCACCGCACACTCCTAGTGTGGCTGTCAGCAGGAAGACGATCTTTCTCTCCCGGACACCGTGACCACCGCTGCCGCGCCGTAACGCCCGCACTCGCTCGCAGAACACTCTCTTGGAAGGGAGAGCAGTAGCTTTAACCACTACCGCTCGGCTCCGAAGCGAAAGGATAATTGATGCGGTGCATCAGCTGCCTCTTATGCTCACGCTGTGATCAGCGGCAGCTGGATGCAATAATCGCATGCCAATGTCCATTGGCTCGTTTAGTTACACTCGAAGTGGATTGGTCTCTCTGGCGAGATCCCAATTTCGTCGGTCATCCGACGTGACTCGGAGTGACCGACTGAAAGGGGAACTGAGCTTAAAGGATACACTACTATGAAAATCTCACACCTTCAGTGTGACATCAATAAGAAAAAGTATAATTTCATAGATATTGTTAATAATAGTTGTTCATATTAAAATATGTACGACCTTATTACATGACCTAGACTATTTATTTAGCAAAATCCTGTCATTTTAATAAATATTACATGAAATTTATTAAAAATTGTTGCTGGTCCAATTAAGCTCAGTGTTCTCTCTTTAAGCTCTTCCACACTGAACATCTACGTAAATACTTCATAAACAGACTTTAAATATTAACTGATGGTTGTCACTTTAAGTTAATCTTTATAAAATTGTTAATAACTTATTTTCACAGCTTTAAGATGACGAAATCTAGACGTAACTATAGTTTATGCCCAAAGATGAAAGAGGCATGTCGTCCATTCAAAGAAGGAGCCATCAGAAACCTGTCGTATCTGTCCAGGAAAAAAACAACTAAAAGCTGGAATACACTATATGACTTTTAAAATTTGAACAGATTTTTAAAACACCAGGCATCATACACTTACAGACTTTGTAAATAGTCACAAAGGAAAACTGGGCATCATACACTAAACGACTGAGGATGATACACTACCAGACTTTAAATTCCTTCCGATCACAACAAACTCACACAGAAACGTGGTCATTGTTGCTAGGAGACGTATGACAAATGAAAACAATGTGTTTTAAAAATCTGCTGAAAATATCAAACATGTTTGATATCCTCCGACTGAATGGAATTAAAGTCTGAAGCTAAAAAAAATCAGAGTCTGTGATCATTATACTCTACGTGATTTTCTATTAGATATGTCAGCTCAAATCTGCAGACTGTTTCTGACCTTTGGAAAATAGCATCAACTTCTCCAGACTGTAAATTGGTGGAAAATCGGGGCAAAAATCGTGTAGTGTATTCCAGGCTTAAGAGACTGTAGACAAGTTGACATCCATTTAATAAGAGGCTTCATAATGATGCTAGTTTCTGTGTTCATCCACATGAATGAAATGTTTTATTGGTTTGTTTTAATTGATTTTTGAATATGTGTTATTTAGCTGAATGTGGACTAGTCTAGAAGTTGCAATGTGCTTAAATGACACTTCACTATGAATATATAACTGATCAAATTGAGTGCCTTGTTGCTTGATTTTAGTGTTCTGTTTTTTGTGATTGACTTTGTACCTTCAAATAAAACTTTTTTTTTAAATTATTATTCTTTAAAAAGGTTGTTTAAAATAAACGAGAATTTTTAATAAAACATGATGTGAGCTTTATGGAAACAGGGGTGTGCTTAAAGGGTACAGAAATGTACCCATTAATCACAGCCAGACTTTTTGCATTTAATGATGTATATCTTAATCAAAATGCTTTTGTCATTTAAAATAAAATTAAATATTTTTGTGTGAGAGATTAATATTTTAACTTAACTTCTTGTACCGAAACCAATATCTTGTGCACTAAAAATGTCTCAATGTAGATTTTGGTGAGTTTACTACGTACGTTTACCCTATGTTTGCAGTTGCCAAAGTCCTATTCCATTTAATGTGTAGCTGTGCCAGTAATAATCCCAGTACTCAAGGGGGCAATAGTTGCTTTCATATGTCTTTGTCATTAAAGGGTTAAAATTAAAATTTACTTGCACTCAGTCAGTTTGTTTCTTCATTGGAACAGATTTGGGGAAATTTAGTATTGCATCACTTGTTCACCAAGGGATCCTCTGCAGTGAATATGTGCTGTCAGAATGAGAGTCCAAACAGCTGATAAAAACATCACAATAATCCACAAGTAATCCACACTAGTCCATCAATTAATGTCTTGTTAGATAAGATGCATGTATAATAAACAAATCCATCATTACAACATTTTAATTTTAAACTTTTACTTCTGGCCAAAATGTGAGTCCCTAATCCATAATAATGCTTTCTCCAGTGAAAAAGTCCATCCCCTCTAGTCCTCTTACATCAAAATCCACAGAAATATTTGTTTATAAATCTTTTGGACAGTTTTTTACTTGTAAATGGTGCTTGATTTGTGCATATTTGTCTCCTGATTGGAGAAACCAATATTATGAAAAGTAATTAACGCCTCTAGGTTACGTATGTAACCCTAGTTCCTCGAGGGAACGAGACGCTGCGTCGAAACGCTATGGGAACGCCTTCAGCGTGACCGGCTCTGAATACAAGTGTAATCTGTCCAAAGGATGGGCGAGACGTCACGGGCGAGGTGACGTAATGACCAGCTGGTATAAAAGCACGTGCGGTGAAACCGGCATCAGCTTCTAGGAGTGAAGCAAGCGCGGGCAGGGATGCCGGAAGTGTGGCCTCGAGACGCAGCGTCTCATTCCCTCGAGGAACTAGGGTTACATACGTAACCTAGAGGTGTTCCTCTTCAGGAACTCGAGCTGCGTCGAAACGCTATGGGAACGAGATGCCCACGCCGCCAGGCTTCCAAGTCCCTGCCCAGTGTGTATCCCTGCGGAGCACATCTAGGGCGAGAGGACGGAAGAGCCTGGAGTGGCCCGCATGTCAAGGCCATAAAACCTGACAAAGGTCAGGGGCGTAGACCATCCCGCAGCGTTGCAGATGTCCTGTAATGGGACACCTGCGAGAAAGGCCTTGGAGGCCGCCACACTTCGTGTGGAGTGAGCTCTGACTCCCATCGGCGAGGGGAGATCAGAGGACTCATAGGCCATGATAATGGCCTCCACAATCCACCGACTGAGGGTCTGTTTGGAAGCAGAAAGACCTCTCTTAGGGGGACCATAGCAAATCAGCAGTTGGTCCACCCTTCTCCACAGGGCAGTTCTGTGGACGTATGCATCCAGCGCTCGCACTGGACACATACAGTTATGCTTCTGCTGGTCTGGCTCCCTGAAGGGAGGAGGACTGAAGGCCTGCAGCACGACAGGCTGTGGCGTGACAGAAGGAACTTTGGGGACGTACCCTGCACGAGGGTACAAAAAGGCTTTGGCCATACCAGGCGCAAAATCCAAATGAGTAGGGGCCACTGAGAGGGCCTGCAGATCCCCAACTCTCTTAAGAGAAGAAATCGCCAGAAGAAAAACAGTCTTCAGAGAGAGATGGCGATCAGAGATCTCCTCAATAGGCTCGAAAGGAGGCCTAGAGAGAGCATCCAACACCACAGCCAGGTCCCATGGAGGAACACGGGACCGTACTGGGGGCCTCAGCCTCAGCGCACCGCGGAGGAAACGTGTAACCAGGGGGTGTCTGCCCACTGACTGTCCACCAAGAGAGGTGTGGTAGGCCGAAATCGCCGCCACATAAACCTTCAAGGTGGAGTGGGTTAACCCTGTGGAGAGTCGAGCCTGCAGGAACTCCAGCACTGTACCAACCGGGCAGTTGACTGGGTCGAGCTGGCGGTCTCCGCACCATGAAGTGAAAAGTTTCCACTTCAAGGCATACAGTTTCCTCGTTGAGGGAGCTCTGGATTGGAGGATGGTCTCAACAACCTCGGTTGAAAGACCGGAAGCTATGAGCTGTGCCCCTTCAGGGGCCATACCCACAGCTTCCACAACTCCGGGCGGGGGTGCACAAGGGTGCCCCCTGCCTGTGAGAGGAGATCCCCCCTGACGGGAATCTCCCATGGAGAGCCGTCGAGGAGAGAAATCAGGTCCGAGAACCATACTCGGCCCGGCCAGAACGGGGCTACTAACAGCAGCCGGACCCCGTCCCGGCGCACTCTCTCCAGAACTCCGGGGAGCAGAGCAATCGGGGGAAAGACGTACAGACGAAGCCTCGGCCAAGTCTGTACCATGGCATCCAGCCCCAGTGGAGCTGGATGAGTCAGAGAGTACCAGAGGGGACATTGCGATGTCTCCCAAGTCGCAAATAGGTCCACCTGAGCCTGGCCAAACACTCTCCAAATCTGCTTCACCACCTCTGGGTGAAGCATCCATTCCCCGGGCCTCGGCCCCTGTCTCGACAGGATGTCTGCTCCCACATTGAGATGCCCAGGGATGTACACTGCTCTCAGCGAGAGGAGTTTGCCCTGGGACCACACAAGGATCTGGTGCGCCAGCCTGTACAGGGGGCGCGACCGCAGACCTCCTTGGTGGTTGATGTAAGAGACCACTGCCGTGTTGTCGGCGCGCACCAACACATGGCGATCTCTTAGGTCTGGGAGAAAGTGTTTCAGAGCCTGAAACACAGCCAGCATCTCCAGCCAATTGATGTGCCACGTGAGATGGCGACCACTCCACAGACCGCGGGCAGGGTGGCCACTCATGACCGCTCCCCAGCCAGTGAGGGATGCGTCCGTCGCTAGCGATACGCGGCGACACGGAGCTCCCAGCACTGGGCCCTGAGACAAGAACCAAGGTTGTCTCCACATGTCTAAGGCACGTAGGCACCGCCGCGTGACCTTGATCATGCGAAGTGGGTTCCCTCTCGGGAAGAACCCCTTGGTCTTGAGCCACCACTGTAGGGGTCTCATATACAGCAGGCCAATAGGTATCACGTTGGACGCAGCTGCCATCAGACCCAGCAGTCTCTGAAACTGCTTGATAGTGAGTGACTGGCCTTCTTTCACTCTCCTGACTGCCGTGAGGATCGATTCGATCCGAGCAGGCGACATACGTGCCTGCATCGTGGTCGAATCCCACACCACACCAAGATAAGTGGTCCTCTGTAATGGAGAAAGCACACTCTTCTTGGCGTTCAGTCTTAACCCCAACGCTTTCATATGAGCGAGAACAACATCTCGATGTTGAGCCGCCATCTGCTCTGAATGAGCGAGAATCAACCAATCGTTGATGTAATTGAGTATGCGGATGCCTTGTAGCCGCAACGGAGCTAACGCGGCATCCACACACTTCGTAAAAGTGCGGGGTGAGAGTGCTAGGCCGAAGGGAAGAACCCGATACTGGTAAGCTTCGCCCCCGAAAGCAAACCTCAGGAACTTCCTGTGAGTAGGAAGGATGGAGACATGGAAGTATGCGTCTTTTAGATCGATTGTAACAAACCAGTCCTGGGACCTGATCTGAGAGACAACCTGTTTGAGCGTGAGCAACTTGAACCTCAGTCTGCTGACTGAGCGGTTCAGCTGACGCAGATCTAAAATGGGACGCAACCCTCCATCCTTCTTTGGAACTATAAAGTACTGGCTGTAGAACCCGGACTCTCTCTCGTGAAGAGGGACCACCTCGATGGCTTCCTTTCTTAAGAGAGTAATTACTTCTCGTTCCATTACCAGAGCCTGCTCGGGACCCACCAGAGTGGGATTCACCCCGTTGAATCGAGGCGGAGGAGAACCGAACTGGATTCTGTAACCTCTCTCTACAGTGTGCAGGACCCACTGAGACACATTCGGCAGTAGTTTCCACTCTGCAAAATAGTCTACTAAGGGAACCAGTCTCTCGAGACTGGCCTCTGTTGTAATCAGAGTGGCTAGTTCGGTGTCCTGGAACGGCACACCGGCAGGAGACAACCGAACTAGCTGCTCTAGAGATCCCCGAAGGGGTGGCGAGCATCTCAGCTCCGCTACGTTTCCGGGCGGAGAGAACTGAGATATGTGCTCGCTGGAGATCGCTGCACCCTGGAACACCGTACGTGGCAGGGTTAGCAGAACGATCTCCTGAGGGCACTGAGGAGAGACGGGCACCGTGTAATGCGGTGAACGCCGCTCTTCCCCAGCGGGAGCTACCCTCATAAGCCCTGGGCCATAAGCATCAGGGCCTCTTGGCCGAAGACCTCTTTGCCTGAAGGACGGTCCATAGATCCGGCTTAGGCTTCGAGGCCCCCGACCGAGAGCCTTTCTTACCGCCCCGGCTCCGCCGCGGGGGAGCACGGGCGGCGACACTCTCTTTCTGCACCCCTCTATGTGAGGAGCCAGCACGCGGCAGGGGCTGCTCTCGCCCAGCAGCCCCCTGAGCTAGAGAGCGGCGAGGGAGAAACCGCTGGAACGCTGCCGCCTGCTTCCTGGCCTCCTGGTGCCTGTCGACGACGGAACCAACAGCGTCGCCGAACAGGCCAGAAGGTGAAAGCGGGGCGTCCAGGAGGAAGACCCTGTCACGGTCTTTAATATCTGACAGGGTCAACCAGAGATGCCTCTCCGCCGCCACCAGGGCTGCCATAGACCGCCCAATAGCACGGGCGGTCTCCTTGGTGGCGCGGAGAGACAAATCAGCGGTTTTGCGGAGCTCGCTGATATCGTCCGCATTAATTCCCTCACCCTCATCTAGGTCTTTGAGCAGGTCAGCTTGGTACGCCTGCAGCACTGCCATGGTGTGCAGACACGAACCAGCCTGACCTGCTGCCGCGTACCCCTTGCCCACCAGGGCTGACGATGTGCGCAGCGGCTTGGTGGGCAAGGTCGGAGCCTTCAGAGACGACGCAGCGTCAGGGGACAGATAGCTCGCGAGCGTCTGTTCCACCCGAGGAATCGCTCTGTAACCGCGCTCACTCGTCCCCGCCACGTTACCGTAGTAATCGGACGAGGGGACGAAGAGGCGGGCCGAGAATGGTTTTCCCCACGACCTCGACACCTCGGTGTGGAGGTCGGGAAAAAACGGCAGGCTCCGATGTGGAGGTGGAGTCTTAAACCGCAGAAAGCGTTCGTCCAACTTGCTTCTCTGCGGTTCAACACGACACTCGGCCGGCCAATCGATGTTTAATCTGGCCACAGCACGAGTGACCACCTCCACAAGCTCCTCATATTGGGGCGAAAGAGAGGGCGAAACATACTCGGCGCTCTCCACGTCAATCTCCTCGGAGGAAGACAGGAGAAGTGCCGAGCCCGCTGCCCGAGGAGAAGTAACCGCATGGCGGGCTTCCGATCTCGGGGAGCGGTCACCGGATCTAATGGGTGAGGATGGAGATAGAGACTCGCTCGTCTCCGATCCCTCCATCAGATCCCGCTGCGAACCCCACGAGCGCCGCCGCCGTTCCGCCTCAGCGGAAGCGGGGCCATCGCCGCGGGGAACGCTGATGAAAGAACCCTCCTCGGAAAAAAGGGCCTTTCGGGAGCGAAGCGTACGCAGCGGGAGACACTCGCAGTGCTGGCAGTCGGCTCCCTCGAGAGCCGACTCTGCGTGCCTCGCTCCCAAACAAACCACACACAAGCTGTGTGTATCACCTGCAGACAAATAGCGTTTGCAGGGAGGAACACACAGCTTGTATTGTGATCTGCTCTCGCCCTTCACATGCTTAGCCTTATACTGGCTCTTTGACATGGTTAATTTCAAAGGACAGACAACACCAAATAAGACACACAGTTTAGACACAGAGCGCTAGCTGAATGACAGAAAGCTGATGCCGGTTTCACCGCACGTGCTTTTATACCAGCTGGTCATTACGTCACCTCGCCCGTGACGTCTCGCCCATCCTTTGGACAGATTACACTTGTATTCAGAGCCGGTCACGCTGAAGGCGTTCCCATAGCGTTTCGACGCAGCTCGAGTTCCTGAAGAGGAACCAATATTATGGTTTGAAGTTAATATTGTAAGAATTTAGCTCTGATTTAAGATTTAATTTTGAATTTTAGCTTTAGGAAATCAAATCGTAAAGAGTAGATATTAATTTGATTAATTGATATTAATCAAAACGTATAATTTATACTTTTATTAACGACTCGTCCAGCGAGACATTAAAGTCAGTGTATCTTAACAATTTTGTTGATCTTGCTTTGTGGCAACAATAAAACAAACAAAATAGTAATTTATCAATTTTGAGCAAGGTTGCAAAGGGTCGACAGCTCAAGGCAGTAACTGATCAAATACAAAACACAGACACTGCTCTGTACAATGAAACAAGTTTATTGAACTACTTCTAAGATTACATGAGACTAAGACTACCTAAAACACACACACACACACACACACACACATACACACGGTCGTGCACCGTTATTGCAATTTGAAGAAAGTTTAAGGTTCTAATGCTCCTTTCCAAGAGTTCTGTAAATTCGACCTGAGGAAGTCACAAAAGCAGAGATCTGGCTTGTCTTTAACTGCTTAAAGGACTTAGCACCGGTTCAGCAAGAGATTGAAAACTTTTGTTTGGGTTACTTGCGATTTGAGTTGGCTGCTCAGCCGATCGGGGCTCATCTCCTTGGCTCCTGTTAGGCCGAAAAGGGAATCCCGGCTCGGATTGGCTGTCGTTTAGGTGATGCGTTTCCAGGGAAGCCCTTGCGGTGATTGGTTTTTTTCTTTGTGATGTGGAGCTTTGGAGTCCCTCTGAGAGTCTGCTTGCACGGCTTTAGGCTTTGAAGATTTCCGCAGAGTCACGAAGTTTCAAGGAAGTGTTTTGAGTCTGGCGTCTTGCTCGCGTGATGTTACCACGTGTGAGCGCTTTGTAGCGCAATCAACGAAGACAAAGAGCAGTTTCAAACCATGGCGAAAGAGCAAGCAAGTGAGCTGTTTATGACATCAGGTTTTAAGGAGGCCGCTTTGGTTCATCCCAGAAGCGAGTGTCCCAATCAGATGCTGCTGCAGGGCTTAGCCTCACCCCGTACTGTCCTTCTTTGGACACAAAACTTAATCTGATCTGCGATCTCCCATGTGGTGAACATCTCTGGAGTTTTAATAACTTCTTATAAAAGTATTATCATCATTCGTATGATGCTGAAAATCGACATATAATTCACTCCGACAATTCATACAAAACCAAACTCCACATATTTCACACACGTTAATAGCTTTTCCTGCTAGAACAAAAAGGATCACAAATTAAAGATTAAAAATAACACACCACGCATAAAACAAAAGGCATAGAACACAATTGTTAGTAAGCATATTGCTTCCATACTTTAAATGATTTTAAATGATTGTCCTTTTGAAATCGTTTATTTGAGATTCGTTCTGTGCATTAAAGAAGAGTGGAGCATGCAGAAGAACAGGGAATGTCATGAGACAGTCACATTGCAGATCCCGTGTTGCAGGCCGGAGGGCGTCTGTTGATTTAATTGTCCTCTTCCTGTTGGATATACTAGATCCATACATTTGCCTGATCAGATCACGAGGCTTCCACGGGTTGAGAGAAAGACCCTTGCAGTTCTGCATACAAAAAGTTCTTTGTGTTTTGTTGATTGAGTTAGTCATTATTACTCCTCTGATATAGGGTGAGACAGGAAAACAACTCAAGATATTGACGTCAGTGGTAGTAATAATTAACTTGGACCTCGTGATGAGTTGATTTGATGGCGTATCTGTGTCCGTTTCGACACAGGGTTCTTACATATATCTCCCTTTTGCTCGGTGAGGTTCCCATTTCGAATGTCATCGGGCACTGGAACAAGAGGTAGAGAGAGAGAACAGGCACACACAAGACACAAACAACATCTCCATCACTGACTGAATCCTGGTGCAGGGTAATTTGGGAATAATCAGGTTAGAAACTTGAGAAGACGTAGGGGTGCATTCTTTAGGATTATCTGTAGTTGGGTCATTTTGATTGGTTTAATTGTCAGGGGTTCGACGAGGCGGTATAGGCGTGATCTCAATCAGGTTGGTTGAGTTCTCAGGTTCGGGTTCTTGGTCAGTTTTATCACGTTTGAAAATGCGCGGGACGCCGGACGTGCATTTGTTGAGAGACTCTTGGATGGCGTTCACTCGCTTGTGTAGGAGGAAGGCCAGTGTCAAAGTCACAACATATCCTACAATAGTAGAGATGCAAAGCGCTGTGTCAGCGGCAGACCAAGACCGAATAATTGGCACGCCAGCGGGCGGAAGGCGAGCAATAGATTCTAAAGCTGTATCAACAGAAGTCAAATCAATGAGTTGTGTTCCTTCCTCCTTGATTCTTTCTTCCAATTCTGGATCGAGAACGAAGGAATGCTGTTTGAAGAAGAGTGAGATTTCGATTTCAGCCTGATACTCGTCGTCGTTAAGGTGATACAATGCTAACTCATCGATATGGAGGATTGAGCCCTTAGGGACAGTGATCCATAGAGTTTGGTTGGGCAGGATAATGCGCATGGCTGTGTCGTGTTGGTCGTATATGAGGGTAGCTGTACGCACTGGGGTGTTGACTAGCCATCGGTTTCCAATGATTTCAGCTTGTGTTACCTCAACTTGAAAACGTGGTGTGGCTTCAGCAGGGCAGCTAGTATCGGGTCTAATGGATTCGAGGCCGCAGATGCCCTCGGTATTATTGCGGATGGAGGGTTTACTCGGGCAGAGGTAATGAATGTCCTTAGTGAGCATACACATTTTTAGGTTTGGGGCCAGATACAACTGCTCGTTGTTATCATGATACGCAACGACTTCAGGAGTGTGGATTTTGACATAGGTGTTCCCTTGCCAAAATCTCACATTCACAACGTCTTTGAGCTGGTAAATGTTATTACAGTCGATAATGGGTAAACTGAGGAGAAAGGCCAAGTTGCCTGCTTCCGGGTCTACGTACAAGGGAATAGCGCTACCCAGGGAAAAGGCGAGATGGGTTTGGATGGTACTAGCAGGACCTGCAGTGGCCGAAGTTAGGACGTTTTGGACAAGGCTAAGAGGTATCAAGTAGTGTGGAATCCTACCCATGGCTAAGTTATCAATCGAGGAGTTTACTTCCCGTAGCATGTCGGTCATGGGGGTAGTTAGGAGTTTTGTCTGGGCTAAATCGTTTTGCACGACCGAAAATAGTTTATTAATGGATTTTATAGTTTGGTTTAGAAGGGTGCTATGGGTATTCAGAATTGTGATAGTGCCGTTCAGAGACTTCCCGAAGGTCTGTAGGGCGTGACTCTGGACTAAGAGCTGTTGTCGTATTTCGGGTATTTCAGCCTGAATTTCACCAACATGCCGCCTAACGGTGGCCAGATTAACAGTATTAGCGGTATTCATGCCAATGTTAAACAGAGTTCCTACAGCCGCAGCAGCCCCCAGCAGGGTGCCCAAAAATCGTTTTGGGACACCGGTTGTACCCGCTTAATTCAGCCTGGGTTACAATCATTTTCTGTAATTGGTGCAGCATGTGGTTCACATCTGCCTGGGCGTGGGTGAGGACTTCTCGAGTCCAACGGGCGCTGGCCCAAGTGGTTTGAGTGGCTGAGAGGGTGTAGTGAGCTCTGACAACATCACGGGGATCGAGTCGGACATACACCTTTTGGGTGTGGGTTTTGCGGTTAGTTATCAATAATCCCGGTTGTTCACGGAGTACTATCCCTGACGCTGGTCCCGGCGATGCAACTTCTGGCTGGGGCATAACCCCAATCACACAGAGAAACAAGGCAGCGAGTCTGAACATCTCCCTGGTGATTGAACAGAAAGAAGGCACAATTAGCGGTGACGATCATAGTTTGGCGGGTCACCTCGATTTAGTTGACAACGGGTTTCGCAATGATTTACAACAATTTTAGTGAAGGGAGTCAATCTCAATTTCAGGACCTGGATTTAAGGATCGGTTCAGGGAGTTCCCTGATGAGGGTCTAGAGGGGAAAGGAAATTATAGTGAGAGAGGAAAAAGGAAAAACACTAAGAGAGACACAAGAGAAAAATACAGAGAGACACAAGGACACCGAATGAGGTGAGGCAGCAAATGAGTGTCACGTGTGGAGTAACTCCTCTCTACTAGAGGTTGGCCCTAGCAGTGCGGTGAAGGAGAGTGTGTCAGAGTTGTGTTTAAGCAAGGTCGCTATATGTTTTCCTAGAACGACAGAAATTATGTTAGTGTGGTGTAGAGCATACGATTGTCGTATTTCGAATCGGTACAGATGAGGAGCTCTTTGATGTTGTGGGATGCAGCTAGTTGTAGGGTGATGAGGATGGCCACTATTTCTGCATATTGCGATGAGTGAGGGCCTAATTTGAATTGTTCCGGTGGGCAAGGGTCGTTGTTGAGCCAGACCACACCCGCTCCAGCTTTTAAATTGCCCTTGTGATTGTAGGAGCAGCCATCGACATATGCTGTGGGCATCCCTTCACACACATTCTCCTCGAAGTACCTGTGATTTGTCAGTTGAGGTTGTGAAGGTTCTTTAGGTTCCGCTGAGGTGTACAGCGTATCCGTTGAGCAGTTTTGGCAGGCTGCTAGCCCATTTCCAAGTGAGGATTTGTAGTTTTGGGCATATCTTGCCTCAACGTCTCGTCCTTGGAGTGTCATTAACCAGGTAGCTATGCGTGCGTTGGTTACCATGCCATCCCTGATTCGTTGGCTGTTGAGGAAGGTGACTGGCTGATGACACGTTTCAATGATAACTTTCTGAGCACCGATGTAGTTAGAGAAACGCTGGATAGCCCACACAGTGCAAAGCAACGCTTTTTCGCAGTTTGAATACTTGCATTCTGGGGGAAGCAGCGTTTTGCTGGCGTAAGCGACCACTCACTTGTCTTTGTCATGGAGCTGGTATAGGCCTGCGCTGAGGCAATGATTGGAGAATCCAGCATCCAGATAGAATTCTTTTCCTGGGTCTGGGTAGGCCAGGCACGGAACAGAGCACAGGCGCTGTTTGAGCTGGCTCATTGCTGTGTCCTGGGCTTCTGTCCAAACGAAGGGTTCATCCTTTTTCAGGAGGGAAGTTAGTAGTCGTGCGATGTCAGCGTAGTTTTTGATGAACTGTCGTGAGTAATTCCACTCTCCCAGAAAGCTTCGCAGCTCAGAGATGTTAGTCGGCGTCTTTATGCTTTGGATTGCTTGGGTGCGGTTCGACTGTGGCTCGATGCCGTTTCTTCCGACAAGCAGTCCGTCATAGTTCACCTTGGTTTTGCACCACTGTCCTTTGTGAAGGGCGATCTTAGCTCCTGCTATTGTCAGCTGGTTTAGGATGTGATCGATTTCTTTGAGGTGGTCTTCCACACTTGAGCTTTTAATTAAGACATCGTCCACATAGACGAGGTTACCTCTGGCTCTGGTGTCAGGGCACGCTTTGTTCAGGAAGATGTTGAATTCTGCTGGTGAGTTGGCATAGCCGAAGGGGCACCGTATGAAGGTGTACTGTCGATTGCCAAACGTGAATGCCAGCTTGTGTTGGTCATCGGAGTGGACAGGGATTGTCCAGAACCCTGAGGTGACGTCCAGTGTGGAAAGGATTGTCGAGCCTTTGATTTTTGGAATTTCTTGGTCCAATTGGGTCATAGGCCATCGTGACAAGGGTACTTGCTGCTTCAACTTGCGATAGTCGATGGTGGGCCGCCATTTGCCGTTGGGCTTTAGGACTGGCCATATCGGGGCAGAGTATGTGCTGTTACAGGGCCGGATGACCCCCTTTTCCAGCATGGAGTCAACAATTTCTTGCACTGGCTCGTATGACGCTATTGGAATCTTGTACTGCCGCACAAATGTGGGTGGTGCATTTGGGTTTGTCGGGATGCGCATTGTGTGGATGTTGGTCAAGCCACAATCCAGGGAATCTTTTGCGAAAGAGTCTTTGTATTTGTGCAGAACCTCTTTGAGTCCTTGGCGATCGATTTCATTGTGGAGGGCATCCGCCTCACTCAGGATCTGTTGGATTTGTGCGTTGAACCCGGCGTAGGGTTCTTCTGCAGTGGAGTCATTTGAGGGGCTTTGGGCCCCGATGGTCACCTGTGTAGGTGATTCTGTCGCAGGCTGTGTTGAGACACCGTAGACAGTGAGGTGAGTGTCATCTGTTAGTTCTGAATGGCAGACGCTTTCTCTTGACACCGGCAGAATGGAAGTGATGGCAATGATTTCATGGGGTTTGGTGAATGTTACGGTGTCATTGTATTCGTCTGACATTAGTTGGGCTGGTATGGGGCCTATGACAGGTACCGTTAGTTCAAAGTCGTGGAACGCCTGGCTTTGGGAACGTGGATGTCTTTGGCCGTACAGTTGTTGAACAACACATACACAGCACGAGATGACACTTCCATGAGAGGTGTGGCTTCCAAGGTCAGTCCTAGTTTTAGGCAGGTCCTGGAAGGTTGGAAGAAGCCTAGCTTACTGTTGAGAGTTTAGCCAGGTCGTATGTTGAGGCGGACGCTGACGCTCTTGCTACAGGCAGGTATTGTGGCTTCTTGCTCAGTGATCATAGCGCATGCGTCTGGCATGGTTTGACCGGATTGGAGGTTCCTGAGGTTGACTGAAGTTGTCAGTTGGTGTGACAGGGGAGCCCATATGATGTCATTCACTGTGTCGACGCAGGCGTTAAGACGGACCCTGATGTCTGCTCCAATGTAGATGTCATAAGGTAGGTTGGGGACAACGAGGAAGTAGTGACTCAGGAGTCTGTTGTTCCATCGTATGTCTACAGCGCAGATGATCTTGGAGGTAGCCATGGTTGTTGACCATGAGCTGAGGGGGAAGCGGCTGTGCTTTGAGATGTGTGGTAGGCTCTGATGCCTCTGCTTCAATGTTCTGAAGAGCTTTAGGCTGATAGCAGAGTTTTCAGCCCACAGGGCTAATGCTGCATCAGGCACTGGTGTGTCTTGGACATTTATGGCCGTCATGATTTGAAAGAGACCTGAGTCTGAGTCAGACGCTTGCAATGAGCAGAGGAAGGGGTCTTGGGTCTTGTTGCTTGGAGTTGAACTTGCTCTTGGCTTTGACCTTGCATCGCCGATCAGTGAGGGGGGCAGTGTCTGTGGGGGGGCAGTGTCTGTGGCTTGACACTGTGACTCATTGGAGTCTACTGACTGGAAGGGCAGAGGCTCGTGGACTTGCGTCCATATCTTCAGGTTCTTGAAGTCTATTAACGGTTCAAAGCAATTGAGCAGGTCTTTTCCGATGAGGAGAGGATATGTGTTGAGTGGTGAAATGTACACTGTGTGGATGCGATTCATTGGTCCCACAGTTAGGTGAATTGGGGCCACATGTTTTAGTTGTAGGCCTGTGTGGGAATAGGCCTGGAGGTTCAGCTCACACCTTTGAAGTTTAAAGGTTCCATTGGAACTCTTTTTTCTCTCTTGGACTTCTTCGAGGAGTTCAGTTGACATTAAGGTAATGTCAGCTCCCGTGTCAAGAAGGGCTTCGACTTTGATGTGTTGTTCAATGATGATGGAGAGGTAAAACTTTCTTGCTACACCTTTCTCGATGAGATCACCCAGGAGTTGAGGGACTGGATTTTGGGAGGAGAGAGGTAAGATGTCAGGACTGATCTGGGGTTCCTCGGGGGAACGGCAGACGACCAAGACAGCACTTTCAAGAACTTGAGTGGTTTCGTCAGCAGGTGTTTGTTGGACGCTGCTGTGATCTGACGCATCAGGTGTTGGGTCAGTTTCCGACTGTTTGGCGGGTTATTCATGTGGGATTTCTTGTCCATCGGAGGTTATGGTGCTTATGGTTCTTTGGGCGGGAGGTGAGGTGCTGTTCTCTGTGGTTTCTTGGGTCAGGTGGTCGCTGCCTTCTCGTCCAGCTGCTAGTCAGGCTGAATCTGGTTTTTCTTTCTTTTCCCATTTCCGATCCTCCTCCTTTCGCTGGAAGAACTCTTTCATCATCATTTTCATCAGCTCTTGAGAGTCGAGACAGGGTGAAGTCTTTTGTTCTGGTGTGGATTCATTTTGAGCTCGATCAGCTTGGAATCTTTGCGAGTTTTTCCGTCGATTCCTTGGGCTGGTTGCTCCCGGGTGTGTTTGGCATTTTCCCTTGGAGGTTCCGCTGGCTTCCCATGAGCTTTTCCCTCTTGAGTTTCCAAATGAGCTCGGCTGATTCCATGATCTCTCCCATTGACTCTCATGAGGCCTTGACTGGTCCCATGACTTCTCCCAGTGGCGTCCAGGGGAGCGTTGTCGTCCACGCCGTCCATCACAGCGTTCATACCTCTGTTTGGATCAGGTACCAGCGTGGGAGTCTCGTTCTTTGTTGGACGAGGGTGCATTCCAATCTCTGGATGGCGGCTTGGCAGTGTCTTGGCATTGGGTGCCCTCTAGAGCCAGCCCTTGACTTTGAGTGTGGAAGTCAAGAACTGCTGGGGTTTTGGCGCCCTTTTCTGAGGCCATCTTTTGTTTGCCATAGGCTTTCTGCGCCAGGTCTCACAGCTGCTGAGCATTCATTGTTCGTGGACATGCGAGAACGCCAAGATGGTGACTTACTGCGGGATGGAGGTTTCTTAGGAAGAGAGTTTTAATGTTCAGTTCGTCCTCCATGTCGGGAGTTCCGAAGTATGCTCGTCTGAGTCGGCTGTAGTAGGCTTGAGGAGGTTCATGACGTCCTTGTCTTGTCTCCAGGGCAGCCACGAGGCCTTGTTCGAACTCAGGGTCGGAGAACTCTTTAATGAGAGCTTCTCGGAGCAGTTGGTAATCAGTCTTTGTGTGAGCAGGCTGCCGGTCCAGGAAACTGCGAACTTCAGGACTGGATGTCGTTCGAAGTAAATATAGTCTATCTTTGTCCTTGATGTTAGGTCGCATTTCCAGATGAAAATCGATATCTTGGAGATAAGCTTGGACATTTTGGCTATTTGGCACACTCGGGGTGAATTTGCCAATGTTCCTGGCGAGCTTGTAAAGGTCTTTTAGGTCCAAGCCGTGTGATGATCTGCGGCCGGCTGCAGCAGATTCTTTTGGTTTTGTCGTGAGGCAAAGCTCTTCAGAGGGAGTGGGTGAATGTTTCAACACCACCCCCTCCATCTTTTGCTCACGTGTCAGTCCAGGAACAGGTGACCCGGTCCTGCTCAGCAGGAGTGAGGTCGGTGCGCGTCGTGTTCTTGATGGCTCATGGCGCAATTCATAGGCGTGCTTGAGTTCCTCTCGGAAACTATCGGATTCCTCTTTGAGGTAGTCTATCTGTTGCGTTAGGTGGCTGATCTCGCTTCTTGACTCTTCCAGATGAGCTTCAAGGGCTTTGATTCTGCTGTTTTTGTCCTTGAAGTCAGCTGTTGCTTTGTCCAGTAGCTGCTCTGCATACTGTAGCTTGTTAGAACGATCAGCGTAGTCTGCCTTGATTTGTTCCATTTCTTGGGCGGTAGCTGCTAGAGTCTCTTTTAGCCTGTTGATCTCTTCCTCAGCCCCTTGTTCCACCTCATCAGTCCCTTCCTGTCGTTCCTGAGCTTCAAGTTCCAGCTGCTGTATGCATCGTTGGGCACGTGTCAGCTCCAGCTAGACCTGTGCAGCGTGTTTGTCGCTCAACTTGAGGTTGGCGATGAGTGTGTGACTTAAGAAGTCGGTGATCTTGGCTAATTCTTTGTGACTGTAGCTTTGACTTGGGTCTTGTGCCATGAGGCTTGTTATGTTGTCATCCAGCTGGTCCTGTGTCTGATGTTTGAGTGTTTCAGCAGCCTTAGGGAGGAGGCTGTCTGTGGCAACACTTAGCCATGTTTCCAGATCCTCCCAGTGACCGACATGCTCTGTTGTGCGAAACATGTTCTGGTGGGATGAGGGAGATCTCGAACCGAAACTGGCACAGACCTTCAAGAGAAAAACAAACAAACCAAAACAAAACAAACAAAGCAACAGGGGTGTAGATGTGCAATGTGACGTGTGTGCTAATGTTGAGTGTGCAAAACAGGTGAGTGTGGTTCTCTGCGACTGTGATCCTCTGTGGGGAAAATTGAGCACACACACAAGTAGCACAGCTAGAGAACAGGGAAAGAAAAGAAGAACACCAACAGAGCAAGGAACAGGGTAATAATTGGATGCTTCACCTTTTCCTGTAAGGGAAAGGTTTTTTTTTTTTTTCCAAGGAAGAAGGCTAAGCTAATGCTAAGGTGAGGGAGAGAGACAAGAATAAAAATACACTTTTCTGGTAGCAGAATGAGTGTAGTTAAATTTTCTTCTCTTTTGTTTATTATATATATATATATATATATATATATATATATATATATATTTTTTTTTATTAAGTCTGATTTAGAAGGATGCTTCGAGTCAGAGGATTGTGAATGGAATTTTTTTTTTTTTTTTTTTTTTGTAAGCCTGTGATTGTTATTAATTTTCTCCGGGGTGAAGGAAAACAATAGCAGTGACAGTACTGGTCCCTTAATGGCAAGATTGATACCATACACTAATCAGAGTGTTCTTCGGGCGTGCTTAAAATTTTACTGATGTTTCCCAAATACCTGTTCAGTGACTAAAGTTCTCTGCTTTATGATTTCTCTACAGGCAAAACTCCCAGCAAACAGCAGCAGTAGTCGAGTTAGGAGAAAGCAGCAGGGAGAAAAGAGAAGAAAGAGAATGAGGATTTGCTCCCAATGTTAGGGCTAGTACCTAGGGTGGCGGCATGGTGGCGCTGTTAAGTCGATACACTTAGGGGGTTGGCTTTGCTGTTTTAAAGGATAAAACAAACTGACCTAAGTATTGGGAAAATCCTACTTTTTCCTTTTTGGGGTTTTGCTTATTGGAAGGTTAAGTTTTCTATATATAGTGGTGTGAAAAATTGTTTGCCCCCTTCCTGATTTTTTTTTTTTTTTGCATGTTTGTCACACTTTAATGTTTCAGATCATCAAACAAATTTAAATATCAATCAAAGATAACACAAGTAAACACAACATGCAGTTTTTAAATGAAGTTTTTTATTATGAAGGGAAAACAAAATCCAAACCCACATGGCCCTGTGTGAAAAAGTGCTTGCCCCCTAAACCTAATAACTGGTTGGGCCACCCTTAGCAGCAACAACTGCAATCAAGCGTTTGCAATAACTTGCAATGAGTCTGTTACAGCGCTGTGGAGGAATTTTGGCCCACTCATCTTTGCAGAATTGTTGTAATTCAGCCACATTGGAGGGTTTTCGAGCATGAACTGCCTTTTTAAGGTCATGCCACAGCATCTCAATAGGATTCAGGTCAGGACTTTAACTAGGCCACTCCAAAGTCTTCATTTTGTTTTTCTTCAGCCATTCAGAGGTGGACTTGCTGGTGTGTTTTGGATCATTGTCCTGCTGCAGAACCCAAGTTCGCTTCAGCTTGAGGTCACGAACAGATGGCCGGACATTGTCCTTCAGGATTTTTTGGTAGACAGCAGAATTCATGGTTCCATTTATCACAGCAAATCTTCCAGGTCCTGAAGCAGCAAAACAGCCCCAGACCATCGCACTACCACCACCATATTTTACTGTTGGTATGATGTTCTTTTTCTGAAATGCTGTGTTACTTTTACGCCAGATGTAATGGGACACACACCTTCCAAAAAGTTCAACTTTTGTCTCGTCAGTCCACAGAGTATTTTCCCAAAAGTCTTGGGGATCATCAAGATGTTTTCTGGCAAAACTGAGACGAGCTTTTATGTTCTTTTTGCTCAGCAGCGGTTTTCGTCTTGGAACTCTGCCATGCAGGCCATTTTTGCCCAGTCTCTTTCTTATGGTGGAGTCATGAACACTGACCTTAACTGAGGCAAGTGAGGCAACACTTTTTCACACAGCACCATGTGGGTTTGGATTTTGTTTTCCCTTCATAAAAAAACCTTCATTTAAAAACTGCATGTTGTGTTTACTTCTGTTATATTTGATTAATATTTAAATTAGTTTGATGATCTTAAACATTAAAGTGTGACAAACATGCAAAAAAATAAAAAATCAGGAAGGGGGCAAACTATTTTTCACACCACTGTATGTACTAGACCTGGTGAGAAATTGCGTTGATCCAGCGGAGCCCAGCAGCAAGGCCCACCGTCCGAGCGCACCAGGTGAGCTCCTGTAAGGGTCCTGCCGAACACTCCGTCCCCGTCGTATTGCAGTGAGCCTCTCAAACAGCTATGGCTTTTGGCACAACCGGGTGGCACTCGGGGGAGGCACGTCAATGAATGCTGGCCTGAAGAGGGGCGGGGCTAAATCCCGGGAGCTACCCGTCAGCGCGGACCCTGAGTCCAACGTACCTCAGTCAATAGCTAGCCGGGGTGGTATATCCGCACCTTCGCCCAGTCAGCCCTTGACTCCTCCTCCGATACCCGATTGCTGATGCCTGCTGCGTGCCGTCACTTTGCAACACTAGGACAGAGGTATTCAGTTTTCCCCCAGCCCACACCAGGTTACATTGGAACAGGTGACTCTGCTTGCTGTGACCCACAATGGAGGCAATGCCACTTCAGCAACCAAGCAATTTATTATCAGGCTTAAGCCAAGGGTAAACGTATAAAATTTTAGCTGAGTTAATTTAATAACTGAAGGAGAGAAAATAAGGCCTAACAGGTAGGACCAGAACTTGATTGCGAATTAATTTAGACTTTCAGATTAGAAATTGTGGTTTCTAATTACAATTTAATGATGTTATCATTAGAATTGATAGGATGATTAGGATTAAAATTGCTCAATAATGTATCATTGAAATATGGATGCTCAGACCCTAATTAACCAATGCTGAAATTAAAATTTCAGAGCAATGATTGTTAGTTAAAGATCTAACTTGATGTTTGTAATTAACATTAGAAGAGCACCTGTGATTAAATGAATCTGTAAATACTGAAACAGGATAACCCAAACCCTAATGAGCTGCAGATGAAATTAAAATTTCAAAGCATTCTTGACAGTTAAGGGTTAAAATCTTAATGAGATGTGTCATTCAAATTATAAGAGCAATTACAGCTGGAAACAGTATGGAAACAGGAACTGTAATTAATTATTAAATTGAATTAGAATTTTCAAATTCGTAATTAATTATGAAATTAAATTACAAATTCTGCATCCCTAATTTTGTATCCTTAAGCCTGACGAATTACTAATTCCTTGTGTTATTAAAATCATTAGAACAAATTAATCCGTACCATCCTAATTACTTATAAAGGAAATTAAAAATTTTATTTTGATAGTTGATGATTAAAAACTTAATGTACAGTGGTAGTAATAATTAACTTGGACCTTGTGACGAGTTGATTCGATGGCGTATCTGTGTCCATTTCGACACAGGATTCTTACAATATCTTAATAATGGATTTGTTTATTACAGACATATCTTTTCATCATGTGGATAAACCTGTGGATTATTGTGATGTTTTAATCAGCTGTTTGGACTCTCATTCTGACGGCACCCATTCCCTGCAGAACATCCATTAGTGAAAAAGTGATTCTAATCTACATCTTGCATGTCCTTAGTGAGTGAGTAAATTTTCAGCAAATTTTCATTTTGGGGTGAACTGTTCCTTTAAGAGATAATAAATGATATTCAGGTAGTTAGCTATAAACATTCTGACAATTTAACTAACTTTAACTAGCAAGATTCACATCAAACCTTTACTCTGCCATGACAGAAGTTGATCTGAAAGAAAAAACTTTTTCAGCATGACAGAATCTGAACTATTTTTTTTTTTTTTTTAAATATAACTTTTTCAGTAACAAGCACGCTACTTTTTCCAGTGTGAAGAAATGTACCATTACAAAATCTTTTTTAAATAGAACTTTTCCAGTAACAAGCACGCTATTTTTTCCAGTGTGAAGAAATGTACCATCACAAAATCTACGAAAGCTACATCTCCATTTTTTGGGAACACTCATAAAAATAAAGGTGCTTAAAAGGTTCATCACAGCGATGCCATGGAAGAGCCGTTTTTGGTTCCACAAAGAATAATTCAGTCAAAGGTTCTTTAAAGAACCATCTCTTTCTTACCTTATTATAATCTGAAGAACTTCTTTCGCCACAAAAAAAAAAAACCTTTTGTAAAACAGAAAGGTTCTTCAAATGTTAAAGGTTCTTTATGGAACCATTTAGACAAAAATGTTCTTTTATGGCATCGTGAAGCACCTTTATTTTTAAGAGTGTATATATTGGCCACAACTCTGACAGGAGGTTAAATTTGTTGGATTTTTTGACAGGATTTTGATTGACAGGATTTAAAACGAGTTAATAAAGTTTTTACTTGAATAGCGGACCTCAGGTTTTTTTTTTTTTTGAACAGTTTCAGGATCCATTGCTCATGTTCTGATTTAAATACAGAAATGGCCTTCAGTAACCCCTCCTTCTCTATGTTACTATCCAATTACGAAAGTCTGTGGGAGAGAGGAGGGGAAATCGGATATCTACTGCTTTGTACCTGTGTTATAATTAAGGATCACGCTGGTAGCAGTAGAACTGTCTGGAGAGAGATAGCCTTTCTACATTTCTCTCTTTCAGTTTATCTTTTGGTCTCACAGTCAATCTCTCAGGGGCACTGGTGCAAGTAATGCTAGCTCTCTCTCCCTCTCTGGTAATGTAAAACCATTGAGGGTGAGAGGTCAGCTCTTTTCATTAGTACAGGGAGGAAATGTTGGTGCAGCTCGATCGTCCTGTAGGAAAATTCCGTCATGCTTCGCCTCTTCTCATTCTGAAGTCCACTCCCGTGGTGCTCTCCACTGTGGTTAAAACCCACCACTTGGCAGACACCTGCTAATTGATAGTTAATGAAACCCGTGTAAAGCGATCGTGTGAATTGACTCATGGATCGCATTGTAATTCATTGAAGAACAGCAAGGCATGATATTATGTTTGAGGACGCTGTTTGTCTTTTCATCTTCATAATGGGAAGCCAAGAATTATAAACCCCTTCCAGCGTAACAAATCACAAGCTCTGTCAATAAGTTGGAACAACATGTTCTCTATCTTTAAATAGTTACAGGGTAGAGTTTAAAAAAGTAAACATGAATCACTTAAAGCATTACAGTGTCACTGAGACAAAGACAAAATCCTTTTCTTTGAACAAAGTGAATGAAGCGTGCTTGTTTGGTGAATCGCCAATCGCCAAAAAAAAAAAAAAAAAAAAAAAGTATACATATAATGTGTATATATATATATATATATATATATATATATTGCATTAAAAAAAAAAAAATTGGCTCATTTTATGACCACCAATGATTGTTTGCATTTCGACTTTGTTTTCAAGATGATTAAGTACATTTCCCTCCAATATTCTCATTACTGTAATGCATCTGGACATTTTACTTTTGATTGTTTTATAATTTCATATTTTTCAGTAGTGACTGTCATTAAATTCTCATTACTGTTATAGACTACCACCTTTTCAGTACCTCTATTTCATTAAAAGAAGAATGTTATACAAATATTTTTGTTTAATTTGAATCATCAAGGCTGCACAATAAATATTTCCTTGATGTGTAAAATATATATATACACACACAGTGTACATTTTTTATACTGCCTTTTTTTGTAACACTTTACTTATAGCCTTTATTTATAATGCATTATAAATGTTATTAAAGGGTATAATGCATTATAATTATTCATAATGTGCATTGTATACTTTATATCTTCTTGTAAATAATTATAACCGAATTTAAAATACATGGTGTAACAATGAATTGATGTGTTATAATGTATTGCTGTGCTTACAATTATTCGTGAGATTGTACAATTACAAGGTATAATTAATGCTTTACAACTACTTTTATAATGCATTATAAAGGCTTTAAGTAAAGTGTTACCCCTTTCTTTTTTTCCCCCTGGACATGCCGGGCTTGTTAGATTCAGTGTTAACACATGCTCATTGGATTAATAGACACTACATATTACATTAAAAACCAATTTACATCCAAACACAGCAAGAAAATATTACTCAATATGTAAAATAGGACCTCATTCATACTGTCACACTTATTATATGAGTGTGGGCTATGAGCCATTAATGCCATTTAAAGATCAGTATAATTGCTAAACCACTGCCTGCCAAATCAGCATATGCTGCCTGCCAACGTCAGCAAACACAATGGAAACACAAGGGTAAATCAGTATAACAGCAGGTTTATTGAAGACTGTGGCAGGAGAAGGCAAGACACCAGCGAGAGGGGAAGTATCTTGTTAGCAGATAGAGTAAGGTGCTTGGTTAAGTGGATTCATGTGTCCTTCCTTTCTTCCAGGTGGGATGGCAGGAGCAGAGGATCGTAGGAGCACCAGAGAACACAGAGTAGATCGCTGGAGAACTTGTGGGTAAGTAAACAGAGACTTGGGTAAAGTAAGTTACACAAACCAACTGCAAGACCAGACAATGAGAGTGTGGAGTGAGTGTGTTCTTATGGGGAGCTTGATTGGCAGCGACAGGTGAGGAGGATCCACTAATTGATTCCAGGTGTGAGTGATTGACAAGGGAGTGCAGGTGAGTGGCAAGAGGGATGCTGGGAAATGTAGTGCAGAGGCAGCTCAACTGGTGACTGTGACAGCCAAAGCTCTACATCTTAAAAAGTCATGACAATTAATGTCTAATACTGCTCTATAAACTCTTTTGACCACTGTATAGCTAAAATTGTACACTTAAAAGTTGTTGTTTTTTTTCAATCCCACCTCTGCTTCTTCACCCACTTTCCTCTTGTTCTCCTTTCTTCCTCAAGTGTTAATTGGCCAAGGGAATGTGACAGTGATAGATTTTTGCTAGTGCAATTACTCAGACAAATTGCCCTTTAGAGAAGATGTTGATCGCCTCACATGGCTTCTGAGGTTTGAGCTCTAACACCCTGGTCATTAGTAAAAGAGAAGGTAGAGGCAATTTCACGTGCCATTTAGACCTGTGATGATTATAGCGTGACAGGCAGGTTTGGTGTGCATGGAGTGGATATCACTGACGCATACTGATCCTTCCTGTATATTTTAAGGATCTAGTGTGGAAAACATGTCCAGATCATATTTCACCCCAAAATTAAAAACACAATAAAACAAAAACAAAACTTTTTTTTTTTTTTTTTGAATAAAGAAAATGAAACCTGTTTTAAGTTTCTTAAGGTTTGTTTGAATTAACTTTTTTTTTTTTGTCAAATTATTCTATTATTCTTGTATATAATGTAAAAAAGTGTTTGTGTGTGTGTGTGTGTGTGTGTGTGTGTGTGTGTGTGTGTGTGTATTCATTATTCATGTATATGTATGATGTGATATTTTCATCAGCCATCGCTCCAGTCTTCAGTGTCATAAGATTCTTCAGAAATCATTCTAAAATGCTGATTTATTATCAATGTTAGAATCAGTTGTAATGCTTAATATTTTTGGAAACTGTGATACATTTTTCAGGATTCTTTGATGAATAAAAAGAAAAGAGCAGCATTTATTTAAAACAGAATTTTGTTAAATTCCTTAACGTATGTAAAAAATACTTTACAAAATAGAGATGATAGATCGATGATAGATAAATGGTAGAAAAATTCGATAATTACATGCATATATAAAATTTCAGATTGAAAAATGAGCCAGACATGTTTCTGACCTAATCACAGGTTCACAGAGATATATTGATAAATGGCTTTGGAGCATTCAGTCGAAACAGGACCGTAAAATCTGATTGTGAAGAATAAAATGCAATGTCACTGCTTACAGACGCTAAAACACTCAAGGGATGCTTTCACATTCACTCTGACTGTCAAAGCCTTGAATGGAGGCGATTATAAATGAGGCTTGCACCTCTCAGCATTATGCACACCTCTGGTCTCCAGCATGCTTCTCAGTCCATTGCTCATTTGCCCTTGGCACACTGTACGACTGGAACCTGTTCAGTGTAAAGCGACTGGAGCCGGAACAGTCAAATTGCACCGAAAGACAGTAGGGAATTGCGTCAGAGTGACGAGGAGCAAATATCTCCTTGAATATGTCCTCGTCGTGCAAAGAGGATGAAAAGGCCTGTTTTTATTGTGTCCGTTAATCCCCTCTCCTAAATGTATTATCTCCAGGATTGAATGCACTGATGACTTATTGACTCTTTTTGGCATCCTAAAAGCACCAGGCCCAATCTGCCAAGAACTGTTTGGCATCGAATCAGCCTTAATCCCCTTTCGCTTGCAGAAATCTTAAACCCCTCCTCCATCCTTTTCTTTCTCTTTCTTTCCATCTATGGTTTTTTGAAAGCCTTTTTGTATATTGTTAAACCAAAAGCACACAGCTTTCGCATCAAAGTCAAATAATAACTTTGGAAAAGACTGTTAATATTCTTGGAAGTTTTTAAAACGGATTTAGAGAGAAGATAAAACTCTCTCAAACAACCCATGCAACCTTTCAATCTCATATGCAGAAACACTCGGGCTGTTTCTATAACAATCACAAGGTATAATCCATCTGTTGTTGTCCTCTCCCTGGCTCCCCATGCGATCATCTCAGCTTGAGTTTTTCCTTTTCTTTTTAAAGCCTCAACAAAGTAACGAACAACCCTGAATTATCCCTCGTAGCACATCACATCTGCAGATTAGCAACCACACACTCAGCAATCAGCCGCATGCTGTGTTTACCCACAGTTCTGTGCAGACGCTCAGAGAAGCGCCAAGGTTGTCATTACTAAAAAAGTAGCAAGGCACGCAGGTGTTACTGACCTCTCATCCTAAGGATCGAAGATTTGTCACAGATCTCAGCGACAAGGATCAAACTACAAATCCTTGACTTCTAAGATGCCTTTGGAGGCATTTTCTGTCAGAGATCGCACAGGATTAAATATTTCTCAGGTGATAGAGAATAATGGACTACTACTGTCTGTCAAATACTATTTTATAGTTCAGTGAAACTAGCTAAAACTACCAATCTAATGCTACGTTTCTTTCTTAAGTCATCAGACAGATATAGTACATTTCTCCTGCCTATGCAAATTAAATTAGCCGAAATCATATTAGACTATACCTCATTTGACTAATCACTGAGAAAAAAAAAATGTTACTACAATGTGTAATATTTTATACAAGGTTGCATAGTTTTTACTGTTAAATAAAATAACATACATACCATGTATATATGGGCCTATACATATTATTTATCACAATAAAAACTATGTAACTTTGTGTAAAATGCAACAAGTGACTGTGTTTATGAGTGAGTCAAAATTGTTTGATTCATTCTGAACAAAACGAGCGAGCGAGTAATTCATTGGCTGCGTTCGAAACCTCATACTCAATGAGTACTTAACGAGCGCTAAAAGAGTACGTACTCTACAGCCAAATCTCGTTGAGTATGAATGCGATCAACCATGTTTACGTTATCATGTGATCTATGACGTTATAACAAGCGCAACAACTTAAAAGGTACGAGCGACAGGTTTAATTCAGGTTTAAATCTGTAAATATTTTGATGTTTCTTGTTGAATTTAAGCCTTGTTTCATCCCTCAGGCTTATAAATGACAAAAACAACAACAGCAAAAATGCCATTTTTGATGCTTTATGATCATATGAATATTACCTATGATTTTTCAAAGATATTTAACCTTGTCATTGTGCTTTTTTTCTGTGTATGTAATCTCATACTTTGATGTATGCAAACCCATTATATTTATGTTTTCCTTTTTTTTCTTTTTGTCATTATGTTTGTTTATTGTTAAAGATACAACCATCTTTCCCTGATCTTGTATGCAAATATTAGTTATGCAATAAATAAAAAAGAAGGGAAAAAAAGATAAAAGGGAGAGGTGCACTAACACCTCATAGCATCAGTAACTCCAACCCTACCTACTACTGTTTTCCTCAGCCTTTGCAGTGTTTGTAATGTCTGCATAAAGGAGATGTAGTGCAGCTGCTCGAAGATCTCGCCTTTGGAGAAGACTGTATATGTTATACTGGAAAAAATGTAAGTATTACTATTTAAAAAAAGGTGATTACCCCAGAATGCATTAATAGCTATTACCAACACTACAATAATTGTGATAAATGCTGACCAGTAATTAATTATATTAATATTACATATTAGTGATTTTATGTAATATACAGGTGCATCTCAATAAATTAGAATATCATGGAAAAGTTCATTTATTTCAGTAATTCAACTCAAATTGTGAAACTCGTGTATTAAATAAATTCAATGCACACAGACTGAAGTAGCTTAAGTCTTTGGTTCTTTTAATTGTGATGATTTTGGCTCACATTTAACAAAAACACACCAATTCACTATCTCAACGACACATAAAACAAAGCTTTATTCAAACTTATTGTTTTAACAATGATGTATTTACAGGTGGTGAACCCACGTCCTACTGCCATCTCAACACAGCTGTGCCAATTCTGCAGCTGACCACCATGCCCACCTTCACCGGTCTTTGCTGTCCAGCATCACCTCCCTCACTGCTGCAGTCAGACTGGAATCTGATCATGGATGGGAAAGGGACATTGAGGCTGTCCTTGCCTGAGTACACAGAGAGGATGAGGAAGACCATGATGACGCCCCTGAGCCACACAATCTTGAGGCAAGAGCATGTGCGGGACAATCTGGCTGCCGCTGTGTCTGCTCTAAACATTCATGTGCCTGCTCTCCATGAGCACCACTAACTGTAAAACATTTACACAGAGTAAAACTTGAAACTTTGAAGCTTCTGAAAATCGGGCTCCGTTAACTGATGTTGTATGAACAGAAACCAGCAGAACAAACTTGACCAAAATCACATCCTCAATGTCTTTTGGTCTCTCTCTAGATGCTCTCACTGGCTCTGGGCTCACTGAGGATGATTAGACCACAGCAACATCTGGCCCAGATGAAGCAACAAGGGCAGGTAGAGTGATGGCACTGGACCATTTCCAGGATGCTGCTGTGGATTTCTCCATCCTCACTGCACACAGCAGTCTGTGGACATTTCAGATCCTGCAGAAATGCACAAATATAATACAAAAGCAGTCATTTTGATAGCACAATGTCATTTGATTTCTGTATTGGAAGTAACAAAATGATCTTACTTTATATTTTTGTTTCAGGTTTTCCCCCTTTTTTCTCACAAATGCCGCCGTCACCTTGCCTTGCAGGTCCTGCTCTACCACAGAAGATCTGCAGCAAATGCACAGGAATCAAGAATCAGAAAAGTGCTGTAATAACTCTGTTTGAAATTACAATAATTAAAATAAACTACAACTTAAGATTTAAAAGATGTTTAATTCATTTCAGTAGTATACTCACTGAGAGCCTTTGATGGCACTCTGCACCGGATAAACACACGTGTGTCTCATCTGGCCCTGTAACATCCAGACAAGATTCAGTCACCTCTGTGATTTATCTGCTCAATACTATATTTATATGTTGAGGTAGCTGCTGATGCGTTAACTCACTTTTTATCCAACACAAATGCTCCTCAGTTTATCAACAGACTAATAGACAAATAAAAGAGATAACTTACATTTAATAACTTTGTGTAGATGTTTATACAGTATTTACATTACTTACATTCATGTAAAGCAGTGTTGACAACAGTGAATTCTACATAACAGCACAAATACATCACTCACTCAGATGTCTATTTCATGTCTATTAGATGTGCTCATATGCAATTCTTTTAGAACATTTTCCTGTCACAAATCAAAAATAGACATTTAGTAATCGTCTTTAAAGATCTATATGGTTTCTGTAAATTCACTTTGGTGACGTACGTGTGCTTACTGGAGCTCCCCTTTTCGCTATACATAATAAAACGTATTTTTACCGCAAAATCGCAAATATACTGTACTGATGAGCATTTACACATTAAGCAATTCACAGTTTGCTCTACAGTAGTTCAACAAATGTGACTTTAACTCCAGGAACCATGTTTTTGGTTTGTAATACTCACATTTGTAAACAGCCTCGTGCTGTTCTCCATCACGTTTGATGATGACGTATCCTCTCGCGTGGGCTTCTGGGATAGAAAAGTGTCCATCGGATGAACACTTCAGAATCTGAGCTGAAGCAGTAGGGCATCCGGGAACTTCTCGCCTACTCTTTTATGAATACTGAGGTTTTGAACGTACTTCTTTCTTCACGTACTCTTTTTTCCTACTATATAGTAGGTAAGTAGACATATTCGAGCGCAACTTAAGTATACGTACGTCCGAATCTCGCGAGAATAAGTGCACTCATCTACTAATTCTCGCCTACTCTTTTATGAATACTTATGATTCAAACGTACTTATTCGCTCGCCTACTGCTTTTCCCCGGGCGCCGCATCATTGGCTGCCCACTGCTCCAGGTGCATGTTACACTACTCACATCTCCAAACGACCAGGTACTCTGTCTCTCTCCAGTCGACGTAAGGAAGACCCTATCCAGGATTAATCCACGAAAGGCTGCAGGCCCTGACAACATACCTGGACGTGTACTGAAAGACTGTGCTGCACAGCTGACGGATGTCCTAACAGACATCTTCAACACCTCGCTGAGCCAGGCAGTCGTCCCCACGTGTCTCAAATCCACCTCCATAATTCCAGTACCAAAGAAGTCACCTGTGTCCTGTCTGAATGACTATCGTCCCATAGCACTGACCCCAATCATGATGAAGTGCTTTGAGAGGTTAGTCATGCAGCACATCAAGTCCAGTCTCCCAAACACGCTGGACCCACTCCAGTTTGCATACCGTCCAAACCGTTCCACGGACGATGCAATATCCACCACTCTCCACCTAGCTCTTACCCATCTGGAACAGAAAGACTCTTATGTTAGAATGCTGTTCATTGACTTCAGCTCAGCATTCAACACAATAATCCCACAACAGCTCATCCACAAACTAAACCTGCTGGGCCTTAACACCTCCCTCTGTAATTGGATCCTGGACTTTTTAACTGCAAGACCTCAGTCAGTCCGTGTCGGCCGCAACACCTCCAGCACTACCACACTGAGCACAGGTGCCCCACAAGGCTGTGTGCTCAGCCCGCTGCTCTTCACGCTGCTGACCCACGACTGCACTGCCAAGTCCAGCTCCAACCACATCATCAAGTTTGCTGATGACACAACTGTGGTAGGCCTCATCAGCAACAACGATGAAACGCACTACAGAGAGGAAGTGGCACAGCTGGCTGAATGGTGTGGTGCTAACAACCTGTCCCTCAATGTGGGTAAGACGAAAGAGGTTGTGATGGACTTCAGGAGAAACTCTGTTGATCACCCCCCACTGACCATCGACGGCTCAACCGTGGAGAGAGTCGGCAGCACTAAATTCCTGGGAGTGCACATCACAGAGGATCTCACCTGGACCACCAACGTCACGTCACTCAACAAGAAGGGACAACAGCGCCTCCACTTTCTCCGCCGGCTGAAAAGGGCAAGTCTCCCTCCACCCATCCTCACCACTTTTTACAGGGGCACCATTGAGAGTGTGCTGACTACCTGCATCACTGTCTGGTATGGGAACTGCAGTGCTGCTGACCGCAAGACCCTACAACGGACAGTGAACACTGCCGCAAAGATCATCGGTGCCCCTCTCCCCTCCATCCTGGACATTTTCCTTTCACGATGCTCCAACAAGGCCACCAGCATCGTGAAGGACCCCACCCACCCCTCTCACAACCTCTTCCAGCTCCTGCCATCAGGTAGAAGGTACCGGAGCATCAGAGCTCGCTCTGTCAGATTGCTCAACAGCTTTTTTCCCCAGGCTGTGAGAGCTCTTAACTCCAATCCCCCTGTCCCCCTCTGAAACCATGAACACCTCAGCCCTCCCACCCCCCAACTCATTAAAAACTGTTGACAATTTTACTAAGTGCAATTCTGAATGTGCTACACACAGGTGAGTGGGCTATACAAACCACCTGTAGTAACGCACTCATCCCACTATATGCACACTAGACACTTTCTACAAACACTCCCTGCCACAAAGACTCTTAAGAAAATATACTTGAACATTGTCTACTTGAACATTGCACTACAAAATAATACACGTTTACTTGAGCATTGCACTACAAAATCTTTTTGCACTATGCACTGTCTCCCACAAAATCTCTCTTCTGCACAATAATTTAATGTACAAAATATATATTTTTCTGCACAATTTCATGTACATATATCTCTTTCGCACAATTTCATGTACAATATTTATGTAAAGTTTTTGTACAGTCTCAGTTTGTGTATGTGTGGACAACTAGGAATAGCAGTTATAGTATTTTTAGTATATGTATAGTCAGATAGTTAACTGTTGTATAGCTCTATTGTTTTTAATATACTTGCATTGTTGTATGTTTATCTTAGGTTTAACTAGTATGTAGCACCGTGGTCCTGCGAGACACGACATTTCGTTCCACTATATGTCCACACATGTAGCAGAATGACAATAAAGCTCGACTTGACTTGACTTGATGTTCACTACTGTGTGTGTGCACTTGGATGGGTTAAATGCAGAGCACAAATTCCAAGTATGGGTCACCATACTTGGCCACATACCACTTCCCCTTCCTTCCTTCCTTCCTTTTGCCTACTACATAGTAGGGAAGTATGCGGTTTCGAACGCAGCGACTGAATCATTTTGAGTGAGTCAAACGCGAGACTACTGAATAATTTACTACATCGATTCGTTCAGTAGCAATGATTCATTCATGAGCGAAACTGTCTTTATGAGTGAGTCAATGAATCATTCACTCAACTGATTTGTTCAAACACACTGATCTATTCAGTACCGAACATCACTTTTTCTTCGTCTGGAGCTCTTTTCGTTCACGGATTAAAACACACAGAGCAACTGGCCAATTGTGAATAAAATGTAAGTTTTTCGACATTAAACTTATGTGTTTTGAACAAAAGCGATATCAGCTTTTCTGTTGGTATTCTTTATAGTGTCAACAAGGTCATATTTAGCTGCTGCACCGCTGTTACTCAGTCAGACCCAGCGTTAAGTGTAATATTTGTGACATTTTTTTTTTTTTGGAAATATGTAAATATGTACATATAATAAAAATGTCATTTAATATAAAAATTGTGCTTGTGGTTGTAAAAATATTAAAAGTATAAAATAAAAAGTGTGTGTGGTTACATCTAAATTAGTGCTGTTAAAATATGTAATATGTAATATCACAAATAAATGTAGACTAATTAATTGGTAGTAATTCTTAGATGAGGTATCTGGGATTTAGTTAGCCAGACCAGTTCTTAATACACAGTCTTGACATAATGGCTGTGTTTATCCAGCTGGGTCAAAATCCTATGATAACAACTTTCATTATTGGTTGACAGAATCAACCAACACAGCATACTAACTACTTTTAAATCTTCTTGCTTTAGCTAGTTAACCATTAGGCCACGCCAGCCTCTCATACGGGGCATCAAGTTACCACCACCAAAACTGATGTCCATGCTTCGCTTTAACTGCACCCTATTACTGGAAAAGATTACATAATTGTAGCAGAGCGTATAGTTGAGACGATCAATTGTTTTCGAAAAAGGTCTTTCTGCTCTCGTACATTAGATGAAATAGTCCTCTTTCAAAACCACTCACTGTGGCTGTAATTCAGTAATAGGTCTGCACTTATTGTAGTAACTTTGCTGCAGTTTGTCTGTAATCGCTTATGGCTCACACACACAATATAACTCTCCTATTGTCTAATTCTTGAGCTGTCTGGAAAATTGTGCGGATGATCCCATACCAGATTCCTTTGATTTTTCAGAGAGAAATATGACCAAAAAAAAATGATGCAGGCCTTGTAGTCACAAAACAATTTGGCCTCCATATCTGAAAGGTATAATTTATCCCTCCCCCCAAAAAAACCCTCTCGCCATGTCTAAAAAGTCCATATCTGGCTAAACTTGAATTTTTTGGCCACAATGCTATCGCGCCACAATCAGTCTCCATGTTACTCAACCTTGCTCCTACTTTATCTACATTATGCTCGTAGCAGACAGAGGCTTTCTCTCGATTCTCGTGGTGTGACAGGCGCAATATCCACTGCAGTAAAACCCTATTTTCCCAGCTTTATTCTCAAATGCATAGGAATGGGTTAGCTGGGCCCCAGAGGCAAACTGAAGTGCTCTGATTGCGATCTAATGAAGCCATCAATTAATGTGACAAAGTTTCTGGACACCCTTCAGCCAAAGGCAAGAGCAAGCCTTTATTCCACCTTTACTTGAGTTACGCTTAAATCACAGGAAAGAATTACAGCAATGATGGTGATAACCACAGTGAGTCAGGTGTCCCGTGGCTTATTGTTAACTCTGAGGAGTAAATCAGTGTTTTCAGTGGATGAATCAAATGTGAAATGTATATCATTAACTGATGCATCTTACTGGAGTTTAGGAAGTGCTTGGTTGTCTTTAGAAGGCATGCAGTTGTGCAACAAAAGACATCTTATTTACTTAAATTCCTGTTTTTTTTTTTTTTGTTTGTTTTTGTTTTTAATTAATAAATATGTTAATATGATTAAGTGCTGAAAACTGACTCTAAAGCCCTTTTTACCTTAGGGCTTTTAGTTTCAGAGGAATTTAAACAGCTTCTATTTTTAAGAAAACAAGCTAAATGTAATGCTAAATGTAAGCTATATATATAAAAAAAAAGGTTAAAAAAGTGCTAAAATGTTAAATGTAAGCTATATATAAAAAGGGGGATTTAGAGTATTACAATAATATATTCATGTCATGACCCCTTTAAGAAAAATGTACATGTATATATTATCCTATTTATACATTTATGATTTATATTATATATAAATATATATCATGCATATTTCTTAAACATATACATGTATAAATATACACAGTATACACACATATTATGTAAACACAAACTTTTATTTTGGATGCGATGAATCGCGATGAATCGATTTGACAGCACTAATGTAAATATAAATAAATAAACATGATACAAGAAGTATGATAATAATTCAGTACTGTGGCTTAAATCAACGTACCTTGTATGAGCACAGTGTTTTTTGTTAGGCTTGTTTAACCCGCATGTGGATATATTAAAGACTGTGCTTTTCGAATGAGTTTCCCCCGTGACCTTTCTAGCCGCAGGTACAGATTGAGTCTCAGTCCCTTGTCTCCCCGCACATCCAGTACTGACCTCAGAACAGCTTTGAACATCTGTGCTAGACCGTACTCCACCAGAGAGCCTCAGAGGACCCTGACATTTAAATAAAAGATGCTGTAATCTGGGAGAAATGTCGTGCCTTACACTGGTGGCCAAAATCTGATAACATGGAATAGCTTTTAAAGCAGAATGAGGAAAGGTGGCTTCACTTAAAGACTAACCTCTCTCTTCATGTTCAGGTTGCAAGTAGGCACTGCTCTAATCAGAGATGGATGCATTGCTGTACCCTGCAATTTACATGCTGTTTACCAGGTAAGCTTTCTTTCCCAGCCCTCTGAATGCACTCGTTCGCAGCAGGCTCATCAGCACTGGCCCTCTTTTTAATTGTTAAGCCCTGTTATGAAAGCATATGCTGCCATGGCATAGATGTGTTGAACAGAAGCAGAAATTGTGTCAGGTAAAGCTCTCTCTTGGCTCGGAGCACCTCACCCAGTTTGAAAATGATACCATTCTCATGTCAGCTCATTGATGAATGATTATTTTATGAATATTTCATTAATTTTGATTCGTCTCACCAGTATTCTGCCTGCATACAGATTTTTAGTGTAAGAAAGTATTAACTACTGTTAAGTAGAACTACTGGATTACTTTTCTGTAGTGTTACTAGTATTCCCTATATACTATTTGTGGGGAAGTCGTGGCCTAATGGTTAGAGAGTCGGACTCGTAACCCAAAGGTTTCATCTAACTCTTTTACAGTGCATAGGACTTTTACTTAAATGTGGTGCATTAAGAAAATTCATTCCAGATTTGACATCAATAATGCCAAATGACATTGTTTATGTGTCTCGTAATTGATTGTTAGACTTACAATTTTTAATTTTATAATTGAAATATACTAATTTTTTTTTTGTCATTTTTGGAGTTTGACAGCACCAACATCTTGCCTAACATCTTCTTTTGTGGCCTGCAGACGAAAGAAAGTCCTTTTCTTTTTGGAACGACATGAGGGTGAGTAAATGATATTCACAATGACTGATATATTCTGTGATAACCAGGCTTAAGCAGTTTTGCTTCTCATGCAAATTTAGAAGTTTTCAGGATGTTTCCTTATTTTTACACAAAGTCAAGGCAAAATATTCATTAGGAATATGATTTGTTTGCAGTGCAAGATGACACTGAGGAAAAATAACAGCTGTTCTGTTGTTGATACATCAAATTCTTGGTCATAGATCAGGATCTTCACCCCCAGAGCTTTAGGATCAATATGCCCTGGTGTAAGTAAAGCCCCTGCTTACCATTCAAAACCAGTCATAAGGGTCAATTCTAAAATTGAACATCATCTGAAAGCTAAACAAATAAGCTTTCCATTGATGTTTGGTTTGTTAGGATAGGACAATATTTGGCTAAGATACAACTATTTGAATATCTGGAATCTGAGGGAGCAAAAAAATCAAAATATTGAGAAAATTTAATATTTAAAGATGTTTAAATGTTGCAATGCATATTACTAATCAAAAATTAGGTTTTGATATATTTATGGTAGGAAATTTACAAAATATCTTCATGGAAAATGATCTTTGTTTAATATCCTAATAATTTTTGGCATAAAAGAAAAATCGAAAAATTTGACCCATACGTTGTGTTTTTGTCTATTGCTACAAATATATCCGTGCTCCTTAAGTCAGGTTTTGTGATCCAGGGTCACATATACTGTATATTGAGATTTGAAAAAATACAGGAATTCTCACCAGATTACTTTAATAGCTATATTTAGAAAGAGTGAATCATTTCTAGAGTTAGTGGGGTGACTTGAACTACACACGTGAAAATGCCAGGCTTGAATCCAGTGAAGTATATAGTTATTTAAATCGCAGCCTGCTTGATTTGATAATCGCACTAAGCCATATCACGGTAATGGTTTTATTTCAATATATCATGCAGCTGTGATTCTGGTTAATATTTTTTACACTAAATTTGTGCTGATTTAAGCTGAAGTTTGATTGAATGACTGGCCTTTGAAGTCAAAAACACCAAAAAAAATGTTAAATCATATTTATTTAAGACTGTGTTTGTAATTTGAACTGTTTTTTACTGCTACGATCAGAACTGAACTGAGATCCATTTCTGGTTTGCAACCCAACAGTTGAGAACCAGTTCTCTTACACAGCATCTCTTCTTCCTAAAAAGGCACAGTATATTAGATCATTGCTTTCTTCCCAGGGGTTTAAACCACCTCCCTCCCTACGGGGAGATATATGGCAGCATTAGTAAAATGGAAAATGAAGTGAAGGAGCATGAAAGTGAGAACTTGCTCACTCTTCCCCTCCAACAGCCTTCAGTAGACTTCTGCCCCTGCGACCCCGCTCAAAGTAGCATTACTATTAGAGCTCTCGGGGCATTTGACCTTCCTGGAAAAAACCCTGTCACAAATCCGCCCCAGGGATTTAGTCCTGATGGCTCTTTACAACTAGGAAGGATCTGTTGTTATTGTTGTTGCAGCTTGAGCTTTCTTTTTTTTTTTCCCCTGCACCTTACAAATCCTGAGGCTAGAAATTCGCCCCATGTATCATGCACATTGAATTTTACATGGCTTTCAGTTTGACCGGCCAGCTAGAGCAGTATCTAATGTAAACTGAAATGTGTAGGGTAAATTACCCAGCCAGCCCCTAACCACTAATAAAATAAATAAATAAATATACAAAGAAAGGAAGTAGATTAAATAAATCACCCAACAGGAGTTTTTCCGGTGTCATAAAAATGCACTCTTGTGACAAAACACCTCAATAGGGGACCTGAATATGAAGACGGGCCTCCAGGCGGCAAAATAACAAATTATTGGTCTCCGTCAAGAAAGCAGATGTTGGAAATGCAAATGATTATTGCTCTGCACTCTTCATTTTGTTTGGTTGCGAGTGCAGCCCTTTGTCCCCAGGGTGAACTGCTTTATTCTTTTATGAGAAGGTGAAAAGAGACACAGGTAAAGTGGGAATGGTGGAGATTAGGAGTCTTGAGAACATGAATTCATTTCTTTAGGCGTTATCTGTTCAAATAATATCTAGGCTTATGATTTATTGTATGCTATATACTGTCATAAAATACCAGACTAAAATAAATCATCTGTGGTTTTGAAATAAGCAAATGCAAAATATCTGCACTTAAAAATGTTGATCGTAAATATATGAGAAAGTATATGGAAGTTTTAAAGTGTGGGTCAGGTCTCAATGGATGGATTTTAATAATTTAACCTTCTGATGGATTAATTATTAATTATTTATTATATTATGCAAATGTATTGCATTTATTTGCATGTAGACTATCTTAACAAATGTTTGCTTGATAACCACACTTACTAAACTAGTTACTAAATTTTCTGCCACTACTGTAAGGGATTTTGCAATAATAATCGGCTGACTCTATTTTAGCCTCAAGGATAATTGCCAAATATTTACTTACCCTCAAGTTGTTCCAAACCTGTGTGAAGTTCTTTCTTCTGTTGAGCACAAAAGAAGATCTTTTGAAGAATGTTAGTAATCAAACAGCTGCCACTGACTTGAAAAAAAAATCATATGGAAGTCTATAGCTACGGTCAACTGTGTGGCTACCCAAAAAGCTTGTATGGGAATAAAAGCCTATATTAAATCTGTTCATCATATAAAGTGATCGAGTCTCTTCAGGAAATTTGGACTAAATCGCTCAATTCACATGGATTAGTTTTAAGACCTTTTATTAACTTGTTGAAGCATCTGAATGGTAGACTGTTACAATAGACTGTCAATGGAGGAACAGAAATCTCTCAGATTTTATTTTAAAAAAAAACCTTCATTTGTGTTCTGAAGATGAAAGAAAGTCTTGTGGATTTTGAACGACATGAGGGTGAGTAAATGATAACAGAATTTTAATTTTTGAGTGAGCTATCCCTTTAATAATAATACAGAATGCTGCAATCAGGATCAAGTATTTGAGAGAGTCGTCTAAGTTATAACCAATAATTAAACATAACTTCTGTAATGAGGCTAGTGTGGAGGAATCACTTGTTGTCATGTCATCTATTTCTAGGTTACTGTTGTAACTTACTTTATTAACTACTATATTTTAGCGAAAACTATGCTTCCGTGGTTATTTTTTGTATGAGTTAGTGCCTCAGGGTCACGTTACATGTTTTGACAGTGGTTCCCAGCAGTTTTGACACCAGATTCATCACATACTCAACAAACGCAGACTGACTGCTGCACAATAAGCTCATATTAGCATAAACGCCGTGGCGTATCACATGGTGTGTTTGCATGTGTGTGACAGAGGGAAGCAAACGGCGGGGCGAATGGCAGCGTGCCATTCATTTGCATCAGAGATACTTCTGTGTCTTTGCCGAGGGTTGACAATCGCTGCAATGTTAACACTGAGGCTACACCTGCGTCCCGCTTTGATGACCCGAGACATTCCTATTTATGTTAATGTAAAAGTAAACCCACTTTGCATGGAAACATCGCTGAGTCAATTTTCCAGGCCTTGCCATGCGGAAAATAGAAGGAATACAAAATATGAGACACGTCAGCCTCAGATATTGCTTCATGCACATATTCTGAGATAATGTGTGTAGGATGTGATTTAAGGGTTTTAGCTGTAATTCAGATCATATAACAGTTGCCTCTTTACCAGTCATATGTATATGTATTTTTTTTTTTTTTAACTTTAAAACTTCAAAACAAGAATATAGAGGAAAAACAAATTCCACAGTCTGTAAAACTGCACAAAAAAAAAAAAAAAAAAAAAAAAAATCTGCCTTTTTGGGAAATGAGACTCCTAATGTTAAAAGCTTCAGTAGGGACCCTTGAGACAGACATGGCAATCAATCAGCGATCATATGGGAGGCTTTTGATTTGATTACCTGCAAAATCCTGCACTTGTGTGGTACTTAAAAATCCACAGACGCATCTGATTTTTTTTTCTCTGAAACTTACAGAACATTTGCACACCTTAAAAGTCACACATGACTCAAATGCCAGGGCAGTCTCACAAGGGAAATGTTTCTGTAGAAACTTTTATACAGTACTTACTGCACCACCAAAATGTTTCTCTTGTGACATTTTGACCCCAGTTCTATTAAAGCCTCAGCATATATATATATATATATATATATATATATATATATATATATATATATATATATATATATGTTTTCAGTGTTTTAATATTTTAAGACACTCCAGTCTTCAGTGTCACATGATCCTTCAAAAATCATAATATGCTGATTTGCTCAAGAAACATTTTTTATTATTGGGATATTGGCAAACTGGGATATTGTTTTTCAGCATTCTTTGATAAATAGGAAGTTCAAAAGAATTATAAATGGCTTTACTGTTACTTGATTAATTTAATGCATCCTTGCTGAATACAAGTATCAGTTTCTTTGAAGAAAAAATACTGAGCCTTAGATTTTGGACTGTGATATATACACAGTATATAGTGTATGTAGACTGTTGTTGATTTTATTTAGTAACTTGTCTTGTGATGTCAGGTTGCGTAATCAGTTAAAGTAATGAGTTAGATGATTATTACCCTTTTGAGATCTGTGTGTGGTAAATTATGGTATTTTCTGATTAATGTTTGTGATGTCATTAGACATGCCCATGACATGTACATGATAAAATAAGAACACAATATTGAATCATTTTTATTTAAATTAAGAAAACAATTTATCCTATGTAATCTAAATAGTTAATTGTTATAATGATGGCAGTCATGGCATTCTGACATTTTAAAATCACTCAAGACATTTACTTTAATTAATTCAGCTTAAAAGCCATGCAAATGATCAACTTATTATTTATTTATTTTTTTTTTTGGTTCTACGAACACCTAATTTTTTACGGTGTGATGTTTTGTTTAATAGCCGCTAGAGAGACGCTGCCTAATGAGGGTGTGTTGCAAATGCTCTTTCCTTGTGATTAATGTCAATGTGCTGCTAAATATCGCATAATAGATTTCTCACTTTGTGCTTATTTTGGGTCAAAGAAGCTCAGAATCAAATCAAAACTGTGTCTGTCACCCTATTTAAACCTGATCCATTAGACCTTGGCCTGAACTTAAATGCCAGTCATGCATAAATTCATTCAGGAATTACAAATTTCCAATATTTAGGAATTAGTCAGGGTTTCTGGGCCATTGTAGAGAATCGGTCCCAAAAGAGAGGAGCAGTGCAGTGGTTAAATGAGTTCTCCGGAGTGTTTTTAAATGCCCTGACCCTGGGGTGAAAACTTATCCCCGAACAGAGGCACGATTTGAGGCTGGCAGTGGAGAGCGGGTGGAAAAGATGGACTGGTAATTGCCGTGCCAAGGCAGGGGTATATTAGAATGCCTGAATACATGAATAAGTATGTTGCAGATGCCGTGGAAACTCGAGGTTAGGAATAGAGTTGGGGGGCAGATGCAGTCTGAATAGCTTCTTTCCTCAACGGCAGCATCTATTAACTATATTTTAACCCAAAAATTATATTAACCCATGCAAAATTTAAAGCCACAGTAGAGGGTTGTGGGTGGTTACCAGGGCATTGCTAAGGTGTTCTGAGGTGGCTGCAATGTCTAGATCCCTTTTGCTATGGGATTTTTCACCTGTTTTAATTTCTGCCGGTAAAATTGTAAGTCTGACCCTTTAAAAAATTCAATAATATGCGTCTTTTTAATTAGCTGGTCCTTTACTCATGCATGTGTGAGTAAGGGACTGTTTACATACCATTCCATTGCGCTACTTTTCAATGTTTTTTTGTGCTTTTGTTTACAGTATCAAGTTTGCATGACAACTTTTTTATTTCTAAAACCATTCCTGAGTGCTGCATCTCACATTTTGAGACATAAAGACACATTCTGTGCGAATGTCCCCTTAGACTCTAGGTCTTTAAATGTCTTAAATTCAGTTTGATTAAATTAAAGGTTATGAAAATATCTTAAATGGTATAACAAAAGTCATAATTATCATTTAAAGGCCTGGTTTCGCAGACAGAGCTTAGGTTAAACCAGGATTAGGCCATAGTTCAGTTAGAACCTTTAAGTACCTTTTATAAACATGCCGTAGAAATAACATTACTTGTGTTCATCATGAGGCAAAACAATGGCACTGACATTTTAAGATCAATCAGTGCAAGTTTCTTTCAGTTAAAACAGCCCAGATATTCATTTTAGTCTGGGACTAGGCTTAAGCCTTGTCTGTGAAACCGGGGGATAAGATCTTACTTTTATTTGATATTTCGCTCTACAGATGTCCTGGTATGTTTCAAATTCAAGGAAGATTCAGGCTGCTTCCTTCCATAGCACTGCAGCTATTCAGATTGTCCATTGTTTTTGTAGGAAGTTTTATGGTTACACGGTTTTCTCAGCACTCGTTGGCTTTGTTAAAAATTAATATAGTCTGCTTGTTTACACCCTTTTGGATGTCTACGTGGAAAAACAACATCAGTTAAATTGTGGCGCAATGCATAAATCTTTAAATATGACCTGCAAGGATTGTAATTTAGTCCTGTTCTTTCAAGTAGATCCACAGGGTGTGATACAAAGTTTCATGCGGATTAATAGACAAACACTACCAATCACAGGTTTTAATCCATAGTCTCTCTAAGGCATATTTTATTGAGTACAAACAGTGAAATCTGTTGTCATGTGCCTATGTTTGAGGTAAGGATTTGATTATTTTCTGTTAGGTAACCTTAAAGGTTATTTGTTGAAATCAACAGCAGACATCTACAATTATCCAAATTAACCTTATAAAGTCATAGGGAACCATCTTAGCCATTTCCACCAGGTGGCGCTGTAATGTCATTCTAAGTAGTTTAGAACAACTAAAAAGCTACAAGAGGTTGTGGTGATGCCTAGTAGAGTTGATGTGTTCCTACACTGTAAAAAATAAATCCGTAAAATAACAGAAAAGGTACTGGCAGCTCATTACACACACCATTATCCATTAATTTTCAAGACATTTCTGTTAACTCTAAAACACAATGCAATGAAGTGTGAAATTCAAAATACTGGTAAAACACCTGTAAAAAAAATTCCTTCAAATTATACAGTATATTGTGCCCTATTTTTACAAAAAAATTTTAGAGAGTAGATCAACATGTTTCATTGGTACTGGAACAGCATTCTTGTCAAAACAACATAAGGAATATGAAACATATGGAACAGACTGATAAAATGTTGTCAGGTTCTGACTTCTGCTCTAACCTTTAACCCTAAACCTTTACAAACTAATTGGTTTATAAGAATGTGGATCTAGCAACACATCCTACTTGGAAAAATCCCAGTCAATATTCTGGTATATATTTTTGGATGGAATATGAACTACTGTTTGAAAGTTTGGGATTAGGTTTTTATATATATATATATATATATATATATATATATATATATATATATATATATATATATATATATATATATATATATATATATATATATATATATATATATATATATATATATATTAATACTTTCATTCACAGAAATCTTTTGTAACATCAGCTCCAAAACAGCAACACAAATATTTAAAAATAAAAAATAACTGTTTTCAACACTGATAATAATAAGAAATGTTTCTTGACCAGCAAATCGGCATCGGAATCATTTGACACTGAAGACTGGAGTAGTGGCTGCTGAAAATTCAGCTTTGTATCACAGGAATAAATTACATTTTAAAATATATTCAAATAGAAAGCAGTTATTTAAAATTGTAATAATATTTCACAGTATTACTGATTTTACTGTATTTTTTAATCATATAAATGCAGCCTTGATAAGTATAAGACACTTCTTTCAAACACATAACTTACTGACCTCAAACTTTTGAATGGTAGCGTATATAGATAATTTTATATACTGTTGTGAATATGCAATAATATATTACACATTTCGGCGTTTGATTTTAAGCACTTTTTCATTTTGTTCAGATTTTAGGAATGCAACTTGATGCCCAATGTGAAGTCTGAAGCATGACAGTTGAAAAGAATCTCTCTTCTAGATATATCAGCCAAGTATATTGACAAAGCTGGATTATAAAAATTCAAAGTTCATCTACAGGGCCAACACCAGAGGCCTCACGGTGATGACGCATCACTTGTCTCACAGATTGTACCCACTCAGCAGGCCGGCCATCTGGCTTGTCTTTACAACAAGGACAGAAATACAAATCATACCTAGCCACAGATATTGCAGAGGATCCACATTAGCAAAAAAAAAACAAAAAAAAAACTAAAGTTCTGACGTAAACTCAGTAGAGCGCTGCAGCTCCTAGCCATATGGGGACTTAAATGGATCCTAGAATTGTTCAGTCTATCTGCTGAGCACAGGTTTTGAACTACACAGAGGCAGGCCTCATCCAGCATAACGCAGGGGAATGTACTCGCTGCCGTGTTGACACAATGAGGGCACTATATGGAAGTTTAGGAGCATCAGTTTTTTGTCTTTTCAAGGGGCCGTTTGTGTGTTAAAGATTATTGAACATCAGACGATGCAGCTGCCAGTGACTGTGTTTTGTCAATATAAATTATAAGTGTTGTCGTGTGGATTCACTGAAGTAGTATTAATTGCTCAGCGTAATGTGTTTACTTTTAGGTATTTTCCTCTTGATTTAAATCATCTCTGAATTTCTTTGATGGTTGGCATGTCTTCATATTGAGATTTTGAACAACAGTGAACAGTGGAAACTACTTCTTAATATCTTTTTCTTTTTTTTTCTTTTTTCTTTTTTTTTTTTTTACAGTGATTAAAAAGATTAAATGGAGAGTAAATAGAGACTTTTGCCTAACTGCTTTCACAGCTTATTTTAGTTTTGCAATGTGATTGTATTTTTGAGTAAATATATACTATACTAGAATGGAACCAGAATGTAAGTTTGCAGTGAATTGCAAGGACTTTGAAGATGGTTTTTAACTGAAGTTCACCCTTGAGAGATTCTTGTCGTATCCCAATGCACACTTGCTTTACACATTCAAATATTACTGGATGTTTTTGCCGTCACATTTTTACATTAAAGCTGCCATGAAATTCCTGCATTAACTGTTGGCAAGATTTCAGAAAGGCTGCATTACTTAAATGCCTAAATTGATGTTTGGCAATTTAGTTGTTTACTGATAGGCTGTTGTTTACTGATAGCCTGAACGGCCTAAGTCATGTCTGCCATAAAGGAAAGTTGTTCCAGAGGAAAAACAAGTAGTTATTTTGTTTAAATATTAGGCTAAGAGAGATTTTTTGGTTAGCATGCACTGATGAATTATGCCAAGTTTGATTTTGTGTAGATATTATAACTGGAAGCAATGGTTTGAAGTTAAAAACATCTTAATGGTGGATTTGTTTATTACAAACAAGCAGCTTTTTGCTTCAAAAGGCATTGTTTGATGAACTGGAGTCATTTGAATTACTTGTTGATTATAGTAATGTTTTTATCAGCTGTTTGGACTTTCATTCTAACAGCAACCATTCAAAGTAGATCCTTTGAGCAAATGATGGAATGCTAAATTTCTATTCCATTTTCATTTTTGGATGAACTATTCCTAAAAGAAATTTTAAAACTCACTTCTTCAGCTATAGAAAAAACTCTGCAAAATAATATATTTTTTTATGGTTACACTTAAGGTTTTACATGATATAACCAGATTATAGCTGGACGTTTCTATGAAAGCACAAGAACACTTTCTAAGGCATAAGATGAAGTGTGCGATGAGTAAATAGAGTTAATGCCACAGATCCACTGTGAGAGCCATTAGCGGTGACATTACTGCCTACTAGAGCGAAGCAGGATGGGCAAGCAGGTCCAGAGCACTGGTGCACTTTAAGAGTATTGCAAAAATACATTTCAGAAGATCTGCCTGTCCGTTAATGTAACTGCCCTACTCCAAATAATACAATGTTATCTAAACGATCCAAACTGTTAACCCCATCCAAAATGCAAAAAGAAAGATGGCATCATACATCAGAATTCCCTAATGTAACATCTATTTCCTCAGCTCATTGGTGTTTAATTATTGCATGTAGCTTGTGTGTGAATATACAGATTGCATCAGCATGTATGCAATCTGTTTGTGGATGAATGTGCAATTATCCCAGTGCATTGCATTTAGTTGTACAATAAGCAATCTTAGCTCTGCGATCAAACATTTATGTGCGTGTGCATTCAGTTCTGTGCGGTTCATTTCCTTCTGCTTTATTTTTCATTCTGTGTAAATACAAAGCTGGGCTGCATGGAGACTTGAGCTGACAGACGTGTGGCATATGTCCTGAACCGCTGTGATCTATGTCCACGTGGCCAGAATTGACCCCCAGTGGATTAAAACATCCAAATTGGCTGTTTGATATATGGCCAGTCCTTGTTAACAGTGTTCCTTCCTGTCAGTTCTCTCCATTGCTTTCAAGGTCAGCCGCCCTTTTCTGCCGGACAAATCAGAGAGCTTACTATTGTCAGTGATGCTCGCACATACATGCGTGGACTTTAAAAAAAAAAATTGTTTTAAAATATTTGATCATATGTGTTCTAACAAGACTTTCTCTACTTTATCCTATCGGAAATGTATAAAGGAAATGTTTTGAAATTGATTCCTGTTCTGCCCTAATCATGGCCTTACATTAAAAGAAGTAAGAAGGAAATTCAAAACAAATAGTTTTAGTTTCAGATTCTCCTATACCTTTATACTCTTATATACAGGTACATATACATATTTATATTTAGTGTGTTGTATTGACCTGTTTTTGTATCTTCTGTATTCTAAGTCCTCTTTTACTTTTTTTTTTTTTTTTTTTTTTGCTTTTATATCTTAGCTTTTCTCTGTGATCCTATTTTCATTTCTTCTTTAGAGCTTGCAGAAAATACATTTCATTGCCTGCAATTACTGATGCATGCTTAAATGTTGTGCATTTGACTGCAAGACTCTGAAACGGATCAATACTAGACCCCACATCTCATACCAAGACTTGATGATTTATAAACTAAAGGAAATTATTGCAGCCTTCATTTCAAATAGTGGCATGCTGAGTTTTCGCCTTGTTATACTACAGCTTTAAAAAAAATCAAATCAGTTAAACCACATTTAGAAGTAATCAGAAATGCACACTCTCACATCGCTTTTGTAGTATAAACACTAATCTGTCCTGATGCAACACAGAAGGGCCGCCTACTCACATGTCATTCAAACACTGAACAAAAAACATTTGCTGGTTACTACTTTGAAAATATAAGCATGCACCAAATGTGTTTCTTAGACCTTAAATTAACATGGAGTAACACACGCTTAAAGTTTAATACTGGCGCTCCACTAAAATAACAAAAAGGTTTCTGCTGGAATTTTCATGTTTGTCACAAAATTACAATATGTTGGTATAGTATAAATCAATATTATGCACCTTTTTTCACTTTACTGAAATGCAGTGGCATATTGATATAGTAAGTGATATAGGTAGTCACAAAATCAGAATAACAAGTAGTAACAGGAGATGCATGTACTGTAAATACCAGTTGTAAATGCCAATCTGTCTCTGACACCATTTGATTGGTTCTCAGATGTTTATAGTAGGTGTTCAGGTGTAAACGATGTGAAAGATATCAGGAGTTGTGAAGACGTAGCAGATTGGGAACTGTAAGCCAAGACCTAGACCAAGATGCCAAGGCTGCAAGACTCCAACTCTGAGATGGTACTGATCCAGGTGAGTAATATAAAATCCTTAACGCTTCTTAAATTGTCACTATTTTAGTCTAATGTGTTTCTCAAGTGTGATGACAATTAACCTCAGTGTGCACCAAAGCTAATTAGAAGCTGTGAAAGTCAAAGTCTCCCCTACTTTATCTTAGCCTTTAGCTATGAAATGTCACACTTGATGGTCACAGCAGCAGAAATCTGTGACATAGAAAATAGATTGAAAGAAACAGTCAGACTGGTGGTCTTTTGAACCTCCTGTTTTTTTATAAGCTCCATATATGACCCCATTAGGAGTGTCACACAGCACTTCCTTTCACATTAAACCTTGATGTGTTGAACAATAGAGACCTTGACGGGAGAGCACGGCCTCGTCTATTCTTTGCTGCCTTTTTCGTGGCATGTTTATTGTGACAGCCGTTTTCCCCACGCAACATGCATGTTTCACCATGAATGTATGGCAATCAGATCTTGTGTTGTTTGAGTGTAGGGCTCCAAACACCTCAAAAAAGGTCACAATTGCTCCTCCTGCGTTTGGCCTGGGTGCAAAGCTTCCTGAGAGGAAGAAAAAATCTATTGATGTCAGTTTTGTGTAGGTTTTACTACGCAAAGCAGAAAGAGTAAATATTTTGGCTTGGTGTCACGTCCAGGACACAGTCGCTCTGAAATGAAAGAGTGACTAGGCCTTTGAAAGTCACAGAAGGGAATTGGGACGAACGTGTTTTACGGTTTGACTCTGCTGATGCGTGGAGCTGAGCATTTTCTAGTTTCATAAATAAAAAAGAGTGCAGTTTATTGTCGCTTGGGAAATATTGCTTAAAACATTGTCACCTTGGTTCTTTGATCCAATGAAGGCTCTGCAACTTAATGTTGATTCATTAGTTCTGTATGGTTACAATTTAGATGTTTCAGTTCATTTAATTATTGGATTTAATTTGAATTTGAATTTAAGGAAGTGGATAGATAGATAGATAGATAGATAGATAGATAGATAGATAGATAGATAGATAGATAGATAGATAGATAGATAGATAGATAGAGACAGACAGATACAGACAGACAGACAGACAGATAGATACAGACAGACAGACAGACAGACAGACAGACAGACAGACAGACAGATAGACAGATAGATAGATAGATAGATAGATAGATAGGTAGATAGATAGATAGATAGATAGATAGATAGATAGATAGATAGATAGATAGATAGATAGACAGACATTTATACAAATGGCTACAGGATTAAACTTGTATTAGAGAAGTATATACAAAAAAAATATGTATCAGATCAGTGTAACTCCTGTAACCGATTTGATTCCGTTTTGTTTCTGCATTTATTTGATCTGGTTGGTTGTTGTGTCTAACATGGCTTATAGTATTTGTAAGTGATTCTAAGAAATTGCATCTAATTCTGACATTAGCCTTTGCACTGCAGTTATTTCTCGAACCACATGGCAAAACAAGAAAAACCTCTTGTTCTGAGCATTTTATGCAATCTTGCTCACAGATGTCAAAGAGATTACCAATTGTAAACAATTGCTGTGCTCGGAGGAAAGGATTTGACCCTTAGGAAACTGTGTGCGTGATGGTTTTTGTACGTGTCACATCTCATGCGCAGCTGCAAACGCTCATCTTTATTGTCAGTCGTTGTTTTTTGTTCCTTGACCTGATTGAAAGACAAGTAACGTGAGTCAGAGCTAATTATAAATTAGCATGCACACGATGCAGGAAGTATAACAACATCAGTGCCTGTTACTATATAATGGGTGTTTGTTGACACTGGATGCATTGACACAATCAAAAAGCAATGTATATGCTATCTCAAAGACCCCATATTGAACCCTGTATCCTTCAAAGGAGACCTCAACAGAGTCCTGAATGGATGGCTTAGACAAAGAACAAGGAGGAGGAGAGCAGGGACACTAGTGGGCATGGTGACAGACATCAAGGAGCCAATAGAAACCTATCTTGAATTCTCTGTAGACATTGGGGGCCAATAAGAGCTGCCCTGAACTCAGTTGAACACAGTTTGACAAGGCTGACCATTTCACAGGCCTGTAGAAGTTTCAATAGTACTTTTTTTTTTTTTTTACAGGCAGACCTCCGTGTTTTTCCTTGGGATTATTCACATAACTAGAGACTTGCCTTGACCCAGACCGGTCCCATAAAATGCTGCTCGCCATCACTGTGGAATAGAAGAGTACTTTGGACTATTTTATGCAGAGAATTTATAGAGTGTGCCAGAAAGGTAGGAGCGCTTCTGTGTGGAATGTGTGATTCTAAGCTTGAATGCGCTAAAACGTCTAGCTTGACACCGTGTCAAGGACCCGTTTTACCTGTAAAGTGATTCATTTCATTCTCACTTCTTTTTAAACCATACAGCACTTCAGTTGAAAGGAATGATCGAACTGTCAGATGGTCCAAATTCAAAGTGAACAGCCAAGTGATGCAATAATGGCTAAATCAAAATATGAAGAGTTTATATGCAAAAACAAATAACTTTCAAAACAAAATTTTCAAAAATCATGTTTTTTTATTATCATGTTTTTATTGTGTTTGATTGTGTTAGTTAGCTGTTTTTTAAAGTTATTTTTTAACCTAGTCAAAATAACCCAACTGTAGTTGGATTGAGATTAATTGGAATGCATAATGAAAAAACATGATAAAAATGGAGTTATCCGTTTTTGCAAATGAACTCTTCATATATCTTGAATACAAAATTGTTTCAATGACATGATAAGAGAGCTTGTATGAATTCAGTTAATTCTGTTGCATTTGAAACTGTTTGACAATACCTTAAAAATACTATGCGCCATTCTGGAATGTTCGATTCTGATTGGTCAGTCATCATGCAGTTAAATATTTTTGTATAATTGTATCAGGTAACCAATCACTCCATTGATTCATTGTTGTCAGCTTAGGGGTTAGAAAGAAATGAATACTTTTGTTTAGCAAAGAATGCATTAAATTGAGCAAAGGTGAGACATTTGTAATGTTACAAAAGATTTATAATTCAAAGGCTGTTCTTTTGAACTCTCTTTTCATTAAAGAATCCTGGAAAAAATATCAACAAAAACATTAAGCAGCACAACAATTTCTGATAATTGTAAGAAATGTTTCTTGAGCATCAAATCAGCATATTAGACTGGAATAATGATGCTAAAAAATCAGCTTTGCATCACAGGAATAAATTTGGTTTAAAAAAAAATTAAACTAGAAAACCATTATTTTACATTGTAATATTTCACAATATTACAGTTTTTACTGTATTTTTGATCAAATAAATGCAGCCTTGGTCAGCATACAGTAAGAGGCGGCTTCAAAAGTACAATCATTTTACATAACCAAAACTTTTTAACTGTAGTATATCAAAATTATTTCATGTCTTTTTATTCATTTGTTTGGTTGTTGCTGTGTAATATAGATAAGTGAGAACATACAGGCAGCCAGTCATTATCACAAAATAAACCTCTTCGGGGTGATGTAAGACCCTCTTTGCATTGGAGTCCTGATCGCCTTGTCTGAATTAGTTTTGTGATAATGACTGCACATTGTTTTTTTTAATGAGAAAGTTGTTCTTAAAAAACAATCTAGCACCTAATGGCAAGGCGCCCTGATGCCTCAAGATCACGCTGTCTGGGCTGGCAAAACAAATCCAAGAGCACATGTAGAGAGGCTTAAATGCCAGTGGGGGAAATAACCTGATATTGGTATAAGGTGCCTCTCTCACCTCTGATCCTCCTGAAATATTGTAAGTCACATTTCCATTTTGGAGGGCATGTTCACTTTAAAAGACTCCTGCTGTGGCTTTACAAACACTCGATGCGCTCAGTTCGGCTGTGAGGCTTTAATATGTAAAGGCACATGACTCTTTATGTACCATCTACGTTTCCTTTGAACACTTTTCTGCCACATGTATGCACAATGATTTCTTGCAGCTGTTGGATATGATTCATGTTTATTGATGTGTGAGGCTTTGAAGTTTTAGGTTTACCTTTAGAGGACTAGTTGTGCAGAAAATCTTGAATTTCCTGGCCATGAATCGAGGCATTAGAGATGCTAGCATCACTATTACTATTGCTCATACTTAGTGATAGGGATTTGAACAAACCCTTGGTATTAAATTTCAGCGTGTAACTCATCCCACACCACTTGTGCTTTTGACATGAATGTTGCCTCAAATGATGCGGTTGAGGAGATTTTCTGACTTTAGACATTTCTCACCTGCTGGGTAAATGGACAAGAATATCCTATAGAATTACTCTGAATGAGTGAAATGGGCCATATCTAGAGACCAGAGTATTGTAAAGAGTCAGCAACAAATAGCAACACACTGAAAGCAACTAAGAACACTCTAGTTTCATAGCTTCATTTGCACCAGCAAACACTATTAATAAATATGAAAGTTGAACTAAAAGTTCTTTAAAGTTGTGTTTTCTTAAAAAAACAACTAAAAAGTGTGCATAGTTTACTGTTCAAAAGTTTAGGGTCAGTAAGACATTTTTATTATTATTTGAAAGAAATAGATGCTTTTATTCAGCAAGGATGTGTTAAATTGATCAAAAATTTACAAAAGATGTTACAAAAGATTTCTATTTCAAATAAATTGTGTTCTTTTGAAACTAATTTCACAGTTTCCACAAAAATATTAAGCATCTCAACTGTTTTCAACACTAATAATAATAAGAAATGTTTCCCAAGCACCAAATCAGCATATTAGAATGATTTCTGAATGACCAGCTGGAGTAATGATGCTGAAAATTAAGCTTTTCCAGCAAGAATAAATTACATTTTTAAAAAAATTTAAAATAGAAAACAGTCATCTTTACAAATCTTACTGACCCCAAATTTTTGAACGCTAATGAATGTTTCCTGTATGTTTTCTATTGTGAAGTTCTTAACAGTTTATATTAGGTGACATCATTCAAATATGCAGTCAATGTTTTTATAAGGAGCCTTGGAGATGTTGAGATTTTGACACTCCATTTCTATTTTTTTCCATTTTTCCTGTTTCTTTACAGAGAGAGCTTTGTAAGCACCTGGAGCCATGGCACCTGCTGTTGGAGGTCCTGTGGGATACACCCCTCCTGAAGGTGGCTGGGGTTGGGCCGTAGTGTTTGGTGCCTTCATTTCTATTGGTTTCTCCTACGCCTTCCCAAAGTCCATAACTGTGTTCTTCAAGGAAATTGAAGTGATCTTCCACGCCACCAGCAGTCAAGTGTCCTGGATCTCTTCCATCATGCTTGCTGTCATGTATGGAGGAGGTGAGCAGTGTCTTCCTGCATTTTCCTCTTTCTCCTCCCCTTAAAACTCTCAAGCTCTCTTTACATGTATTATAAAAAGTTCTTTCTGAATTCATAACGGTTTAATCTCATACTAGATGTTTGCACTGATTCATAACCAGAGTTGTTTAATAGAATAATTCTGTCCTTGGGTAACTTTTAAATCAAGCTGTTTTGTCATTCCTTCAACCCAGTGGTGAGATCATGGCGCAGGTAATGTAGATCCCGATGCAGTTTATCAATAGATGTGGTGCGAGTAAAAGGCCCTTATTCATTTGAATTGTAGAAACGAGAGGCATGCATAGACAAGGTTTAGACATCAGCCACCGGCTGCTTTGCTGAGAGATTGAGCTCTGAATGGGCAACTCTGTCTCCCTCTGGAGTCTTTCTTCTCAGTCAGCTCTTTATTCTGCAAGTGTCAGATGTTTTCCTTGGAGAGAGATGAGGAGATGAGACGCCTAACTCAGGAGTCACACAGACTTGTGATGACTAGCGTCAATAGCAAACTTGTCTCAGGAAGTGGAGCACCACCGAATGATGTCAGCACACTCAGACTTAATTGTACGTTCGCCTTCTCACGCTACTGAGCAAATCAAACGCGAGATAAAAAATATAAACCATTACGGATATAAAAAATAAAGATTTGAATGTTTCTGACAGTATGGTGTTATTTTTTAGTTACAATGCAAAAGCCAATTAGTGTTCTATACTGTCAGTATGGTTTGCTTGTGTGCTTATACATAACCTTTAAAACAGGCAAAAATAAACCAACCTGCAATTTGAGTTAAAGATTTAGTTTAAAAAAATATAACTCTTACACTTAAACCTTTTTTTTTTTTCATTATCCTCATGTCATTATACTCATTCCAAACCTGTGTGACTTTCTGTCTTCCATGGAACACAAAAAATACATTTTGTAGAACGTTAATACTCTTATTTTCCAAGAATACAGTGACTTGGGTTTGTAAAGCTCCAAAAAAAAAGACAAAAAAGTTTCAGAATATGGATAAACTCTTTGACTTTTATTCGGTTTTCCACATGCTCTAAGGTTAAAATAATGGTTAAATGGTTAAAATAATACTTAAGGGTTAGTTCACCCAAAAATTAAAATTGTCATTAATTACTCACCCTTATGTGGATACCCATAAGACTTTCTTCAGAACACAAATTAAGATATTTTTGATGAAATCTGAGAACTTTTTGACCCTGCATAGACAACTATTTTATGGAGACATCCATCTTCACTTTATGAAGCTACGAGAATAAAGAAATTGTTGAATAAAGTCATTATTTTTGTTATTCTATTTTCATCAAAAATATCTTAACTTGTGTTCCGAAGATGAACGAAGGTCTTACAGTTTTGGAACGACATGAGGGTGAATAATAAATGACAGGATTTTCATTTTTGGGTGAGCTATCCCTTTAATTTGTCAATGAAGTACATCAGTATTGTAGACAATAACCCAAAAAATCAACTGATAACTGATCAAATCTAAAAAATTAACATTTTGGGACCAAATGGGTGGGTATATGATGCCATTCGTTTTTGTCCTAAATATTGATTTATTCAAAAATATATTTAAAAATGCAATTCATATGTACAATGACTTGAGTACACATATTTGCTGATGAGTACTTTTCATTGTTGAATTAATATTCATTTTGATAATAGGAGTAAAAAAAATAGCATTTTATTTTTGTTAGTTCAGGTTGTACAATGTGATTTTTTTTTCTTTCTTTCTTTTACTTGTGCTGTATGTCATTGACTCACATACTTCTGTCCAACTTGAGTTTTTACCCTTACATTTGTCATGAAAAAGAACAAGGCGCTCGATCAGGATGTTTATGAAAGATAGACCTTTCAGTTTATGCCGGTGGGGTTGACATTATGGCCATGAGAAATCATGGCATGTGAGAGGCACATGACTTTACATTTGACCTCATACTCCTACATGCCCTTTCTGGCCCAGCAGAGCTAATTCCCTACTGTAATGCAGGGGGCAATACATAGCACATGACCCAGATGATCACAGAACCAACCACGCGTGGAAAAAATTCAGCAATTTGTTCTGACGACAATGATAAACAGAATCGCATTATGTAGTGCTACTGGTTTGTACTAACATATTTGCAGGCAAGACATAATTGTGTAAACATTTTATGCTGACTTATGCACATCAGACGTCTGTGTGGCAATATATTCCATATTCATAATAATTCACAAAAATGCTCACAAGTAAATCAGAATGCCATTGTTTTAGCATCTAGGTTGATGCTGGCCTGACGTGTATTGTGGTTCCCCTTTTGCTCTCATTTCCCTGAATACAGCCACTGTCTCACCCACAGTTTGCAGAGAAGTCTGAATGCCCTCTAAGCTAAATACTGTCAGAAGGTGTTCGTTTCTTTTCCAGGGATGTGTTGTTTTGGCATTCTAGGCCAAGACATCTTCCTACATAGACCTCTAGTGCATTTAAGCTTGTTGGCAGTGACCCAGGGAACCCAGAGGTAGTTTGCCTGGAGCAAGAGAGGCCCAGACATGAGGATATTTACATGAATCTGGACTGATCTGATATGTCAGGAGTGAGTTTTTGTTTAATGTCACCCAAGGGCTTAGTCTAATTCTTGATTATTCTTGTACCACATTTACAGTCACATTAATTTTATTTACTTTAATTTTAATACAAAACTGCACAAAATGTAGTGATGCTTCCAAATTACCCTGGAAGTTAAATAGTTAAGGCTTACTATTAGGCTTTCTGCATCACTATAATGTCACATAATGACTGTTTTCATACAGGTTTCCTGAGTGCTCCACTCATCTGCCATTGGTTGGATAAACAGATAGCCTTAGCCCTAGCCTGACACCATTGGTTGCGACAGTGGTTGCCATATTTATCTGGTATTCAAGCTGATTTGTAAGGAGCGTTTATTTACATGTATCAATGGCTGATTATTTAATGTTTGAAAATTTAAGAAATTAAGACCAAAATAAGCTATAAATATAGTATTGTAATTTTACAGTTGTAATGTAAAATAAATTATCATGTTATTATATTATTTTTTTAAATACTTGAATTTTTATTATTACAGTGAAATATTACAGAAGTCAAATTTCTTGTTTGTATTTAGTAATGTTTATATGCACTCTAATATCAACACTCTTATCAGCCAATCAGATTCAAGGACCAGAAAGAACTGTTGTATAATATTATTTATTATTTTATAATTTTTTTTACTGATGTATAATCAAAACATTTTGGCCAAATTGTATAGCCCTACAAATAGCGAATCTGGATTTTATTTTATTTTTTATTATTTTTTTAATCAGAAAAATCACAGATTTTTTTTCCCCCCTAAATGTATCTACTATACCATTTTATATAGAGCCTGAAAGCTCAAATCTGGTGAAAGTACTGGTATTAGTAGTTGTTGTCACGTAAACTAGGGCTTGTACGTGATACTAATGAATTTCTGCATTTATAAATGTGTTAATATGTTCTTTCGTACATGTTCGCAGTGACATGCTCCCCCGCTGTATGAGGTGGATTAGAGAGCCAAACAATGCAGCCTATTGTACTGGGAGGCTGAAGACATGCAGGCGCTCGGCATCACTCCCCGGTTTTCACATGATTAGCAGGCTTCCTTCCTACATTCATGATAGGATTTGGACTCAGTACACAGAAGCCTTAAAAACACACACGTAACTGGAAATACCTTTGGGATCCTTGTGTTTGCTACTGTGGGGTGGTATCACAACACATTAGTTTGGTTTGTTAGGACTAAAGTTTGCCATAGGGCGAAACGTATCTAAATTATGATTTAGTAGAGCACTTTAAGACTGGTCTTTCAGCCTCTGCATTTCACAGGTAACATCTTTTGCTCAGTTAGCTGGATGATGGTGGGAAACAGCAAAATCTGCAGTTTGATGATTACTGCAGTAATATGCAATGTCAAATTCTGTTGTTCTTCCCCACAGAGCTGCAATGACCTCTAGTGGTCTGAACAGAGACTATCACCTTATGTCATGAAAAAATCTAAATTTAGCCTGCTTATTGTTTTAGTATACATTCCTGGTGTTATTGTGAACAGTTCATGTGTGCATGTTATTTCAGATAGATGTTTGTCTTCGTAATCTTTTATCATAATGTAATAACATGCTGCCCCTCTGAAACAGTGTTCCTGTGGTAGGCCAGACCATCTTTTTTCAACCCCACTGTTTTCAATCCCATCAATTCCCAATGGATAAAATCAAGTCCTGTATTAAACTTCCTGATAACTTGAAACTGGGTGTTGCTTGAACCATTGTTCTCTTTTACTATTACCTTGATTTTTCTTCACACGCCACATATCTTGTACTTAATCTCAAGCATGCTTTTCAACAACACTGTTATCTCCTTGGTAAACAAGTACACTAACTTTAGATAAAGTCATAATTTATTATTATTATTATATATATATATATATATATATATATATACACACACACACACACACACACACACACACACACACACATATATCAATCAATAATAATTTTATTCCGGTCCTCACAAACAAATTTTCACAAAATAAATAAAAATACATTGTTACCGAAAAAGGTGTAGGCAGAAGCTTTGCACTAAGTTAAATAATAAAAAAAATATTATAAACTTTGTACATTAACTGTAAAGTATATAAATCAACTAAATCTACAAATTTTAATGCATGTAAATTAATAAACAATTTATTTGTTGGTTCATAATAATCAATCTTTTTAACAATCCTAATGGCTTTCTGTTGTAACCTATATATTGAATTTAAGTTGGTTTTATATGTGTGACCCCACACCTCCACACAATAAGTAATGTATGGAACTATGAGTGCACAATACTATATATATAAAGTTTTTTCATTCAAAATATGTTTTATTCTATTTAATATTGCAATCGATTTAGACATCTTTGTTTTTACATGATTAATGTGTGATTTCCAACATAATTTATGATCAATTATAACACCCAAAAATTTATTTTCGTACACTCTTTCTATTTCCTCATTATTAATCATTAGTTTCACTTTATTGTTACTCACTTTATTGTTGCGATTACTGAATATTATAAACTTTGTTTTACTTAAATTCAGTGAAAGTCTGTTATCATCAAACCATTTTTTGAAAACCCTCAATTCTATTTCCACTGTATTCAGAAGCTGTTCCAAACTTTTCCCAGAACAATATAAATTAGTATCATCACCAAACAAACCCATTTTTAATACTTTAGACACTTTACAAATATCATTTATGTACAGTACAAACAACTTAGGGCCTAGCACCGAACCTTGCAGAACACCACAAGTAACTTTCATTAAATCTGATTTAACATTATTAATTTGTACAAATTGATGTCTGTCATCGAGGTAACTTTTTATCCAACCAAAATCTTTCCCTCTTATACCATATCTCTCCAGTTTCCTCATTAATAATCCATAATCAATAGTGTTTAAATCTAGGAACACCCCCACAGTATATTCGTTATTATCCATTGAAGAAGAAATCTCTTCTACCAGTTCCATCACAGCCATTGAGATTGACCTGTTTGTTCTAAAACCATACTGATGACCACTCAATAATTTGTGTATATCTATAAAATTATCAAGACTGTGCACAAATATTTTCTCTAAAATTTTCGAGAACTGGGAAAGAAGAGAAATTGGTCTGTAGTTGGAAAAACAGTGACGATCTCCATTTTTAAAAATAGGAATAACTTTAGCTGTTTTCATATTACTAGGGAAAATTCCTGTTAAAAAGGACTGATTACAAATGTGTGTAAATGGTTTTACTATATGTTCTATAATATTTTTTATTAACGACATGTCAATATCATTACAATCAGTGGAATATATATTCTTACAGTTATTAACAATGTCGAGTATTTCCTTTTCGTCAACTCCCCTTATAAACATTGAATAATCATTACTGGAAATATTAATTTCATCTATCCTATCCCCAGTTGTTTGCTCCACGATCACTTTTGCTAAATTGCTCCCAATATTTACAAAATACTCATTAAATTCATTGACAATGTCGTTCATTTTATTTATACTTAATTTATCATCATTAACAAAATAATTTGGGTAATCTACTTTCCCAATATCTTTTTAATTATACTATTAAGTACTTTCCATGTTGTTTGTATATTATTCTTATGCTTGTCCAATAACTTATTATAATAGTCATTTTTACTAAATCTGATAATACTTATTAATTTATTTTTATATATCTTGTATTTATTTTCCACTTGTATAGTTCTAGTTGCTATAAATTTCCTGTATAATGCATTTTTCTTTTTACATGCTTTCTCTGTTCCCTTAGTAATCCATGGTTTATCCTCTTTTTTTTTTTTTTTTTTTGGCTTCTTTACAGTCTTCTTAAACAAACCTTGTTTTTCGTATTTTTCGATTAATATGAACAAAAAAGCATCATAAGCACTATTAGGATCTTTACTTGCATAAACCTCGCTCCAATTATGATTCTTTAAGTCCTCACTGAGAGCAGCAATGATTTCTGGTGTTCTATATCGAATTAATTTAAATCTATTTATCCTACTACCTTTTGTTTTATCAAATAATCTTTGAAATATTGCAAAAACTGGAAAATGATCAGTCATATCATTTATAAATAATCCTCCTACTATTTTTCCTTCAATTTCATTTGTATATATATTGTCTATTAATGTAGCGGTATTTTTGGTTATTCTACTAGGTTTTGTAATCACAGGAAATAGACCTTTACTATATAGTGAGTCAGTAAAATCTGTTATTTTCTTATTTCCATTTGGATTCAACAAATCAATATTGAAATCTCCACATATAATTTGTACTTTGTTCTCATTCCCTTTATCGAGCATACAAAATAATTTATTCATAAAAGTATCCATACAAATTCCTGGTGATCTGTACACACAACTGATAATTATATTTTTAGATCTTTCAATATCGATTTCTATAGTTACACATTCCAAAAGATTTTCTGTAGTCACTGACATACTTTTAATCAAATTACATCTTAACGCTGTGTCAATATACAAAGCAACTCCTCCTCCTTTCTTATTAACTCTGTTTACTGTAAACAAATTATACCCTTCCATTTCTACTTCATGTATTTTCTCATTATCAAGCCAAGTCTCTGACACAGCAATCACATTAAATTTATTAAACTGACGCAAATAATCCTTAACGTGTATGAAATCTTTATAAAGACTTCTACTATTTAAATGTATTCACATGCCACATATCTTGCACTTAATCTCAAGCATGCTTTTCAACAACACTGTTATCTCCTTGGTAAACAAGTACACTAACTTTAGATAAAGTCATAATTTATGTGTGTGTATATATATATATATATATATATATATATATATATAGATATAGATATATAGATATAGATATATATATATATATATATATATATATATATATAGATACACACACACACACACATATATGTGTGTGTGTGTGTGTGTATGTGTGTGTGTGTATATACACTGGATGTATGTATATATATATATATAAAATTCATTTTCACATTGAAGTGGTTTATGATTATATCACACTTTTTTAAGAGTAACACAATATTTTTATGATGGATTTTCATATTTTAAGATTTAAAATCTGGATTTGATCAAACATTTAGTAATATCAAAGTAACGGTTTTACTTTATTAAGATGCATAATGAGGAATAGGTTAGGGCATTGTGCATTTCTTTTTTTTTTTTCTTTTTTTTTTTCTTTATATATAGATTTTTTTTTTTCAGTTTTAAAAGCATTTTAAATGCTATTTCTGAAGTTACAACCTGATACTTAAATAGGTTAATCTATCTATCTATCTATCTATCTATCTATCTATCTATCTATATATATATATATATATATATATATATATACTATTTAAGAATCAGGTTGTAACTTCAGAAATAGCATTTAAAATGCTTTTAAAACTGAAAAAAATCTTCAGATTACAGAAATAAATACATTTTCCTCTGCTTTGTGCAAATTCTGCATCTTTTTTATTTTTGTTTTTTTATTTATTTATTTTTTTTTGCATCTCATTCCCAGGTCCTGTCAGCAGTATCCTGGTCAATAAGTATGGAAGTCGACCTATTATGATTTTAGGAGGCTGCCTCTCAGGAGCAGGGCTCATCGCTGCCTCTTTTTGCAATACCATCGAAGGCTTGTACTTCTGTGTCGGTGTAGTGGGAGGTATAATTAAAAACAAATAAAAACATTTTAAACATACACCATTGCTCTTATCACATGCAATTTACAGTAATAGCACTCCTAGTGATGTTACACTCTTTTGACACATTTTAATATCACCCAGGGGACCTGTTTTCATTTCGAACTGTGTGTTATGATGTTTTCCAGGTCTGGGACTGGCATTCAATCTCAACCCAGCTCTCACAATGATCGGCAAATATTTCTACAAGAAGCGCCCAATAGCTAATGGTATCGCTATGGCTGGTAGCCCAGTCTTTTTGTCTACTCTGGCTCCCCTGAACACCTGGTTCTTTGACCAGTTCGGCTGGAGAGGGAGCTTCTTGATCCTAGGTGGACTTCTGCTGAATTGTTGTGTAGCTGGATCACTGATGAGGCCCATTGGGCCAAAACCCCAACCCGCTGTTAAAGCTGCTAACAGTAATAGCGAAGCCAGAGAGCAAAAGAGCGTGATGGATATCATCAATGGTTTTATCGATCTGACACTCTTCAAGCATCGTGGCTTCTTGCTTTACCTTCTGGGTAACGTGGTCATGTTCTTCGGCCTCTTCTCTCCTCTTGTGTTCCTCAGTAATTATGCTAAGAGTAAGGAAATTCCCAAGGAGAAGGCGGCTTTTCTGCTCTCTGTCCTGGCCTTTGTAGATATGGTTGCACGCCCTTCAATGGGAATAGTCGCCAGCACGAAATGGGTGAGACCAAGGGTGCAACATTTCTTCGCCGCATCCATTCTCCTTAACGGTGTGTGCCACCTGCTTGCCCCTCTGTCCACAGACTACACAGGGTTTGTGATTTACGCCATCTTCTTCGGGTTTGCCTTCGGCTGGCTGAGCTCTGTGCTGTTTGAGACCCTCATGGATCTTGTGGGATCTCAACGTTTCTCCAGTGCTGTGGGACTGGTGACGATTGTAGAATGTGGGCCAGTGTTACTGGGGCCTCCTTTACTAGGTGAGTAGTTTTAGCATACCAAATAACAAAAGGTATTTGTCTGAAACTAGTAAAGGCAAAATGTAGTTAAAACTTCTTTTTTTTTTTTTTCTTTTTTTTTGAGCAAAAATGACCAGTCACATGATTTAATATAAACTTTCCTTCATGCATTTAGATCAATTTTAATCTAAAAAAAAACTCCATGAAAACACATTAACCATGCAGTCCCAGAAGAATAGACTTCTACGTGCCTTTGCAAAATTAAGATGCATAATGAAGAATAGATTAGGGCATTGTGTATTATTATCTTACAAAAGTTTTGTGAGTGAAAGCAAAAGCATGACCTACATTTTAATCACTTTTTGTTGTAAATGCATTGATGGATTCCACTTGGATCACTGATTTTTTCTTTTTTTCTTTTTTCTTTTTTTTTCTTTTTAATAATAATTGTCTGCACTCACAGGGAAGTTAAATGACATCTACCATGACTACAAATATACATACATGGGCTGTGGAATTGTCCTGCTGGCTGGCAGTTTGTTTCTTTTCATCGGAATGGGCATCAACTACAGACTACTGGATAAAGAAGCAAAAGAAGAATCCAAGAGAGCCAATCTGCAGGAGGAACCTGGCAAAGAGGTTGTAGAAGCACTGAAAGTACCTGATGACAATACTGCAGAGGATACTGTGTGACAATAGCTGATCCTGGTTTTATTCTGAGTGATTCTTACATTTCTGCACTCTCTACATCGAGGATCTGATTACAGACATTCATCTTGGACTATTTGGGTCACTGAGGCAGTAATGCAAACATTTCAGTGCCTTGCATGAGCACATGGTCGTGCAATTTATATTTTTATTTTTAGAATTTAACTTTAGTTTAAAACGTATGCATTTACTGTAGGACAAGAACTGTGGCCATTATTTTGGGGCATTTTATGTACGCTGAGAGTGAGAGAAAGATTAAATCAGTGAATATATGAAGAATTAATCTGCAAGAAACAAATGTTGCCTTCTAACAAAAAAGATACTGGAGTAATGTGAAAGCAGTAGATATGCAAATACAGTCTTGTTGAATATATGCACAAATTAAACATAATTTGGTAAATATTTTCCGAGTTAAAACAGTTAATGCATTGTTTTGTCAGTATCCATGGACAGCGTCAGCGTCTGTTATTTTGTGTATTCTTGTGCATGTTTCTGTGTGTAGTCTAGCAATTTAGTGATAAAAGATTATTTACTTGTTTGAAACTGTAAACACAAAAGCAATTTGTGTATAGCATAATGGGAAATTGTTTGTTAAATGCCAAATAAGTTACTATCAGAGTCAGTTTAAATGTTTGTCATTTTTCTGTTGCAAAATGGTTCAAATAAAAATTATTCTCATTTTAATAAAGGTTTCACAAAGTTTCACATCTCTTTTCAAGTGTTGGGGATTAACCCTGGTGTTCTTTTGAGAATGACAATGATGTAGGTAGGCCTACCTCTTCTTTTGCAAAATGTTCATCTGACTTCTAACCCATTTGTTATTATTGAAGCTTTAACCCTTAGTTGGATGCACCTTTCAGGCATGTTAAACCATGCTTTAGGAAATAACTGAACAAAAGCAGACACCAGTCTGAAAATACCATCAGGTGAAAGTTCAACGCCTTTATGTTGCACTGCGTCTCTGCGGCGCCAAATTAATGTAAGTAATGTACTTTTGAAACATGCTATAGAGGTTAAGGCTTGTCTTATAATTAGCATATAAAAATTAAAAAAAAAATAATAATAAATTTAAAATCTGAACTCAAAAGTAAATTTAAAAAAATGTGGGGTGAATAGCCGTCATTTAATTTGAATCAGCCGCGCAAACCGTTTCAAATCTGGGGCGCGTGAGTCAAACTGACGTCAGGTGAAAACCGTTGGTCAGCGGAGTCGTAATAAATAAAAATTTAAAATTTCCAGAAAGTGCTAGAGTGATTTGCTTAAAGGTAATTAAATATTTATAAAATTAAGTTTAATTACATACACGTAGTTTATAAAAGAGGAAAAGTAACGGAAATCAAATCATTTGTGAGGAATTTCTACTAATGCTACCTTTGCTCAACTGCCTCAACTTTCGACTTGACGTTTCTCAGCTAGCTAGGTTAGTGTCTCAAAAAAGAAAAACTCAACAATAAAACTATTCGGTATACAGTTGAGGATTTTTGAAGTGATATTTTTCGTTTTACTCCACAGCATGCAAAAACCTTTCAACTTCAAACTGCTGGTGCCCACAAGAGCTCATGTGAATCAAGTTTCTGCAGTGAAGCCTCAGGAAACAGGCTTGTTTGAAGAAAACTCTGTTTTTTCTCCTTCAAACCAGGTTGGCAAACGTGTAAATTCTCTGTTTGTGCTATAATGTTGCTATTTGACCTCTGGCTGCTAAACTACTGTGTGAACATTTAAATGTACGTTAGGATGATACGTGTATTTTGTTTGTAGAGTTATAACAAGTGTTCAGATATGGAGACAAGCCTGCCATTTCCATCCAAAATGGTGCTTCCTACGAAGACATCAAGAACTGGTAAAATTTATAATCTAAATGGAAAGGTGCACTGTAATTAATAGGTTTTAATGAAGTAAGTCCATTAATCCTGATACTTTTGTTCTTTCAGAGGGCATGAAGAAGGCTGCAGTCATGCCAATGGAAAAGGAGGAGGTCAGGTTAAATGCTTATTTCATTTTGTATTGTAATTTACTGTTTAAATGATTATTCATTATTTTATTTTTTTTATATAATCTATAATGGTTTAAGGTCCACATTATGAATTCAGTGAAATGCATAATGTCAGTAAATCTAAGCAGTTTAATAGCTGTTTTGCTTTTGCATTACAGACATCATTAAGATCCAGCCAGCTGTACTCCAGATTGCTTGATGAAGCAGAGAAAATCAAACTCTGGAAGTTCAAAATAGATTCTGAGATTTCACAAAAAGACAGGAAGCTTCAGGAGAACAGAAAAACCATTGAGACGCAGCGCAAAGCTATTCAAGAGCTTCAGGTAAATCAGATTTGCAGGTGGTAGATTTATTTTCATTATTTTTTTGTCTGCTTCCCTAAAGACAGAATTATGACTTATGTCCTTTGCAGTTTGCAAATGAAAGTCTGAGCATGAAATTAGAGGATCAACTGAATGAGAATGAAGATCTTAGAAATAAGTATGTGCATCATGGGTAATTTTTATATAGGCACATATATTATATTATATTATATTACAATTTATTATATTCTTTATTATGCAGAAGCAATGCAACCAGAAATTTGTGTAACATACTAAAGGACACATTTGAGAGATCTGCTGAGAAAATGAATCTGTGTAAGTGTGAGAGCATATTGTAATATAATATCTCATATACTGTAGCTTAACACTTAATATGTTAATTCATTGACAGTTATTAGAGGACAATAATGATTTTTTTATTTTGCCTGAATAGTTGAGGTTGAACGGGAAGAAACTCATGATCTGTTCTTACAGAACAATGAGAATATTCAGGTAACTACTTTATTTATTTATTTATTTATTTATTTATTTAAGATGGATGCAGAGTTGACAATAGGCCGAACCCAAGATTATGACAATCCTTTTCATGACATTGTAATTTGTTCATTTGCAGAGGATGGTGGCAGCATTTGAAGCTCTTCGGAAGCAAGCAGAAGCTGATCAGCAGGATATGTTGAAATGTGCTATTTTTTTTTATTTTTTTTTCTAATTATTTTTAACTAATTAAGTGAATTCATTTGATGCATATAGTGTATTTGACACAATGAAATTAAACTATTTTGTTAACATCCTACAGTAAGAGAATGCCTTACAGAGTTTGAGGATCTTAAAGTGCAGTTGGAGAGTGAATGCCATGTGAAGGAGACGGAGGTTAGTGCCTTTGCTCATGAGACTTACAATTAACTCATTCAGCCTGAAGGGGCAGCACTTGCTTGAATAATCTTGATTTTGAAAGATCTTGCATACAGTAACACTCACCTGTCTTTGTGTTCTTGTTGTGACTAAAACACATGTGTATTTTGTGTTGCTTGACTTTGACTTGTTGAGGTTGCTATGCTTCAAGAAAAACTCCAAGAAAAAGAAAAAAATCTCAAAGATGTTTCACTAAAACTCAAAGAGGCACAGCAAAGCTGCAGTGTAATAGAGGAGTCAGCAAGTAAGAATACATGAAACATTTGCGTCAGTATTTTCTTGATTAATTTTCAAAAAGTCATTTACCTTCACTGTTGTTGTTTTTAGGGAAACATCAGAAATTACTTCAAAGCGTTACACAGGACCGGGAGGCACTTGAGGTGAAACTCAGGTTGACAGAGAAACTCAAATGGGAGATGGAGGTTTGTCCTTTTGCAAGGTCTTAATACAAATGTACTTACTTACTTTTAAGGATAGTACATAAATAATAAAATAATTCATGTTATGCATTGTATTGCTGTTCATAGGAAAACCAGAGAGTCCTACATTGCAAACTGGAACAAAGCAAGGAGATCCATGAGAAAGCTCTTCAGGAGAAAGACGATGAACTACAGGAACTAAACAACATCAAAGAGCAACAGTCAAACCAGCTTTCAGAGATGGAGCTGACAGTGAATTCTTTGCAGTCCTCACTAACTTCTGAGATACAGAGGTATGTTAAAGAGGTTATATCAGTACAAGACCTGGCATAATGTTTTGTAAATCTTAAACAATTATCACAGAAAAAAAAAAAAATTAAACATTTAATCAAGAACTTTAAAAATTGATTTAATCTTTTATTAAATGCTTTCTTTGTTTTCACAGGGCACAAGACCTTGAGACAAAGATAAGCTCCTTGGTGAATGAACTCAGTGACAAAAACACAGAGTTAGGTGTGTTACAACTGTGTATGGTAACGAATGATAATATTTTTGCATGTATAGTACCATTCTAAAATCATTGGTTACACTATCTTCATGCAGAAGTTATCAAGGGGCAGAAAGAGGACCATAGCAAGCAAATACAGATACTCAGAGATGAGCTGGTTTGCATTTTCTTCTGTTTGAGCATTCACATTCTTTGAATTGCAATCATGAAACCAAGCTCATAGTGTTTCTGTAACAGGATGAGAAGTCAAACTCACTCTCGTCTATAAAGGAGGAATTAAAGACCAGGGAGGTTCAGGTATTCCAGCTTATTGCCTCACTTGAAGAGAAACAAAGTGAGGCAAATAATTTGAAGGTGAGGAAAAGGTCATTAAGCATTCATTGACATAGCAACATAGTAATTTAAGTGCTACATGTGCTTCATATCTAACAATCACCCCTCTCAGGATGAAATGGAGAGTGTCAACACAGAAAATAAAAACATGAAGGAAGCCCTGACAAAAGCTAGACTTGACAATGAAGAGCTGCAAGAAGTTGTAGTTTTAAAAGAGGTCAATAAGTTTATATTTTCATTATATTACAAAGCATGTGTATTTATTTGAGTTTTATGATGAAACAACCGAATAACTTAAATACTCACATTGAATCTGTACATCTTTCATCCAGGCTAAATTAAAAGAGGCTTTGGAGAGCAGTTCTAAATCATCAGAAGAGGTAGAAAGATTGGAGAGGGACATAAACCAGCAGAAGTAAGAGCATCCATGACCTGTTTGGTTTTATATCATTAATCTTTATATCTCGGACTGAGCCACTCATGTTAAAAAGTAAAAATATAAATTTGTTTAGCTATTTGCTCCTCTAATTTATTGCTTACGGTTTCATATACTATACAGAAAGTGTAAATGTGTGTTTCGAGTTATTATATGTGGAAACAAGAATGTACACAAAATTTTGCTAACTCTTTAGATTGTGACCAATTCTCACTATTGACTAGTTACTTATTAGCATGAATATTACTAACTTTATAATGGTTTATTATAGGGGTGTGAATCAGGACTGGTTTCACGATTCAATTCGATTACGATTATCATGTCAACGATTCGATTCAGTTCGATATCACGATGCATCGATGCATAGGCTACTTTTTAAAATAATTGTTAATTAATTAATATATTAATTAATATATAATTAGTTAATTATTGTTAAGAATAATTATTCTTATTCCGCAGCATTTGTCTCTAGTGCACACACTAAACGGCATGCGCGAAAAAGCCAAGCTCAGATTTTAAAATAGAGAGTGCTCGCGTGACAAGCGTATGCGAATGACTTCATAGGCTATAATCGATTATGGTCTATTACTGCATCGATGCAGAATCGTCCACATCTGCATCGCGATGCATCGATGCAACGATTAATTTCGACACCCGTAGTTTATTAGTACCTACAAAGTATATATTAATGCCTTATTCTGAATGAGTATATGACAAATTACTTATTCTAACTATTAATAAACTGTAAATAGGTGTTTACTGAGGCAAAACTCATAGTCAATAATTAGTTAATAGTAAGAACTGGTCCCCAAACTAAAGTGTGACCTAAATTTCTTATAAGAAAATAAGCTATAAAAACATTGTAATGTTCATTTAAATCTCATTATATGAAGCCATTTTGCTATTGTACCATTGAAATCCATTCAATATTTTATGGAAATCTCTTCTTTTTTTTTTTTCTTAAAGGGAGAAATATGAAGAGCTGATATTGAAGTTTAATGACCTGCAGATACAGAAGGACACCATTCAACAAAAGGTTGATAGTGGTGCTTTAGAGAAGAAAGTCCTTCAGTCTCACCTCATGGTTTGTAAATTAAATCAAGTCTCTGTATGTTGTAAATATGACAAAGAGATCCTCAAATGCTGTATGTTTTGGTTTATTTCTTTACAGGAAAGCAATGCAAATGCAGAAAGAGAGAAGACAGAGATAGAGAAACTTGAGAGAGAGAAACAACAGCTTCAGTAAGATTAGAAGAAACTTTTGTCTTGTAACATTTCAAATTTGGTTTTATTTATTGTTCTATTTTGTCTTACATATACAATTTCCTATTCCAGGGAGCAGGTGGATATTTTATCTGCAAAAATTGCTGGGCAAGATGAAGAGAGTAAGAATGTTCAGCAGCAGTTGAAGGAGAGTGTGCGTTCTCTTTTTTACTATTTTATTATTTTAGTTGAGTATCATCTCATGTATCTAAACATAATGCATGTTAAATCACCCCAAAAGGGCAAAACCGCAAAACGGGAACTTCTGTTAAAAGACAAACAAATCAAAGCACTGGAGTCAAAGGTAAAAAATATTGTGACATACATTACACAATTGTTCTCTGTACTCATTAAACACATTTTTAAATGGATTTTTTTTTTTTTTTTTTCAGCTATCAAACACTAAAACAAAACTGGAGACCAAAACAAAAGCTCACGAGGAATGTCTAAAAGAGGTAGATCATTTACTATTATTTTTCTGAGTGATCAAAAAATGTTGAAAGAAGTTTGTTGAAAGTCAACATGAAACAGGATCTTTGAAATGTCAGCCAAAATTCATTTAATTTGTGACAAGTTGTTACACTACCTTCTCATAAATTTGAAGTAAAACAGTGGTCATGATACAGTGTTTGACATATTTCTTGCAGATTATTAAATTGAAGGAAGATTCAGAAAGTATAAAGAAGCGTCACAAGGAGGAGCTTCAGAAAATAAGCTCTGACCTCGAAGACAAATCAACATCAGAGGTTCAACTCAACCTTGAGGTGAATTTTATTTATTTTTTTATTTATTTTTTTCATCAAATGCAATAACTGAAGAATTAATTCAACTTGATGCAAATAATTGTTGTTTTGTTTTGTTTTTTGTAGGTGCAGAAACTGAAGCAAACAGCCATGGAGGCACTGAAGAGTAAAGATGACACGGAAATCAAATGCCAGCAGAAGATATCAGCCATGATTGCTTTGATGGAGAGGCACAAGGTCACTATTATTCTTAAGAAGTAGCCTCTGAAATTATACAATATTTTCAGTTTTTGAGCACTTTTTATTCACTTAAATGTTGTTCTTTTCTTGGTAGCATGAGTATGACAAAATGGTAGAAGAAAAAGATGCAGAGCTGAGTGAAAAAAGGATGAGAGAGGCTGAAGTCAGCGCAAGCAAAGCATCTCTGGTAATTACAGTATTTGACCTTTTTATTACTTAAGACATCTTGCAATCCAAAGCTTGAAATGAATATCATACTTAAAATAACATAATCATTAGATGCCTGAAATGTTAATTATAGAGTCCTAGGTCCAAAATATGGATTTATAAATTCATTGGAATCTTTGATGCTGAGTTACCATTGTGTCCTTGAGACATTTAATCCAAGGTTGCTGTAGCAGCACTATTGTCATTTTAGTAGATAATGTACATTTTTTGGATATACAAGTCTGCTAAAAACCAAATAACCGATAAATTTAGGAACTGGAGCTGTCTCATCTGCAAGTGGAAAATGAAGAGATTAGACAACAACTTGAAAAGCTCAAAGGAGAGAAGATGGCCTCGAGGACACCAGTCTCATCTCTTGAAAAAGACACACTTCAACAGGTGTTGTATCTTGTCATTTGAGATACCATAAGTATACATGGCAATTTAAAATGGACAGTGCAATATGAAAATATTGTTTTAGGCAAATGAAATCAAACCAAAGAAAGGAAGAAACAAGAACTCTAAAACTCAAAAAGCTAACATCACAAAGAAGGCTGTGTATGAACTTTTAAGTGAGGATGAAAATGAAGCATCAAGAAATGCATCTTACATTCCTGCTGTAGGTTTTTTCCCATTATCTCTGTCCATTTTGTGCATTCTTATTCTTCACATCTATCAACATTTGTTTTGTGTGTGTGTGTGTGTGTGTGTTTGTGTGTTTTTTTTTTTTCTTTTTTTGTTATTGATGCAAGGGAATGGTGAATAAAGACCTTCATACCCCATTATGGAGCAAAACGACTAAAACAACACCTCAAATAAAGGTATGGGGGCAACCTGAACTCTTTGATTCATCATTCATCTTGAACATTTATATGAGCCAGTTTGTTTTCCACTTCAGTCATTCAGAATTCGCACACCACCCACACCTGAGATTACAGGGTCTTGGAAGGAAAACATTCTGAAGCTGGATCCAAAATCAGACAACTCAGACAGCAATGACATACTGGTAAATTTTATCTATTTACATACCATTGCTATTGTGCTATATACAAACAATTTTTCAGTGATCTGCATTTTTATTTGCAGTCAGTTTTATTTGGTGTTACTCTTTGTTAATTCCCTTAGAGTTTCTCTCCAAAACCTGTGAAATCAAAGAAACCTATGCAACCAAAAGAGGCAGACACAAGGAGTTTGGATATGTTCAAGAAGGTAAAAAATAACATTTGACCAGTTTTGTCCCAATTTTATGCCTTTATGTTCTTGTTTTGACTGTCATCATGTGCAAATGATGTACAGGTGCAGAGTTCTTTTCCATGCAAGTCTCCAGGAACAGTGCTGAAACTGGCTGCAATAAAGAGAATGCGAGATGCTGGATGGACCACCGTTAGCAATTCAGATAAGAAAAAAAAAGTAACAGACAAAATCTTTGCTTAAAAAGTGTCAAAGCATCAAAAAATGTGTGATTATCCTTTTAAAAAATTTTAGAGTACACATACTCTTAAGACAATAGCTTTTGATTGCTTGCAGTTTCTACTGATGTTTGAATAAGTAGAAGTATATTTATATTATTTATTCTAAGCTCTTAGTACACAGTTTCTCTATATAGTATGTTCAGTTAAGATACAGTACCTTAAAATGTTTATCAAAAAATGCTGGTTCCTGGTATTGTTGGCTGCAGTTGTGTTTTACACATATTTGTATTTACATTTGTGTTTATCTGTTATGTTCACTAATTTCATTACTTCAAAAATTCAATTTCAAAGTTCAAAAAATGTAACTGTTTAAAAACAGTCTTTTCCCATAGAAGCTTCAAGTAAAAGTAACATTTTCAGCTCAAAAAGTTTTATTTTTTTTTTCTAATAAAAAGAGGTTTGTTGCTGAGATCTTAAGGCTCTTGGTCATGTGCATGGAATGTCTGAAAGGTGAAGGTCTCATGGTCGAATGCTTTGTCTTGATCCTCTCTCAGAAACTCCAAGTGGAACTGAGTGGGTCTGGAAGCAAATCCAGATGCATCTGTCTGGAATTCTTCATTCTGCACTGTCATGGTGGGGTTGTAAATCTGAGGGCCATCATAGAGTCCTCCTGAAATGACCAGCGTGTCATCTGGCAGTGCAAACGGCTCACCTATGAAAGTGAATTACAGACAATATCACCATTCATAGTGAATATTTAATCTTTATGATTACTGTAAACTAAATGCTAGATTTAAATGTGCTTGCCCATCACCCATGACTTGACGGCATGATGTTGGAATTGGCCTGGCAACTTTATCAGACTTTAACCTATTTCTAAAGTGTTATGAGTGGTTGCTAGGTCTTTTAAAAATAATATTTAAAAAATCATGGTTACCTTAACAAACACCACCAATAAGATCATTGATCATATTACAAGTTCATATTAGTTTTAACAGATAGGTTTTCCAAACCTGTATCTTCATTCTGGAGACGGCGGTGAGTGTATTGGACACTTCTCTCTTTGCTCCTCCCGAACTTGTACACAAAATGTCCCAGAATTACCAGAACTATTACACCAAGCAGAATGCTGAATAAAATGGTCAGAGATTTCTCTGAATGATTCAGGCCACCATCTGCTTTAAAAAAGAGGTAGGAGTAGTTAGGCAGGGTAAACATATGTCGTTATTTGGTTGACATTATTAATGCAGGGTTATGTTCAGACCTACCTTGAGATTCATTGAAGGAAGCTGAGCTGTTTTGAGTTACAGCAGTAGAAATAATCGCTGTTGATTTGGTCACTGCTGTGTTTGATGTAGCACTTCCATTGCTGCTACGAGTGCTGTTGTCTGAAGAAGTGACAGCTGTTGAACTGATGTTGAATGTTGAGGATGTGGCTGATTGGGTTGTCTGAGCATTTTCTGTTGTGTTTGGCTGCCCTGCTGATCCTGTTACATTACTTTGGTTGAGTCCCAAAGTAGTGGTCGGGGTTGCCTGGGTTGTCAAGTTGTTTTGAGTTGTTGTGCTATCATTGTATGCTGAATAGCTTGATGAATTTGAGACATTTTTTTCTGTGTGGTTTCCTGTTGCATTCAGAGGTGGAGCTATTGTAGTTGTCAAGCTTGATGGTGGCAAATTGATCCTTTGTGCATCGGTTATATTATTCAAGACAAACGAAAACAATATTAGCTGGCCACATACCAAAAGCTGAAGAGTTAACACACCCATAACTGTTGCAACTGCTTGCTCCTTAAAGAAAAACACACAAAAAAAAACATAAACTTAATGTAAGTCACAACAGGTCAAGACATAAGACGTACAATTTCATACAGCGCATGACCTCATTCAGTGAGTTTTATCTGTATGTGGTGTTGACTTGTGGTTTCCTGTTAGGTGCTTGCAAAGTTTCCATTTATCTAGTACTTTTATTTCTGGTAAATAGGTAGCATCATGACTTCCTTTGTGTTTTATTATTTAAACAATTTTCTTCTCTTCTTTACCAAAATACCTTTTTTGTACTAGACATTTGAATTATTAATACATAGATTAAAAAATGAAATGCATACTTAATATTTAAAAGAACACATACAGAAAGTTAGAAGAACATGAGGCATTATGTCTAAAATGGCATTGACATGAAACTGAAGACAACAAAGAGCCACATGGGTTTGCATAGGCTAAACAGCCATGGGCGACCCATTTTATAAATGTCACCCATCACAGATTTACCTTAATAAAGTGGCTTCCTATAATTTAATTGTTTTGCAGACAATTCTGTTGTATTTACATCCAGTATACATTATAGTTACAAGTTATAGTTAAAAGAAACAAATTCTGCTCTTATTTCTTTCTCTCATCTTGCTTTCATTCTCCTACACCCTCTCGTATGTGTAATTGTTGTAGTTTATATAAAAACAGAATTAATATCGGACAACAAGAGCAGAACTTACCTTTAAGCTGATAGAAACGGTGGTAGTGAAAGCAGGAAGTGGCTGGCAGCAGTTATTACACTCCCCCCACCTGCTGCAGGCTCCGCTCTTTTTCCACTCCCTGAAGAAAACCGCTCAGCTCCACGTCAAACAAACAGGTAGAGTGGGCCGGCCTTGAATGACTGACGTCCTTTACCGGCATCGAGGAGGTAGGTGTTCAGCCATTGTTTAACCCTCGTGTAACCCAAGTGATTTTAACCCTTCACTCTGATGCACTTGTTTGATTTGAGTGGTTCCTTCCTGAGTGTTAATTTATTTCTCAGTGAGTTTGACACATAATCATTTGTCAAATTTTATTTCAAAACAATTTATTACAGAACCTTTTACAGTATTTAAAACTTGATCATTAAAATCACAGAATTTTGATATAGTTTATGAGAAAAGCCCATATACAGTATAATGTAGCCCACTGACAAAAATAAAAAGACATGTTTAACATTAAGTTCTTGCTTCTCTTATGGAAAGGTTTGAAAAGATTGAATGTATCATCATCACTTAAAAATTTCAACATACAAAAAATACAGTCATAATTTACTATTTACAGCATATCCAAAAACTGTTTGTTTTTCACGTCAAAGCTTAGTGATCTTCTCCTTGTAGTCTTTCTCTTTCAGTGCAATTTCATTGTCGCAGAAAACTGGACTCTCCAGCCCTTGGATATTTTTTGGATCTTTCTCAATTAAGTCTGACACCTAAAAAGAAAAGAATGAAATGCAATTAAATGCAAAGTCAGCTTACTGCATGTTGTTGTTGTTGTTATTTTATTTTTTAACTGAAAAATGTTATTTCAGACCTAAAAAAAACAATGTATAAAATTCAGTTTCTATGAGGGTTATTTTTTTGGTATAGTGTCTGTCAAACTGGTAATGAAAGCTCTTACCTCTAAGTCTGAGTTTCTGCATCCAAAGCAGATGAGATCTGATTTTCCAATAAAGAGCTCAGGTCGAGCTTTCTCCTGCTTACAGCCACCTAAAGTAAAAATAAATAAGTTTAGGTTCAATCTCTGACTCTCTTTGCCCACCAACAAGAAGATGAGAAAGCGTCACCTTACCTGTGATTGCACTAACTATTAGTCCTGTGACCATGGTCACTATTATGCCCACAGGGCAGAAGTACAGGTAGGACAATGAATACCAGTTATCTGCCAAAGCTGGTCTTGGCCTGAAGAATGCCATGAGACAAGTTACAGTTAGCCTTGATTTCTGTATGTTGCATTAAATTTATCAAAAATGACAATAAAGACATTTATAATGTTAAAAAAAAAAGCATTTTTAGAATCTCTTAAAAAATATATTTCTATTTAAAACAAAGTATTTTTATTTTTTTTAATTTTCTATTTAGCAAAGAATTCTGAGAATATCACATTTCCACAAAAACTATTAAGAATTACATAAATAGTTTTTCAGCATTGATAATAAGAAATATTTATCGAGTAGCAAATCAGCATATTAGAATGATTTCTGAAGGACGTTAAAGACTGGATTAATAGCTGCTGAAAATTCAGCTTTGACATCACAGAAGTAAATTATATTTTAAAATATGTGAAAACAAAACAATTATTTTAAATTGTAAAAATATTTTTAAAATTAACTGCATCAGTGTGTTTCAATAAAATGAATGCAGGTCTGATGAGCATAAGAGAACCTGACCCCAACCTTTTGAATTGTTTTGTAAATATATACAAATATGGGATTGCTTACTGTGGAGTTGTGGTTTGTAGGACTGTGCTGAATGGTGTCATAGTGGTGGTTTCATTCATGTCTGGTGCAATGCATCCTTCCACACTCAAGGAAAGCCGAAGGGTCTTCTCAGGTAAAGGAGGATACACCTGAGCTCCAATTCCCACCCATAACGTTATAGCCAGGCCGGAAATCAAACCAACTAAACCTCCCTGAAGGAACAAAAGTTAATCTGTATGAATCTGTGGTACATAAAATATAAACTCAAAGGCCCAGTTTCACAGACGGGGCTTAGCTTACGCCAGGACTAGGCCTTAGTTAAATTAAGATATTTAAGCAGCTTTTATAGAAAAAAACTTAGAAGAAAACGTTACGTGTGTGCATCTTCAGACAGAATAATGTCAGAGCAAGATATTTTCAGTTGAGACAGCTCAAACAGGCATTTTAGTCTGGGACTAGCCTTAAACCATGTCTGTGAAACCAGGGGGAAAGAGTCTAATTTTGGTTTAATGTTAAAAGTGCATTAAGTACTTTTGTTAATATGACAGTAGTCTTGAAACCCTATTAGTGTGGATGTAGAATGATGTAAAAAGCAAACATTTTTTAGTTACTGTAGAAATAACCTGTTCACAAACAGTTTCTGTGGAAAACGTTACTTGGTGCACTTTTAAGACACTGGTTATTTGTTGAAAAAGATGCACAAAATGACACTTGAAATGTAGTAATGAGTACATTGAGATGTATGTTCTTACCGTGGAGTTCACACAGCGGAAGAACATGCCCAGCATATAAAGGCCCAAGAGAGGTCCACTGATCATACCAAATATAGACAAAGCTGCCTGTTGAGGAAAGGTTTCATAGCGTGTCATTACAGTCTGTTATCAGCAGAGGGTGCCTTTGATACAGTGAAAAACTCAAGTTTTTCAGGAACAGTACTGCAGTATTGCATTTAAAATGTTGGCTTTGTGTATAGAATGGATTTACCTGCAGTATATTGCCCATCAAAGAAGCCACACCAGCCATACCGATGCATACGCCTCCATAGAATACACCTAGAGATAAGCAGCACAGCATTAACACGTCAATCCATCATCCCCCTCCTCTACCATGTCCTGCTTCAGTTGTCAGTGAATATACAGCTGTTGCACTGAAACTCACTCATGCCCATGTTGATCCAGGACAGCTGTCTCTCTGTCAGCCAGGGCCATGCTGGCTTCATGAAGTCCTCCACTGTGACAGCCACCAGAGCGTTGATACTCGACGAGACCGTACTGTTGAAACCAGACACATAAGCCATAACTAATGCTGACCTGGCATCAACAAAATTCACATATTTAGTGTTAGATCATGACCTAAAATTTAGAGGATCCCACACTTTGAGTCAGCTAAATTCTCATGCTCTAATTTAGTAATGTGTGTAAGTGTTAAATGTTAGTAAAATAGATACATATAACTGGGAAAAAAAACTAATATGTTTAAAAATATTCAGAATTTTCATTTTATTATAATTTATTTCATCATATATTTTATATAGTTTGGTGTAGTTATCGTATATGTACAGTATATGTATATGTATATTAAATGATATCTATATGTATTTGGCTTGGCACTGCTATAACAATTGCCCTTGGTCAGAAAAAAAAGAAATCTTTCTAATGGTCCTGGTTAGAAAACCTTTCCCAAAATGATGAGGGTGGAATTATTGTATCTGACAGACATTTATTTCTTGTTCACCTTAATGTTCCACTGTAAGCTGCAGCCACGAACAATCCAGGCAGTCCTGGGAATTCTGCTAGTATGTCCATCACCAGATAAGGAAGGAGCTGGCGAACATTAGATTTGGTCAGATTAAACGTAAGCATTGTGAGTACAGATTAAAACGCCACTATTGGGACTTGTATTACCTGGTCTGAAGCTCCAACATCTTTGTTGGTGAAAGGATCACAGTCTTTATAGATGGAGTACATGGTGAGACCCGAGAGCATGGCCAAACTCACTGTCACCCATAATCCCACCATATTCAAATACAGAGATCTGTGTGGGCAAATGTTGACAGGACACTAGTGTTTGCACCATATTAGCTGTAGGAGCATGAGTAAAGTCTCATAATATCATGTCATGAGTGAATATACTCACAGCTTGGCATGAGTCATTGTCTTACAGGAGATGTAGCGCTGGACCTGTGATTGGTTGATTGAGTACATGGATGCCCACATCAGACTGCCGCCAACAACGATTGTCCAAAAACTATGACGTCTCAATGGATCAGGATCAAAACTAAAGAAACATTTGAGAGGTTTGTTAGAATATCTGTTTTTTTGTCCATCTGAAATAGTCTGTATTTAACTATACATAACTGTTCAGAAGTTTGTGGTCGGTACAAATTTTTCATATTTTTTGTTTTAATATATGCTCACCAAAGCTGTGTTTATTTGATCGAAAAATACAATAAAAACAGTAATATTTTGAAATATTATTCCATGCAAAGCTAAATTTTCAGCATCATTACTCCAGTCTTCAGTGTCACATGATCCTTCAGAAATCATTCTAATATGCTGATTTGCTGCTCAAGAAACATTTCTAATTATTATTAGTTTAGAAAACAGTTGTGCAGCTTAATATTTTTGTAAAAACTGATACATTTCATTTTTTAGGATTCTTCAATGTGCAGAACGTTGAAAAGAACAGTGTTTGTTTGAAATAAAATTCTTTTGTTACATCACAAATGTCTTTACTGTCACTTTTGATCAATATAATGCATCTTTGCTAAATAAAAGTATACATTTCTTAAAAAAGTGACCCCAAACTTTTGAACAGTACTGTATGTTGGTGCAGAATTCTTTACCTGAACGTTTCCAAACGTCCTCCATGGTAGCTGTCATTCCAGATCTTTTCAAATCCCCCCTGCAGCACAGCTCCACGAGCGATGACCGCCACAAAGCCACTCAACATGATGATCATCTGGAACACATCTGTCCATATCACTGCCTTCAGCCCTCCCTGTTAACGAAAGCATATTCAGGTAAAACACACAAATGGATGAACATTTTGTTCTTTTGTGCAAATCATAGTTTAGATGAGCACCTGAAGGCTGAGAATAATATATAAGACAGCAATGTTGGTGATTTCAAGTCTGCATGAAAAATGGGTCTTTTTTCACAGCCTATACTGATTTAATTTTTCATGGAAATTTATGCAAAAGTAGAAAACAAGCAGGAGTGTATGGGACACTGTGTGAAACTGCAATTAAACTGAATTACGTTACTGACCAGGGTACAGTAGATGATGCAGACGACCCCTGTTGCCACTAGCACTCCCCACAGATCCAGACCGGTGACTGCAACACAACAGCTTATTTATAGATATTTATGTATTTAATTTGCTAAAATCATCCTTTGGGACAGAAAAGTGCCTCTAATTGAAGAATCACCCTTATGCGTTTACATGTAAGCTTTATTTGATTTGATATACTATACCAGAATTCGAAATAATATGATTTTTAATGTTGTTGAAAGAAGTCTCTTATGCTCACCAAGGCTGCATTTATTTGATGATAAATGCCCTAATATTATGAAATATTATTATAATTTAAAAGAACTGTTTTCTATTTGAATATATTTTAAAATATAATTTATTCTTATTAATCAAAGAATCCTGAAAAATCATGGTTTCCATAAAAATTTTAAGCAGTACAACTGTTTTCAACATTGATAATAATAAGAAATGTTTCTTGAGTAGGAAATCAGCATATTAGAATGATCTCTAAAGGATCAAAATTGCAATAATATTTCATAACATTGCATTTTTACTCTATTTTTGATTAAATAATTGCAGCCTTGATGAGCATAAGAGACTTCTTTTATTCAAACATTAATAAATGCAAATGATTCTTTACTTACTCTGATTAAGTGCGAGTGCAGGTGCATAGATAACCATGCCTGTGTATAAAATCTATGAGAGATAACAATACCCATTAGATAATTGGACAAAAAACTCTTTTGCCTTAAATTCTTCAATATATTCAACACTTATACAACATTATGATGTGAAAGAAGCATAGACCCAACAGACATTGTTTTTCCAAAGTGAAATACGATGACGCAATTGAAATGCGTGTTTAGTTATGTATAAAGTCATGCAAGAAGCTAAAAGCCAACTTACGGTTTGAGCAATATACATGCTGGTTCCAATCACTCGTATCAGCTTGTTGTAACGCATCTCCAAGTACTGCAAAAACAAGTGACCAATTCAATTAATTATTAGCAAACGAAACAACAAATTAGTTTTACATAATTTACATAATTACATAAAACTCGGATTGTACGATCAGCTATTACATACTGTTAACATCTGTTGTTTTAAAGGTTAATGATAAGAATCTTGTGTTGAAATACACATCTTATTTTAACTGTAAATATACTTAAATATATATTTTAAACTTATTTTTAAAGTTAGTGTAAAATAATTTAACCTGAAATGGCTTGAACAGCCAATTTGATTATACATAAAATTTAAGGCAGCAACTGAACTTTAGTTTTTAAGTTGAAGTAACTGGAAATATTGTATAGCGGTCATGAACAGTAACCAAGAACAGCTTTTGCACTTTGGATTATACAATAAAATTCTTCACTATGAAAATGTGTAGACGCGATAAATCTATACAAATAAGCTATCCTGACACTACCTCTTTCCTTTTTATCCTTATTTCACTCTCTCTCTCTCTGGTCCTCGTTCTATTTCCATCAATTGATTCTTTAGCAAGCACAGGCACAAATGGTGTTTTCTGTCTCTGTTCTCTGTCCTCATGCAAACCCCTTGTGCCCAGTGTTGCCCTCTTACCTCATATGTGCTGGTGATGCTCAGCCGGTAAAACAGAGGCAAGAAGAGTTCAGCGCTGATGATGGACATGATGGTATAGGAGAAGACGAAGAGCCAGTATGGTGTGCCGTACATATACGCCTCTGCAGGAGTGCCAATAACAGTGATGCCTGACATAAAACTAGCTGTAAGGGACAAAGCCACAGGCACTGCATTCATCTGACGGCCGCCCAGGAGAAACTCATCACTGCTGGCCTCCTTGCGTCCACGAATGGCTTGGAACAAGCCGATGCCCGCAGCACAAAGAATCAAGCCGGCAAACACCACATAGTCCCATACTGAGAACGTCGCAACTGGACCTCCGCTGCCCAGCATGATTCGGAAAGTGTGTTCAGAGAGACCTTCAAAAGCTATATAGCCGGTGTCACGCTGGTCAGACGTGATGTTCAGCGGGAAATTCCTCCGAAGCTTTTGCCAACAGGAGGATGAAACCAAGTAGCTCCTGTCAGGGCCAATAACTGATAAGAAGTCAGGTCTTCTGTAATCTTGGACCAACCACAAAAAAACTTGGGTTAATGATCCCTCAAGGCCAGAAGACATATCAAGTTACATTGTAAAAGGAAGTGAATGTTTTTATTCCTAATCTTGCAGGAACAGTTTGATCGAAGTTGCTTAAAGAATGTAGGAGGACGCTTTGTGCTGATGTTAACCACGCTTAGTCAGTCAGCTCATTTGCCCTCCATTGATAAGCTAACAAGGTAAACCACAAGAAGCTCTAGGCTCTTTTCAGAAGATCAGAGGACTTCCAGAACATAACAAAACAAACGTACCATTTCATCACGTGCCCGTAGAACGTCATGTCAAATTCTTCAGTTCCTGGTACTCTTTTGAAGTTTACTTGAAATGAGACTTTTGTTTTTTGTTTTTAAAATGTTTCCCATAGGTCCTGTTGAATCAGTATCTACCGACAATTTCAGGTAAATCAGAAACTGTGTGCAGTTTTCCATTCAGTTACAGCTTGACAGAAACATTACAGGTGATAAGATGCAGCAATTATTAACAACATGTGAAACAAGGGTTCTATAGGACGTCGTCAGATATGAGTACATAAAAGATAGTTGTAAAATCACATGTAGACGCTATTCAGTGGCACATGTGTACTGTGAACATGAACCTATAATTCACTCCATAATCAACATAAGTAATGGCACTGCGACAGTTGAGGAAGTTAATCTGTGTCACTGTCAAAACATCTTGTCGTTGTGATGCTGGTACAGGTTCTCCAAGTTGCAAAACAATTTTTAATAGCATTCTTTCTCCTATTTGAGTGCTGAAGATGCGAAGCACTCAGCTGGAAAGAATTGCAGGCAAACTGCATGCATTTACTTTTCCATTTTCTATACTGTGAACTTTGCACACCAGATAAGACATGAAAGATTTATATGATGAGAGCTCGGTAAATTGACTGACCTGATAGCGCGTGGCTTTATTAAAGATCAGGTGTGTGATCTGTCAAGCTAGATGACTAAATGAAACCCATTTGTTGCCATGTTATAATACAGCTTAATTTGTGTACATAACCTACATAGGATATATTTCAAAACTGAGTATCTTAGGAACACTAGAAATGTATTAAATGAATCCTGTAATTATTGTAGAAAAGTGACATTATATATGTTTATACCAAAGAATTAATACAGTGGCAAGATTGATTTTGGATCAGACCCAAAAAGCTACTGTAGGAAAGGAAAATCCCAAATGAGATCTCCCTTGTATCTTAGTTGTTTTTCTTAGACTTTACTAATGGTTGTAGATTGTCTATTCATGAGATTAACTGAGATCTCAACGTCTCCAACTGTCCTCAGATACAAAGTCAGCAATCAAAGGTCACAGACTTTACTATAAAATTCTCATAAAGTTCCTCCAAGACCAAGAGGTACTACCAAAACCAAATACCTAAAAAAAGTTGTCTGTTTGTGCCTAATTGTTTTTTATTTTTTATTTTGCTCATTTAATCCATTTTTAATTCTATTTTTATTTTTTATTTTACAAGTCAGTTTAAGAGAAACACTTGAGACTTAAGTTGATATTCAAATGTAACAGACCTGCATGAAAAGAAGCGGCAGCCTCTCCACTTAGTAGAAAAACCTGACTAATTTAGATACAAGGTGAATATTAAGTGAGCCCTGAAAGGTGAGCATACAGCATGTGGGTGATTTGGTTAGAAAGCATTAGTTTTATGCATGCTGCACAATAGATGAAGATGGAGACAGATGGAGATGAGGTTCAGTGTCTGTATAAGAACAGCAGCCTTTCAACACAAACAGGCTTAACCAGATCCTCTAGGTAAGTGGTCCTTTGATTTCTGTCCCTTTTTTAGTTTTTTTAGTTTTTATTTTTTGTCCTTTAAGTTTTCCTTTGAATACTGCTGTTTGACAGTCAAAAAGTTTAGGATAGCTCAGAAAGACACAAGAAATGATAGCTGTGACATTGGGATGACACTGTCGCATTTTTAAGATGGTGTATAAATTTAAAAGTACTTCAATTTTAAACTTTCAATCCTGTGTTTTTTTTTTTTTTTTTTTTTTTTTTTTTAGTGTGCTGTACAAAAACATTGTCTGGAATTCGCCCTTACTGTGCCCTTCAAGTGGAGTCAGAAATATTGTAATTACAAAGCAAAGCCGCATATACGAGTGAGAAACTCAGAATTCTATGATAGACAAATTGCGTAGTTGTGACGTTGGAAGAGGCATCTATTTAAAACATTGTGAAAACACTTCTATATAATATAGATAATATGAATATGTTATATAATGGGAGATCAGAAAGGTTTACTGGTTTACTGTCTACTTTTGTGATTTTTAGTGTTTATTTATTATATTCAATGTGGTTCTCCGTATCTCTTTAATAGACATCCTGCTATACCGCCAGCTATGTCTCCTGTGTATGTGGTTGGCATGCTGGGTATTTTGATGAAGGTAGCCATGCCTATGTGTGCACCCACTGAGTACACCATTTACATCGAGAGACAGGAGTGCAATTACTGTGTGGCTGTCAACACCACCATCTGCATGGGCTTCTGTTTCTCCAGGGTAAGCAAACACGGTGAGGAAAAGTGAAGATGTATTGTTTGATTGACTTATTGACTGATCTTATTGTTTGATTGACTGTATGACTGATTTCTGTGGAACACAAACAGAGAAAAACAAAAAGTATTTCCATTGAATGTCATTTTGTTTTGGATTGCACAGAAGAACAAAGGTTGAATGAGTTTGGAAATATATGAGTATGAGTAATGCAGTTTATAGACATTTTAAGATAACTGGGATGTTGATTTAGTGTGGCTAAATCTGCATCACAATATCTGTCCCATAGGACAGTAATGTGAAGGAGTTGGTGGGTCCTCGTTTCCTGGTTCAGAGGGGCTGCACCTATCAAGAAGTAGAGTACCGGACGGCCATCTTGCCCGGCTGCCCTTCAAATGCAGATCCTCACTTCACCTATCCGGTGGCACTTAGCTGCCACTGCAGCACATGTAATACCCACAGTGATGAATGTACCCATAAAACCAACAATGCTGGCATGAAGTGCTCCAAACCTGTCCGTCATTTGTACCCCGACCCTGAAGAGAACAACTATATCCAGGCATATTGGGAACAGTATGAGTAATGTTCGATTAGTCCTTAACTAAAACTTAAATTAAACAAAGTGTTTGTAGCAGTTGACTGTGTACAGTTGTTTTTTTTTAGGTAATCTTTGAGTAAACCTTATGTCACAAAGTTACCTAACACATTATGTATGCTGTATTTTATATCAAGCGTATGATGTCTTTAATGAGGCCAAAAGTGGTTAAAAAGAAGGTGTGGTTTTAATGGGGTTCAAATACTTGTGCTTTTATGGATAATATCCATTCTGTAAACTTTAGTGATGTTTTAATGTTTGATTGGCAATGCTTCTATAAAAAATACAGAGTGAAAATCCTTCCATAAAAATGAGTTTTTATCATTATTGTTAGTGTTTATGGTTTAACAGTTTGTGTCTTTGTAATTATTCATACTGTATTGTGGTTTCCAGTAAACTGTAAAGACAAAGGCTTGTCATGCAATAGAAGCAAAACGAGAAGTGAAGTCCCAGAACCAACAAACTTTCATGGCAATTTGTATTAATTTTACATTTTGGCAAATTGGTAGCTAATTCATATGAATTAGTTTGATTCCTTTCGTACATTTTCATATGATTTGCTCAAGTCCCATAATGGTTAGCTTTACGGTGGGGTGAGGGTTGTACCTTCATAATTCTTTCTAAAAAATGTGTTTCTGTATGAATTACATTGTACAAATTCATATGAAATCATTCATTCGTACTCTTTTGTGGTTTCCAATTGGTTGTGGGACAAAGTCAAGCATGGATTTAAAAGATTAGATTACTTAAAAGATCCTGATAATTTATCCGCCCCCATGTAATCCAAGATTCAAAACGAAAGGTTTTTGAGGAAAACATTCCAGGATTTTTCTCCATATATTAGACTTCAATGGGAGCCAATGAAGGGCCAAATTGCCGTTTCATTGCAGCTCTACACAATCCCAGCCGAGGAATAAGGCTTTTTCTTAAAAAAATAAAAAGGTTATACTTTTTAACCACAAATGCTCGTCTTGCACTAGCTCAATTTCACACATTACGTAGTCATGTTGGAAAATTTATTTGCAGCTGAGAAAAGAAAGAAATGCATATCTTGGATGACATGGGGTGAGTAAATTATCAGGAAATTTTCATTCTGGAAGTGAACTAATCCTTTAACTAAAACAAGAGATGAAGCGAGTAATTTCAGTCCCAGAACCATGCCCTGATGGCAATCCATTTCTATTATTTTGGCAGACTGGTGTATAATTCACTAATTTGTATAATCTCTTTTGTACAGTGGGGCAAAAAAAAGTATTTAGTCAGCCACCAATTGTGCAAGTTCTCCCACTTAAAAAGATGAGAGAGGCCTGTAATTCTCATCATAGGTATACCTCAACTATGAGAGACAAAATGAGGAAAAAAAAAAATAAATAAAAAAAACAAATCCAGGAAATCACATTGTAGGATTTTTAAAGAATTTATTTGCAAATTATGGTGGAAAATAAGTATTTGGTCAATAACAAAATTTCATCTCAATACTTTGTTATATACCCTTTGTCGGCAATGACAGAGGTCAAACGTTTTCTGTAAGTCTTCACAAGGTTTTCACGCACTGTTGCTGGTATTTTGGCCCATTCCTCCATGCAGATCTCCTCTAGAGCAGTAATGTTTTGGGGCTGTCGCTGGGCAACACGGACTTTCAACTCCCTCCAAAGATTTTCGATGGGGTTGAGATCTGGAGACTGGCCAGGCCACTCCAGGACCTTGAAATGCTTCTTACGAAGCCACTCCTTCGTTGCCCGGGCGGTGTGTTTGGGATCATTGTCATGCTGAAAGACCCAGCCACGTTTCATCTTCAATGCCCTTGCTGATGAAAGGAGGTTTTCACTCAAAATCTCATGATACATGGCCCCATTCATTCTTTCGTTTACACGGATCAGTCATCCTGGTCCCTTTGCAGAAAAACAGCCCCAAAGCATGATGTTTCCACCCCCATGCTTCACAGTAAGTATGGTGTTCTTTGGATGCAACTCAGCATTCTTTCTCCTCCAAACACGACAAGTTGAGTTTTTACCAAAAAGTTCTATTTTGGTTTCATCATTCTCCCAATCCTCTTCTGGATCATCCAAATGCTCTCTAGCAAACTTCAGTCGGGCCCGGACATGTACTGGCTTAAGCAGGGGGACACGTCTGGCACTGCAGGATTTGAGTCCCTGGCGGCGCAGTGTGTTACTGATGGTAGCCTTTGTTACTTTGGTCCCAGCTCTCTGCAGGTCATTCACTAGGTCCCCCCGTGTGGTTCTGGGATTTTTGCTCACAGTTCTTGTGATCATTTTGACCCCACGGGGTAAGATCTTGCGTGGAGCCCCAGATCGAGGGAGATTATCAGTGGTCTTGTATGTCTTCCATTTTCTAATAATTGCTCCCACAGTTGATTTCTTCACACCAAGCTGCTTACCTATTGCAGATTCAGTCTTCCCAGCCTGGTGCAGGTCTACAATTTTGTTTCTGGTGTCCTTTGACAGCTCTTTGGTCTTGGCCATGGTGGAGTTTGGAGTTGGACTGTTTGAGGTTGTGGACAGGTGTCTTTTATACTGATAACGAGTTCAAACAGATGCCATTAATACAGGTAACGAGTGGAGGACAGAGGAGCCTCTTAAAAAAGAAGTTACAGGTCTGTGAGAGCCAGAAATCTTGCTTGTTTGTAGGTGACCAAATACTTATTTTACCGAGGAATTTACCAATTAATTCTTTAAAAATCCTACAATGTGATTTTCTGGATTTTTTTTTTCTCATTTTGTCTCTTATAGTTGAGGTATACCGATGATGAAAATTACAGGCCTCTCTCATCTTTTTAAGTGGGAGAACTTGCACAATTGGTGGCTGACTAAATACTTTTTTGCCCCACTGTATATTTTCATATGATCTTATGTCCTTTTGATGGTTAGGTTTATGGGTGTAGATAGGAGTGGAACGTCATGCTTACTTTTCTGGTAAATTCAGTGAATTGTATTGTACAAATTTGTGCAAAATCATTCATTCATACTCCATTGTGGTTTCCAGTTGGTTGTAAGGACAAAGCAAAACAAGAGGTGAAGTAATTTCAGACCCAGAAGCATCACACTCTCATATCAATCAATTTTTCATTTTGGTGAATTGGTGGCTATAATTCATATGAATTTGTATGATTTCTTTTGTCCAATATAAAATGGCATGTTTCTGTATGAATCACATCGTACAAATTCAAAAAAAAAAAAAAAAAAATCTCTACTTTGTAAAAGTTTTACATTTTCTAATGTGATCGGGTTGGCCAGAACTGCAAAACTAATATAAAAAATGTTCACCCTGTCTGCCATTAGTCATCAAACAGATCCCGCCTAAAAACGCATTCCATTGGTTGAACTAATGTTGCTAAACTGATCATGATTCAGGGCCAGTTAAATACTGATTCTGAAATTGTGCCACTTGGTAAAGCATTGTTTTGTGTAAATGTTGTTCATTAAAAGAGCTGCTTTGTATTGTATATTGTATACAGTGTCATTAACATTTAATTGTCTGAGAAGTAGCCGTCATTGCGGTGTGTTTGTGTGTAGAAAATGAGCCCTCTTTTCTAGATAATGCATATTTAGAGAGGCAAACAGCTGTGGGTTATTTATATTACGAGCTCAGAGGATGGTTAACCCAAGCTTGCATTCATTCTAGTCCTTTTGTTACTGCCTTTATAGGCCATATTGTATTTTATGGGAAATTGTAACCAGCGTTACTACGTCTTTCTTTTATGGCTGTCATGCAATAATATATTCTACTTTTTTATGTGGCAAAAAAATAGAGAACAGTTATAGAAGAGTGTTGCCTAGAGGTGGGTCAAGAACTGACACCATGGTCACATGCTTGGGGTTCATGGCAGGACAACAAATGAAATATATTAGGTTCCGCCTCTCAGTCAGTGTCCTGTCAACCAGTACAAACATGACCTACTCCTCCCTAACTATGGAAAACTACTACAAATGATGTAATTAAGAGAAAACATACTGTGTGTTCCTTTTGTTCCCTGTCCAAACATGTACAAACCAATACATTTTAATTTGTCATGCATGGATTATGTAATAGCATGGAGGTTGTTCTCCATCTTTTGGTTGTTATTTCATTATTTCTCCTTGTTTGTTTTCCTTTAACCATGTTCATTCACATGCAGAGACGGCCATCTCCATCTTTTGGTTGTTATTTCATTATTTCTCCTTGTTTGTTTTCCTTTAACCATGTTCATTCACATGCAGAGACGGCCATTCCAACTTGAACCCCTTCATATTATTCAAGGATTCCTGTCGGCTTGGTCACAATCTGGCCAATCAAATGAGAATGGCGCAGAGGCTTTCTTGACAATAGTGCACGAGTTTATGTTGTGATAATCCAATGCCCTGATATAATAATGCATCAAACAATAAAGCTGGTGGAATCCGGCTGCTCAGCAGTCTTTTGCAGGCTTGGTGGGACTAGCATACCTTCCCCATGTGTTCAGGGTCCAGTGGAATTTTTTTTGCCGCATTCCTCTTGCTAAAACTGGCTAGACATGAAACATAAACCAAAGGTTGAGAAGCCCATGGCTGAATTTCAATGGGGCTGTTGTTTCAAGTTCAACAGTGTTGCATTCAAATTTGAGTCTTTAAGGTACATTCCAAGCGGGTCTTTTAAGATGACCTAAATAACTTTCACAAGTCAGTACCTGTAAAAATGTGCCTAAGAGAAGTCTTTAAGATAAAATAACTGCAAGCCACAAGAATATAGCCTTGTCATCTAAATTAGAGCTGATCAATAGTTCACGTGTTATGAGTTAATGAGCTAAATAAAGATGTCACTCTGAATGATAACCACCAGCTGCAGGCCTGATAATTTTAATAGAACACCTGTATTTTCATTGTCTGTTATTTTAAGCATATCAGACAACTGTTTACTTAATTTAGAACTAGAACTGTCAGCCAGAGAAACAAAGATTAGCACGTCAATCACTGATCTTTCTGGAGTTTCACTGAGAAGAAGCTTCTAGGTATTTACTTTCATCATGTTCTAGGAAGAGGGTGTCAGTGTACTACATCTCTTAATCACAGTTAGGCTGCTTAGTTACACCAAACAAGTAAACATTGTGTCTCACAACACAGGTTATAATTATAGGGTTTCAGGGGGAAAGTGTGGAAAAAGCTTGTTTTTGTGTTGGGCTTTTCCCAGTGTTTACTGTCTTTTCTACATAAGCATTCTAATGATAATTAGGGCAATCAAAGAATTAGTGTCTGTGAAAGTGTCATTTTAGTAGATTCTGTAATTGCTGGAGAACACATCCACTGTATCTGTGTGTGCTATTCTGGGGGGAAAACATTGTCAATATCTCTTTTTTTAACAGAGAATCAGAAAATATTAAAATTACAGAAGAAATGTCAAAGCAAAAGTAAATATTTCAAATAATAATGAAATAATAGTATTTTATATTTTATGGTAGGCCTAATGAGTAGGCTTATTCCTTTGTCATCTAGTTCTTATTGTATAATGAAAAATAATATAAATCATGACCATAAATAATTAATTAATTTTCTTTTATTATTCATACATATTGTGTTTAGAACAAACTGAGCTATTATTCTGGAAACGTCACAGAACTAAAATACCCGTTCTTCCATATGGCCGCTGTAATTTGACACGATCACCTCTCGGTTTTGACTCATAGTAGGAGGTCCTTAGAACTGACTGGCAAATGATTGGACAAGTCCGGAACAAAAGCCCCGCCTCCTGTTTTAAATATGAGAGGAATTTTCCATTCAAACATTCATTCAAAGTTCTTCGTCGTGGAAGGTTCTGGAAAACGGAGTGTCATTAAAATATTTGAACGATATCTGCTCATTTTCTGAGGTAAGTGTTTATTTTGGGAAAAAAACGTAAAGCAGATTTATTTTCTAGTACTAATATAGAATTTAAATAGTAGAAATATAGCAGAAATAGAATTGTTGTGCAGCAAGCTCTTCACCGCCTAAACGTTTACCGGTAACGTTATACTAATAAAAATGTTATATATTCGGTGTTGGAGGTATGTTCTTTTAATTGTTTTAATTTATTTAAACCGGTTTTAGTTTGCCGTGTAACTAACCTGCAGTTTAGACCGTTAGGTGAAACCGGGTAATTCATTTTAGAACTGCTGACTGAATTCCGTAACCGCATTCACAGTGTTGCTTTTGAGATTTGTTTTATTTATTTATTTTTTTCAGTGCATTATGAACTCTCGTTAATACTGTATTTTCTGTATCATTTATCTTTAATGCAACAGCCACAAAAATGTTGGGAATTAGGAACGATATTTGTGAAAATAGTTATAAAATTGCCGAAGAAATAACATGCAGAGACTTAAGCTTGTTTTCAAGCCTGGACTAATGGGCGTGTGTAAGAGGAATGTCACTGAAACATGTCAGGTCTTGAGTTATCTTGTTATATTCCTGTGAAGCGAATAAGCGGTTTCCAATTCGTGAATGAATCATTCTTTTGAGTCGACTCTTTATGATGAACACGTTGAGCTGGTTCACAAAACCAGTTTGAAAGATTCGTTCACGAATTCACTTAAACATTTCTTGTAATTAGCGAGTCAACAAGTAACACCCTTATTAAAAAATTACATAATGTGCATATACATGGCTTTACCGTAACATTTTTAAGTGTTTAATCCGTGGGATGCCAGCAATCACGTGATTACGTCAGGACGTAAAAGAACTGCCCACGCTTTGAAACAAAACTGTTCGAAAGAGTCGATTCGCGGAAATGAGTCATACAGTAATCTCTACTCAGCAGACCGTAGATACAATTACACGCCACAAAGCCAAACCGCCCTGACTGAACACATGCGTACAGGCGAAGTCTTCCGCATTAGCCGGAAGTGAGTCAGTCTCATTTGACCTTGTGCCTCAGTGTTTTGGCCGGTGGATTAAAAGGTCATGCGATGTGTCGGAAGAGCTTAATGACAGTGAGGTGCAAGTTATTTATTCCGGTTGTAGAGTACGTGTAGACGGGTTTAAATCAGTCAGTTAACACTATCACTGTCTTTACTCCAGGTCTCTGCTCTCGAGGTCTGAAATCCTTTACTGATCACTGCAAGAAGCTCTCATCATACTCAGTCTTCATCTCATTCCTGAATTCCTCACTTCACAATGTCTCAGCAAATCAGGTACAGGAGGTTATAAATCCAATATATTTTAATTAGGTTATTTTTGGGTGTTTTTTTTTTTTTTGTTTTTGTTTCTTCTGTTAAATGTCCTTGTAAATGTGACTCTTTGTAAGTAGTGTGTATATATACACACACACAGTGGGGCAAAAAAGTATTTAGTCAGCCACCAATTGTGCAAGTTCTCCCACTTAAAAAGATGAGACCTGTAATTTTCATTATAGGTATACCTCAACTATGAGAGACAAAATGAGAAAAAAAAATCCAGAAAATCACATTGTAGGATTTTTAAAGAATTAATTAGTAAATTCCTCGGTAAAATAAGTATTTGGTCACCTACAAACAAGCAAGATTTCTGGCTCTCACAGACCTGTAACAACTTCTTTAAGAGGCTCCTCTGTCCTCCACTCGTTACCTGTATTAATGGCATCTGTTTGAACTCGTTATCAGTATAAAAGACACCTGTCCAACAACCTCAAACAGTCCAACTCCAAACTCCACCATGGCCAAGACCAAAGAGCTGTCAAAGGACACCAGAAACAAAATTGTAGACCTGCACCAGGCTGGGAAGTCTGAATCTGCAATTAGTAAGCAGCTTGGTGTGAAGAAATCAACTGTGGGAGCAATTATTAGAAAATGGAAGACATACAAGACCACTGATAATCTCCCTCGATCTGGGGCTCCACGCAAGATCTCTCCCCGTGGGGTCAAAATGATCACAAGAACTGTGAGCAAAAATCCCAGAACCACACGGGGGGACCTAGTGAATGACCTGCAGAGAGCTGGGACCAAAGTAACAAAGCCTACCATCAGTAACACACTGCGCCGCCAGGGACTCAAATCCTGCAGTGCCAGACGTGTCCCCCTGCTTAAGCCAGTACATGTCCGGGCCCGACTGAAGTTTGCTAGAGAGCATTTGGATGATCCAGAAGAGGATTGGGAGAATGATGAAACCAAAATAGAACTTTTTGGTAAAAACTTGTAGGGAGTGAAATTATTTCCTTTTTGAAATTAACTCCTCGTGAAGCCAAAACTTAGGAACTCTTGCAATGCAAATGTCAGGTCACAAAACAATAAACTCTCTAATCAGACAAGAAGATCCGAGAGAAAGACCATTTGATCATCGGTCCATTCACCCATCCTTCCCTCCTGGGCTCATGGTCCTGATCACTGAAATTTGACAAAGAAATGCCAAGAACTCAAGTTGCTACTCTTACATAAAATATTTACTATATCTTCAGAATTCATGAAGGTAAACTTCTCATGTTTGGTATCATTTTAAAGGTCTCGGTGTGATTGGTAAATTGGTCTCAATTTCACAGTAGTCACTGGTATTATGAGAGATATTGAAAACTTTTGTAGAAATGTGTTCTGCTGCTGAGGGGTGTGTCCCCCTTTAGGGGGCTGTGAGTATGTTTATCTTATCTCCAGCCAGGTGCAGCCTGGAGCACGAGAGCCCAACAAACCAAAAGGTCTTTTATGTTTTTACAACTGATCTGAAGTTTCCTTTGTTGTTCTTATTTGGGTATATAAGGGAAGTGACAAAACACTATGGGGGGATTCTGTAGTCAGAAAACCCCACACAGCACATGTGAGACTCTGGAGCTTTGCACTAGAACTCTCATACTGCTGTGTGTCTCTGTGCTGTCAGGTATGCATTTCGTTTAATTCAAATATGAATTTGTGTTAAACACATTGTGCCCATAGAGCACACTGTATAGTTGTTTGTGCTACTACATGTGCACATAGACTAGTTAAGTTTATTCTTTAAACCACCTGATTGCTTTGCTGTAAGTGTTCTTTGGAATACTTGGGTAAATGTTGTAGATACAATGCATTTAGACCATGTGCCTTGTTTTAAATTAGGATAACGGTTACATGTGTGACTGTTAAATTTGTTTGTCTCCTGCGTAGATCGCTTGGCTATTTCCCATATAGCTACAGTGTCTATGTCCAGGAGCGGGGTTGCCACGCGGTTACAATGTGATTCACAATTGCATTATCCTTTCTAAATTGACTTCTAATTGTTTCATTATGTAATTGGCATGATATAACTTTTACCTGACTAATAATAAATTGTTATATTTGATTTATTCTGATCTCTTCTGAAATCATTTTTTCAAGTAGATTAATGTGTAGGGGTATTTCCGCAAATCTGCGTTCAGGACAGATCACACCAAAGCACTAATGGATGAACCATGGGGAGCACCACGAAGGAGACTTTGGATTTCTGACGGTCACTGGCTTAACACGGTGTAGCTCTCGTGGTTATAGGAAAAATACACTTTTTGTTATGAGTATGCAGGCGCAGCTCATTTAAAGTTATTATATCCACTCTGCACCCTCTGAGTAAGTTTAGAACTGACGAGTTTGTGTCCGTGGATTCACTAAAATCGGCCGAAGTGTAATTCCTGTGCGATACCTGGTCCCTAATGAACGGATAGTTGAAAGTATGGGATTTCCAGAATAATCAAATATCTAAATTAATATACAATCGATATCTGTGATCAGTTTTTGATTAAGAATATTGCCTAAATGTAATGATCACTTGAAACTGGAGTCAGATTGAAAATGGAGCTAGACTAAAATTTAAACTAAATCTTGATAAATTCAGAAGCGCAAGTAAAAGACAGAATACGCATTGAACCTTCGACCAGGCCGCTGGATTCCGTTCTTTGGGCTAGCGGGTGGACCTTACAGTTGGTGACTGTCCCTTCCGTGATCTCCCATGTTGGCGAGGGTCTTTTCAGCGCAATGGCCAAAAAGCTCCGGAAAGAGGTTTGAGCTTCTCCTCCCCTTTTCTCCAGCTGATGCAGTGTCAATTCTTATTTGTCTTTTTAGAAATGTCGAGGGAAAGTTTAGACGCACCCCATATAGACATACTTTTGTAGAATGAGTCGGTATACTCATCATTAGACCGGAGATCATAGAAATCCGGTGGGTTTATAAGAATTAGACGAAACCACATGAATTGACAGGGACATGATAGCAGCAGAATGGATGAGGAATGAAGTCTCTTGAACCAAAAATAAAATCGGAATAACATCCAAATTTTATTCTGGTGCTCAACAGAGGGCTGTAAATTGCAACCTAAATTCTGATATTAATAATTTGCTGTCACTATTGTCTATTAGCTTTACAACTATAACTTTACAACATTTGAAAGCAAATATTTATGTGCAAAGAATTTAAGAGAACTAATTTTTACTGGACATGTGATTAAAGTTGTGTGCAATGTTAAAATCAGGTAGAAATTCCAGTCTTTACAGACTGCAGAGATGGAAATGGTCAAATGTATGAAGAGAATAAGAAAATACTAATTGCTAAGCTAACAGTACAGCACCAAAACTAGCAAGCTAATGCCCTGAACACAGATCTGACTAGTGTAAACAGTATCATTTAAAAGCTAAATTTCCGTGCAGATCTGGGTGTCATAATGCCTGCAACACAGCAGACTGTGTAAACTCAGCTGGAACAGCAGCTTAAGGTGCAACATGCTTAGACTGTGCTGAAAACATTAGCTTCTAGATCTGACCAGTAACACTCAGTTTATTTTTGGCCTTTTGTTTGCAAAACATGATCATGATAATGATATGTCTTTGTAAACTAAAACAAATTTGCTCCTGATGGTATGCAATCACAACCATCTGCAAAAACTGTATGGCTGTGGCCATTACAGGAAAATTAAGTTCCACCAGTCTTCAAGCAAATTGTGAAAAGGCTCAAGATTAAGCTGCTTTTCTCTCTGCATGTTTCCTTTTCAGACCAACTGCTGCCATCTCTGAGGGACAAATTCCACAAGGGTACCTGGTCCCACCTACACCAACTTGCATGCACACAACCAGGAGATGGGGGTGGAGATACTTCAAGGGGTCATTCACACCTCATAGCACTACACAAGTAGTTACATGACCTCCCGGTGTATATCACCGGAACTAAATTATACAACACAGATTATGGTAGGCTAGACATCACCCATCTCCTATACACAAACATACACACACCAACATACAGAACACACTTTCATTATTGCAACGGCACAATATACTTACCTGGTATTGAACATAAGGACATCCAGGTCTAAATTGCTCACATAATTCAAACCTATCGAGCATTATTGACTTCACACATATAGGTCAAAGGAAATTATTATTTTTAAATTTTAATTTTAGTTATGGCAAATATTTTTGCAATTTAAAGTCTTGTGCAAATTGTATGGTCTTATGAACCTACTGTATGTAAACACTGTAATGTGCATAGGACTTGCATGGCTACAGTCACACATCAATTGATTCAAATTCTATTTGCAAATTCTAAGATGAGACCTATTCAGCAATGCAGCTGGTCTCTTAGGACAAAAATATTTATCATGTCCCATCATTAGCATTGTTGCGAACTAGGGGGCCCACTAGTTTACAACACGTCTAATGACTATACAAATTTATTTATAACATCTGATATGAACAATCAATTACCCAATTTACAATCAAATCTGCATTATCAAGTGTGACTTAGCCTGCACATCAAACGTACAGAGAATGATTGAAAAAGTACAACTAAAGATTTTAAATCTCTCTTTGTTAATTTCACTCTCTGATGGACCTAGTTGAAACCTTAGGTCTGCATTAATGCTTTGCAATTAAAACACTTAATATAGACAATTTTATGATGGTAATTATGAAATTGTGTATTTATATCTTGAATTATGTGATATATTTTAATTATGCATACCACTGGTAAATATACTGGTTATATTGATTTTGCTACTTCCCTTTTATTCACCCAGACTAAGAACCTAAATCCAAATTACAATATTTAGTGGTAGTAAAACAATCTGGCAACCAAATGAAACCTGTCTACTAAATATTTGACTCTGAATAATGGAGACCTTATTTACCACTCGCACTTTGGACACTACTGTTTTGTATTATTTTTTGGTATCTTATAACCCTCTTTTCATCCCACAACATCACCACCAAAGTCATCAGTGTTAAGTATTGCATGGTCATTCAGAAGTTGTTTAGATGTCTTGCACGCATTGGAGCATCGTCAGTGAAATGATTCTTTCACCTATGGAAATCTGACAAATCCTGCAAATTGCACCTTCTACCTGAAGGTGACAGAAGGCTTCTCAGCAAGTCAGATATATATCCTGGGGAGGACGGCACTGGACACGGATGTTTCCCCAGAATAAAAGGACACTTTCAACTCATGCTTGACCAACTCAACGGACCGGATACATTAAGCAATTCTACAGACTAAGTACCACCACAGCCAGTGCAGGTGGAAACACGCCTGACCAAAAAGACTGCAGTGACACAGAACGCCTATGCTTAAAGGGACTGTGCATGTCACTGATGTGATTTCTGCAGTGCTTTCCTCCAACCTGCCTTAATGCTGTTCTTTCAGGTGACCACTCTGCTCCTGCATGTATCAACTAGTGCTGCCCACTCTGCAAAGACTTTGGCAGTAATGAACATCATACGGAAATCATCTGATTGTGGCCCCCTATGGGAACGCTCAGAGTTTGCCCCAAGGGGTCCGGGAAGAACTGTAGGGAGTGAAATTATTTCCTTTATGAAATGAACTCCTCGTGAAGCCAAAACTTAGGAACTCTTGCAATGCAAATGTCATGCCGCAAGACAATAAACTTTCTAATCAGACAAGAAGATCCGAGAGAGAGACCATTTGATCATCGGTCCATTCACCCATCCTTCCCTCCTGGGCTCATGGTCCTGATCACTGAAATTTGACAAAGAAATGCCAAGAACTCAAGTTGCTACTCTTACATAAAATATTTACTATATCTTCAGAATTCATGAGCGTAAACTTCTCATGTTTGGTATCATTTTAAAGGTCTCTGTGTGATTTGGTCTCAATTTCACAGTAGTCACTGGTATTATGAGAAATATTGAAAACTTTTTTTTGTAGAAATGTGTTCTGCTGCTGAGGGGTGTGTCCCCCTTTAGGGGGCTGTGAGTATGTTTATCTTATCTCCAGCCAGGTGCAGCCTGGCGCACGAGAGCCCAACAAACCAAAAGATCTTTTATATTTTTACAATTGATCTGAAGTTTCCTTTGTTCTTATTTGGGTATATAAGGGAAGTGACAAAACACTATGGGGGGATTCTGTAGTCAGAAAACCCCACACAGCACATGTGAGACTCTGGAGCTTTGCACTAGAACTCTCATACTGCATGTGTGTCTCTATGCTGTCAGGTATGCATTTCGTTTAATTCAAATATGAATTTGTGTTAAACACATTGTGCCCATAGAGCACACTGTATAGTTGTTTGTGCTACTACATGTGCACATAGACTAGTTAAGCTTATTCTTTAAACCACCTGATTGCTTTGCTGTAAGTGTTCTTTGGAATACTTGGGTAAATGTTGTAGATACAATGCATTTAGACCATGTGCCTTGTTTTAAGTTAGGATAACGGTTACATGTGTGACTGTTAAATTTGTTTGTCTCCTGCGTAGATCGCTTGGCTATTTCCCATATAGCTACAGTGTCTATGTCCAGGAGCGGGGTTGCCTCGCGGTTACAGTGTGATTTTCACAATTGCATTATCCTTTCTAAATTGACTTCTAATTGTTTCATTATGTAATTGGCATGATATAACTTTACCTGACTAATAATAAATTGTTATATTTGATTTATTCTGATCTCTTCTGAAATCATTTTTTCAAGTAGATTAATGTGTATTTCCGCAAATCTGCGTTCAGGACAGATCACACCAAAGCACTAATGGATGAACCATGGGGAGCACCATGAAGGAGACTTTGGATTTCTGACGGTCACTGGCTTAACACGGTGTAGCTCTCGTGGTTATAGGAAAAATACACTTTTTGTTATGAATATGCAGGCGCAGCTCACTTAGTTATTATATCCACTCTGCACCCTCTGAGTAAGTTTAGAACTGACGAGTTTGTGTTCGTGAATTCACTAAAATCGGCCGAAGTGTAATTCCTGTGCGATACCTGGTCCCTAATGAACGAATAGTTGAAAGTATGGGATTTCCAGAATAATCAAATATCTAAATTAATATACAATTGATATCTGTGATCAGTTTTTGATTAAGAATATTGCCTAAATGTAATGATCACTTGAAACTGAAGTCAGATTGAAAATGGAGCTAGACTGAATTTATCAAGATTTAGTTTAAATTTTAGAAGTACAAGTAAAAGACAGAATACGCATTGAACCTTCGACCAGGCCGCTGGATTCCGTTCTTCGGGCTAGCGGGTGGACCTTACAAACTCAACTTGTGTTTGGAGGAGAAAGAATGCGGAGTTGCATCCAAAGAACACCATACCTACTGTGAAGCATGGGGGTGGAAACCTCATGCTTTGGGACTGTTTTTCTGCAAAGGGACCAGGACGACTGATCCGTGTAAACAAAAGAATGAATGGGGCCGTGTACCGTGAGATTTTGAGTGAAAACCTCCTTCCATCAGCAAGGGCATTGAAGATGAAACGTGGCTGGGTCTTTCAGCATGACAATGATCCCAAACACACCGCCCGGGCAACGAAGGAGTGGCTTCATAAGAAGCATTTCAAGGTCCTGGAGTGGCCTGGCCAGTCTCCAGATCTCAACCCCATCGAAAATCTTTGGAGGGAGTTGAAAGTCCGTGTTGCCCAGCGACAGCCCCAAAACATTACTGCTCTAGAGGAGATCTGCATGGAGGAATGGGCCAAAATACCAGCAACAGTGTGTGAAAACCTTGTGAAGACTTACAGAAAATGTTTGACCTCTGTCATTGCCAACAAAGGGTATATAACAAAGTATTGAGATGAAATTTTGTTATTGACCAAATACTTATTTTCCACCATAATTTGCAAATAAATTCTTTAAAAATCCTACAATGTGGATTTCTGGATTTTTTTTCTCATTTTGTCTCTTAGTTGAGGTATACCTATGATGAAAATTTACAGGCCTCTCTCATCTTTTTAAGTGGGAGAACTTGCACAATTGGTGGCTGACTAAATACTTTTTTTGCCCCACTGTATGTATGTGTGTATGTGAATGTGGGTTTATTTATTTATTTATTTTTTAACTACTTGTTTCGATTCATTTTTTTACTTTTCCCCCTCACCTCTAGCCTCCCTGCCAAACTGATTAATGGTGGCGTTGCTGGCATCGTTGGGGTCACTTGCGTGTTTCCCATCGATTTGGCCAAGACCAGACTCCAGAACCAGAGACCAGGCCAGCAAGTCTACAAGAACATGTAAGGGCTCTTGACTATTCTTCCTTTTCCTATTCTATTTTAATTCTCACACACTATTGTTAGAAACTCCTGCTTGTTTCATGGCTGTGTCATTCCTCACTTTGATTTGATTAGCCATGCACTGGTAGTTAATCCTAGTGGAATGTGTGATGCATGGTCAGGCATTAGTTTCTGTTCAGCCACTGTGGTCACTGCAAAGCCTTATAAGGACTGAGGCCAGACCGTGTTTCATGCTTGATGTAAACACATACTGAACATACCACATGTTGCTTTTGTTGCTAATACAGGTTAATTTGTTGAAGCAGACTGGCTGACCCATGTTAACACAGCTCTTTGTCTTTTAGGATTGACTGCCTCATCAAAACAGCGCGATCTGAGGGATACTTTGGCATGTATAGAGGTAAGATTCACTCTTATTTATTCATAAGTGACAATGTATAAATATACTTTATTTAGATTAGTATAGCCTCTTATATGGCATGATGGGTACACCTGAATAGACTTGAGGAATCCAGTCCATATGACTTTGGAGAATGAACTAGAATAGCTTGGCTGGGTGGTAGTTAAATTAAAACAAATACAGTTTTTTGCTATTTGTAGCACTTTCCCAACATTTCCGCTTTGTTTTTGTTTTTTTGTGTTTTAAGTGTTCAGAGTACACTTTGGTTGGTAAATGGCCACAATAACAGCCTAGACTTGTACATAACCCTTTATTTTTAACCCTCTGATGCATGGCGTGCACTTATAGCGGCATTTTAACCATTCATGTCCAAACCACCTTGGGGTGATATTTATTTGACCCTCAGCCATAATGCTACATGCTTGTGCTTATTCTTGACAGCACATCTTGCATAAGTAGCTGTAATATTTACCATTAGCTTATGATGTTAATGGATCAATCTCTCAAAATCCATTTATTTTCTTGAATTTAAAATCAATGTACTCAAATAAGTAGGACATGGTTTCATGGTGTTTTAAAGTATGAAGAAACGTTACTTTTTTGAGATTTAATAATTAATGCATCAGAGGATTAATTTTAAATGAAGCAAACCAAACATGTTGTAATGATTACATTTGGTAGATCAGTTGTTTGGTTCAGTTATTCAGTAGACCAATATAAGTTTCCTTGAAGAGTGTTATCTGTAGAGTTTGGAGGAGATTGGAGTCGGTGTTTTGTGCCGGGTCTCCATTTCTGTGAGGAATGCTGTTGTTTGCATCTGTTTTTCATGTTACAGACATGGGTCCCCGCTGGGATAGTGAAGGCTAGCCGATAAGGCGCAGCCACGCTGGAGGCAAATCATATCATGGTTCTTTCTCACTCTGCTATATTACAATTAGGCACCAGTTTTTGTTTTATTTATACATAATTGTTGAATTGATAATCTTTTGCTTCTTGTGTCTTTTGTAGTGTTTTTTTTTTTATTTTTTCTTTTCCTCCACTTTCTTCACTGTCTTTGCTCTTGTCTCATTCGGTACTAACCCATCTTGCCATGTTCTGTTAACATCTAGAATGTTTTGTTGGATATTCATCATCACTTACGCTCATTATCTGCTTTGTCTTTTTATTTGATCATGTGAACAACTGCTGTGCTTTGTCTTTAAAGACAGTGGCATCTTAAAATAACTGGTTTCAATTAGGGCTGGGCAGTATGGCCAAATTCTCTATATATTTTTGCCTAAATTCAACCCCAAAAGTTATACTTTTTTCAATAACATAAAGAATAATTTACAAATTAAAGTTACTTAGTCTTTTCTTTTGAGTTTTCTTTAGTATGTGAATTTGAGGAATGCACAACAAATCCATACGTCTGTAAAACATTTCACTTCATTTAACACTTGTTTAAAAACAAGAGTCAACAGTACATTATAAATATAATATAGACAGTACATTATAATAAAAATATTTGAAGCAGTTGTGACTCCACATCAGATGACTAATATTAATACTACAGTTAACACGTGCAACACATCAAAACTACACAAACAGTTTGGAGAATAGGATGTATTTCTTTGTTGCAGATTAATCGCTGCATAAACAGCACAGCAAAATCTACCTGCTGACACGTTTCTCTTCTGTTATATACCGTGATACTGCACAACCCTAATGTTGGTCTCTTTCTGGAATGTGCCTGCATTCATTTTTGTTTCACTACATTTATCTGAATATTCCATCCTATTTTTCTGTCCACTGTTTGTTTATATACTAGTAAATTTTTGGTTTTGTTCACATTATGTAATATCCCCCTCCATCATCAGCTCACAGTTCTCTCATAAGCTTTGCTTATATTCTTACAGTATTAGTAGCATTTTTCTATTTGAATGGTATTTGATAAGGTTATGTTGTAGATTTATCTCTGGTTTGATGGTGGTGGGGAATGTGTTTGCTGATCTGTGGTCAGTTGTGGTGTAGTTTTCTTTAACCCTCTGTTTGTTTGTCTTTTAGGTGCTGGGGTTAATCTTACACTGGTCACTCCTGAGAAGGCCATCAAACTGGCTGCCAATGACTTCTTCCGGTGCCACCTTTCCAAAGATGGGTACGTTTACAACTGCTGCACCACTAAGTGCTTGTTCAAATGCAGTTCTTTTAAAATATACATCTATAATCAATGCCTTGTTTGTTACAGGAGAGGGCTGACTGTATTTAGAGAGATGTTGGCTGGATGTGCTGCAGGCATGTGCCAGGTTATTATCACTACTCCAATGGAGATGCTGAAAATTCAACTACAGGATGCTGGGAGACTAGGTAGGTTTCCTATTTGTGCTTAATGAAGCAAAGAAATCTAGCCTATTGAGCATTCTTGATTCTATTGGTCAGTTGTGTCGTTTGGCATCAATATTTGTTGGGGTTATTTTGCAATGAGCACAGTGTAGTTGTATTTCTCACTCAGTCATTTAGCTGTAGTAACAACTTTCCGATCATCTTCACAGCCGCTCAGCAGAGAAAACCAGGCATCATTCCTCCCAACAGACTGGCGACCACAAACGCAGTGTTGAGTCGCTCCTACAACGTGGTGCCCAACACCTCACCCAGGGCCATATCTGCCACCCAGATCGCAAGAGAGTTACTGCACACTCAAGGCATTCAGGGGCTCTACAAAGGCCTTGGTGCAACTCTGTTGAGGTAATGCGTCGTAAAATCTGTACTGTAACACTAAATGCAAACATTCACAGTAATGAGACTATAAATGACGTGTTTTTTCTTTTTCTCTTATTTAGAGATGTACCTTTCTCGATTGTCTACTTCCCTCTCTTTGCAAATTTGAACAAGCTGGGTAAGCCCTCGCCTGATGAGGCTGCACCATTTTATTGGTCGTTCATCTCTGGATGTGCCGCAGGCTCCACAGCTGCTGTTGCCGTTAACCCATGTGATGGTAAGAGTTGTTTTGGGTCCTCTTCAGCCCTTTTTCATTGGCACACCTTTTAATAAAAAAAAAAAAAAAAATGCATGTGCTCACCTTTTTTTTTTTTTTTTATTCTTTTCTTTTTCTTTCATATTTGGCAGTGGTTAAGACCAGGCTGCAGTCTCTAAGCAAAGGAGCCAACGAGGAAACCTACAGCGGCATAATTGACTGTTTCAGGTGATGCATCAGTCCTATAACTTGTTTTAAATGTTACGATTTTAACTGATTTGTAATTCTGGAATGTGAGTATATCAGCTACAGTGTGTGACCTTTGCTTTTTCATTCTTACAGCAAGATCATGAAGCGAGAAGGGCCGTCTGCTTTCCTGAAGGGAGCGGGCTGCAGGGCTCTAGTCATCGCGCCACTGTTCGGTATCGTACAGGTCATGTACTTCCTCGGCGTGGGAGAGTTTATCATGAGCCAGTCCTCCCTAAAGCTAATCTCTAACTGAACAGACCCCAGTACCTCTCAGACTGTGGCAGCTACACAATAGAAGAGAAGATAAACCGTAATCAAGATGGTAGAGTTGTTGAGAAAATGGCAACTTCTACTCTGGTTAAGTTCCTGTGAGTTTTTTCCAGCCTTACCACACTTCCTCTTTGGTTTACAGACTTATTTGATGAGCTGTGGCCAGCGTTTTGCACTTGTTGGTAAGGATGTCTGGAGGAGAGCACTTACGTTTTCTTGAAGCATATGTGAAGGTTTCCCCTCAATGAGGGAGACTAGTGTCACTGTAATGACACTTTTTCTTGACCTTTTTTTTTTTTTTTTTCCCTCCATCTATCTACAAATGTTTTTGTATTAAATTCTTTTGTCTCTTTTCCTACTCAGAATTAACTTATTTCTGTTCCTGTCACTGTTTTCAGTGTCTAAACAATTGGGTTACTTAATGCTTTTGAAGCTTTCAGACTTTGTAACTCTAAATTGTTCATAGTTTTAGGGAATGTCATTGACTTTAATTCCGTTTCGTTCCATCAGATGCACATCGTGGTCCATTTCAGTTTCTGAGCTGATTTTGGTGATGGTACATAAGGTGCGGTCTAAAATGAAGTATGCAATGACTACCTAAAACAGCCTAACATTTGATGCATATCGTATTTATGCAATATTTTAAGACATGCATTTATTTTTTTCCATTACATGGACCAGCATGTTACAACTGTAGCTTCCAGGGATTTCTGATCCCATAGCGTAGGTCGTTATTTTCAGGTCATGTGTTTGCTTTAAATTAACATGCAAGACAAGCTCTTCAAAGTTTGAGGGACTTGGCCTTGAGAAAAAGGCTGTACGTTTAAGTGCTGTGATGTTTGACGACAGTATTAACATCTTCCTACAATGACACCTCAATGCAACATGTATTAATTTCTGTTTAATGCAATGGTCTACTTCAACATTACAAAAATGAATAAAGAAAATCAAATGTTTTATTTGTGTGAGCGCTGTTTTAATGTTGCTCAGGCTTTCATGCCCTGTGACCATAGTTTATTTCAAAGCCATTTACATGC